>OX104067.1:105307584-105431573 GCA_944474145.2 Dicrocoelium dendriticum
CGAGACTCAAACGTTAGAGATTGATCCACGCTTACAAGTACTTGAGATGCTTCCGTGTTGTAAAGGAAGCTGTCATTACCAGAGCAAGTATCACGTATAATCCGGATTTAGTAACTTGTCGATTGCCGCTTTCAAGTTGGAGTGCGTTGTATCACGGCGCGGTTCGACGAAAGCATTGGATAACAACCAGAGTGATGACATACTTACTCTTGACCCCGTCAGCGGCCCATTTTCCTTTAAATACATTGTACGTATCGCAGTAGGCTGTGTGGGACGCAATGATCGGTGTTTGACATGAAGACCATGCTGTTTCGCGGTTCTCAAATGGTGTTGCATCTTTTCCGTGGTATGCCTCCTTAAAGACCTGAGCAAGCGACTGCTATCCACATCAACTTTGCTCAGACACATGCGGGAGGAGAAATGCGACATGGGACTCCGGTAGTTTGCAAGAATCTTAATTGGCTACCCCCTTTAAAAAATAGGGGTGATTAAGTAGAGCCCACACTGAAGTAAGAGCCTACCACATATGTGGGCAGTGGCTCTTTGCATCAAAAGAACATTTTGGAAGGACTTTCTGCGACAGTGGTTCCTAGCTTGTTAGCCACAGCCTTCAGTAACCTATTGGTGGAATGCTGATGCCTGCTCCTGACCGGGACCACTCTATGACTCACGCGCAATCGTGAGATAGTAGACTTCCTTAAGCATCAATTAAGTGGGTTGAGAAACTTTCTACATTTGTAACAATGTTGGATCGCGATAAATAGATGCGTCTGATATCTATGTGACCGGATAGAAATATTGCGAGTAGCTACAAATGGGGGCGTCGTAGCGCAACAGCGAGCAGTTCAGTCTGCATTCCTCGGCACTTTGATACTCTATCGCTCTCGTGAACAGTGGAGTGATTCACTGTGCTTATTAGCTTTAGATCGGCTTCGAATTATTGAATCGCCATGACTGTCAAGTTTCTGTTGTTATGTATGCAGTTTATTGGCTCGGCCACTGTGTGTTAAGTTACTTTGTATCCTCCATCGATAATTGTTGCAGTGTAATTGTTTTCTGCGCGTTGGGGTGAGGATAATTTTCCTTATTTATCTGATGCCGGAGTGTTAAACTTTAGGGGGGGTGGGGGGGGGCGGTTTCTTCACCGGGACGAGAGGCGGTCTCTGTGTCTATGTTGCTTTGTTAATGCTGTCCGCGCGGAAGTTGATAATTATCCGAACACTCCTGCCCATACGTTGTCAAATCGGACTTTTGTTTGAAGAAGTTTCACCAAGCAGCAACGTCGTGCGAAGTTCTTTCAGTCCGATGGTAGATTGAATGTATGGAGTTAGTTCCGAGTAGTGTCCTTGATTAGGATACTCGTGCAGTATACCAGCTCAAAGTGTAAAATTTAATTACATACATGAGCACTTGAGAACCTAATCGGTACCTATTCTATCAATAAGATCTTGTTCCATACGCTGCGCTCTTCCAGTCTCGTGATGCGCGCAAAGGTCGCAATATGGTCCGGATTGCGTTGCGATGGTCTGTGTAATTCATAGTAGGGCGATGGTGGAACATGATTTGTACAAGAGATTATTCGGCGAAACAGTTTCGATTCGCAAAGTCCTGCTTTGCGTGAAGTGCTCATATGGGCGGTTGCCCGAATAACCTCCTGCTATAGGTGGATATGAAAGTCCCAGGAGGTGACAATGTGAGCCTGTATCCTCTGTGGCTTTATGTAGCTAGGTTGAAGGCGCAACGGCACTCAAGCACGGAATCCATTTTCCGGAGGTGGACGTTAGGGCGTGTAAACAATTAGCTAGGATGACAGGGTGCGGCTTTCGTGTCGTATTCAGTTGATGATGGCAACTGCAAGCGTCGGTGACGTGTTTGTTGACAGATCACCCGTGTATACAACCCCACTTTGTACTCATTGTAAAATCCCTGCGGTATGTAGAGTAGAGAAGCCCACCATCCTATCTGCACTAGGCGATTCCATTGCCGTGTTGAGTGGACATTTTCCGGCTTTTCGCAACTCATCGCTAGCATCATCCGACCTATTGGCGTGTATCCGAGTTCGGTAGAGTAGAAAATTTTCTAAGCTCCCGAGCGTTTCGCCGAACCTCTCTAGTGACGGTCCCATGTTCGGTATTTTTAGTGAGGAGCACTCTGGGCTGATGCTCAGTGCTCATGACATGAACTAGCCTCTTAGATTTAAGCAAATGTTACAGATTCGCTATACGACAGCTGGTTACGTTGATAATTCGCTGGGAGCAGAGATGAGACGGCAGAGCTAATCGATTTTGTCGCGATTGTAGAGCATTTAGTGGAAGGCTTATACGCCATATCTCAACTCGTACCTTAGCGTATTTATTCCTGGTGGTACTAGAACGTCTGTATGGACGTTACGGTGTAAGTTGTCTGTTAACATCATCATACCTTCCACTAGGTGGCTGTGGGCCGCTCTGACACACTAACTGGTGACAGATTTGTGTTCTGTGTATATGATACCGCCGTGGCGTTTGGTTCTTTGAGTGACTTTATCAAATCTAGGCTTAGGCATATCGCCTGGTTTTACTCAGCCGAACCTGTCAAAGCATGATAGCTTGAAACGGAAAATAATCATGTACCCAGCTTTTTACATCCGTGACTACCATAGTGTATTTCGACTTAGAAGGACTAGCATATCAACACTCTCGGCCAGCTTCCTTTGTAGAGTTCGGTGAGGTACTGCGAAGTCTGTGGACAACCCAGAGATCTCTCGCTGGACATTATCATCCATATCGCGGATAGCGTTTTCAACGGATTTAACATCAACTGTTCTTTTATATATAGGGTTTGTTTTTTCTCTGCTTTACTCACGCGCTTCAGGTTGTCATTGTACGGCCAGTGGTGGAGCCTTCACTAACATAAAGCCGTCGCAACATGAAACATAAGGCGGTCCGATCTAGAACAACTGGAGAACGACGCGTCAGCTTCGTGCAGTATACCACAAGGAGAGTATTTTCAACGCCTCGATTACCTGATAAAGGCATGATGGTACACAATCTGGGGTCAGCGATGTAAAGAGTCACGCAACGTGTAACATTTTTTCCTACAGCGACAAGCACGATTATTGATGTGAAACAAGACTGAAGCCTGTTTCTACTCCTAAACGTTACCATATTTCATCGTGGAAAAGACTGGCTGTTCTTCACAAACTCTATAGATATCTAATGACACAACAAGTAAGTACACCCCGCGAAATAAGAGACAGTGCTTTCTCAGAGACTGGATTCAAAGATCACTACAACAGGCCATGAGCGCCATATGTTGCACAAATACTGTGGACAACTAGAGAAGCCGCGCGCCATCAACTCTAACCGATTCCGGTCACTACTGGTTCTATCTGGTGGATTTTAATGGAATCCGTAATGGAATCTACGTTGGAAAAATCAAATACTCAGTGAACATCTACAACCAAGCTAGTTCAGTTAGGACTTTCTTACAGTATCGCCACTTCGATTGCAGAAGTTTGACCTGCTATCGCCTCGCACCCTCCACTCCGAACTTGTGCCCTTATGGGTCTCTTGCCGACTCCAAGAAGCAGGACCCATCGTTAGGCGTGACAGCATAATCGCCCGTTCAATGAAACCGGAGCTGAAAACAGACCCCTGAGACTAGATTCAGGTACGACATCAATTTGACCTGTGAATAAGATGAACTGAGTTGATCAAGGGAATTACATTCGTGGTGCTGCCATTTCATGAGGAAAGGCGGTCATCTCTCCATCCACATAAGAACTTCCATCTGTCAAAACTGCCAAAATGATTACAAGAACTCTGAGAATCATCGCCCACTTACTGCAATATCTCGGTCTATTGAAAAACAATATATACTTTATCACACTTCAAAACACAGACGACTTTCCTCTCATTTTTGTAGTCCTCGTGAAATGTATTGCTGAGAGCAAAGCTGGGATGGAATTATATATCTATGCACATGAGCAGGGAACGAGAGAGCATCACGTTATTCTAAGATTTGCTATTACCAAGCTAAATCCATAAACTAGCCTTCCATGGTCGATGTTAAAAAGAAGGACTTTTCCCAAAGTAGTTTTTCCCTGGTGTAGATCACAGTCGAAGACAAAACTAATGGCTAGATGTATGATAATAGTAAGGAGGCAAGTGTGGATTGAGAGAAGATTAAGTTTGTTTACCCGATGACTTTCTCCACACATCGCAATTCTGTTTGATATAAGACTATATGTGTGCACATCTCACCAAATTGTATCAAACGCCATGAAGAAAAAAAAAAAACAACGAATCCGTGAGCGTCAAATAATTCCGGACGGATTAAACCAAATAAATTTAATTGTGAGATATTTCTTTTAACAAAGCGTTATAAACTTTTAAATTGCGAGCCTTGTGTGAGCTTTGAATGAGCGAATCTAATCATAGTTTTACCAAGACAGTGTATGCTACTGGACCTGCGCTGGTTCGATCATATAGATATTCAAATGGTTTAAAAATGTCTGTGCCATAGCTTATAGTTCAACTTATTCTCCCAGCATTTTAGGATGTGGGGAAGCACACAATTGAGCAAGGAATTAGAAGTCAGCAAAGAGGCATCCTACACGTTTTTGCGATGACGACGAGTGCTCCATGCCAAGGTTGATGCCACGATCGCCACACTGTTTATCTTCGACAGTGAAAGTTGAAGAATTTTCGTCGAAATTGTAAATGAGGAATAGATGAACAGGAAGAGTATATTTTACAGTGGTATATGTTTGTTAAACAAAACAATATTGACGATTCTTTTAAATGGGGTTAAAATTAAGTCTGTACTATCGGAAATCGAATTTTGCTTTTGAACATTACGAATGTTCGCTTTATAAAAATCTTAGATCTGTTTACGGGATACATTATATTATATTACGGTGTGTCTTATAGTCATCGAATACTGCATAGGTTCTTGAATGTTCTTTCCCTATACGGGGCTAGCTATTTGTAAGAACCGCATATACTTCTCTTAGTTGTATTTCTTTCATAAACATATATGATCTCTCTCTGGTTAATAATCAAATTTAAGTTAGACATTCTACTCATGTTTTGCAAACAAAAATACCTTGAGTAATATACCTAAAGAAAAACAGCTGTTCATCTCATTATTTGACAAAATCACTTCGAGGTGTGCATTGTAATATTTGAATGCATTAGGCGATAGGGAAGCTATTTGTTTTTTTATCCTAGATAATTATTTCGTAAAGCTTGCGTTGTTGGAAATGCTTCGCCTTTTTAATAAAGGCAATGACACGATGTCCAGTTATTACCAATAAGGCGTGCCTAAAAACAAAAAATTATTTAATAAATTATTCTGAATAACGCAAGCAATTTTCGTAAACAGGAATTAAGAATAAATTACATATTTAAAACAAAAGGAATTGGTATCAATGATAAATCCTCACTACACGTTGTTGATGGTGCCACGCATAGTTATTTTCAAATGTATACCTTTAGGCAACAGTAGTTTTAAGTGTACGATGTATACAGTTATTAATATTTATACAGCTGAATTATGTCTGGAACATTTTCAGGAGCTGTTGCATGTCACGCAAAGTAGTTTGCACGAAAAGCATATGTTACTTTTTTGTGAATTTGGTAAGTCGGATAATATGTTTGCGGAAACTTAGATCGCTATTTTGGGCAGCCAGATTTACCTATGACATTGTGTAACAAATGTTAGTTGCCACCTGAATATTATGTTTACAATTTCATAAAGTGTCATTCAAACTATTCCATTGGCGCATATTTTGATAGACGGTTTTTTCTAGACATGCGGGGCGTTTCGCATGTCGACCTTACCATTTTATAGGAAATGTCAAGTGTAGAGAGATATGAAATATATTTACTAATTTTAACGGAAGTGTAATAAGATGTAAGCTTTTACGGAATATCTCGCCAGTTCGATGAAAAAGTATGTTAGTAAATAATTGAACATTCGTTCCAATATTGCTAAACTATGACAGGTAAATTATACTTACTCAAATATCAGATATTTTCTATAAACCCATCGATACGCTTTTCTTTTTTGGGGAAGAAGCTTAGTTTAAACTTACAACTGCCTTAATGGAAGATAAAATGCGCTAGCCATTTTTTCTTGATAAATCTAATTTTTCATTATATCTTTATTTGTCATGCCACGTTGACTGGTGCATTAATGTGCGGCCAAGTTTATTGAATAAACTGGTACATCGTGCTAAAGCACATCGCAAGATGCAGCATTTCTAATTATTCCGATGAGATTAGCATTATTTTTCACTTTCCTCTTTTGCATTCAAAATGACGAGTTACTGAACAAGCTATCCGTTAAATTTGCTTGATTTCTGTGTTCGTATATATATTAAAATATAACTAAGAATATATTCTAGATTTTAATAAATTACTCTTCAGAACAAGTTAATGCGAGCATGAAATAAACGCACGCGCGGAATTGATCGATGATATTTGATGGCACCCATTTTGCAACTTACATTTGACAAAGCCATGTTTTCGTCAAACATAGTGTAATATACAGGAGAGAATAGCATACAAAGTGTAATGTAATTTGCTCGATATAATCAGAGTAGCTGCAGCACATCTGACTACATTTATTGTCTCTATTGAATACAATTAATTCAAGGTTTTCATTTTATTTGATTAGTTGCATAAATTAATTTTTATGGATTAAATCAATACGTTCGTTGTAAAACAATTTATACTACCGCAAGATATAGGTCATAACGAATGCAGTTTAAGCTCTGTTTATTCTCATAGTATATTTGGCTAGCGAGAAAAAACACTAAATTTGTTAGGCGTATATTACGTTACTTTGACTGAAATCCAGTTAAGATATTTTGAAAATAGAATTGATTCTTGCAAAGATGGATCACACTAGGCGGCGTTAAACCGAGGCCGCATAATAATTCTGCATTTGGAATAGGAAACTAGCTAAGCTACACTATTAATGGTAGATAATTTCCTCTGGAGTATATTGCTTTCATTTGTAAATATTTATTTATTTATCACACCAAGTGGCTGGTGGATGGCACGAGGTGTTTTAATTAAAGTGCATAATAATTAAATACCGATTGAGGCTGAGCAATCATTCTAGAATGTAGACTGTATACTTATTCAGATTTTTAGAAAGTAATTGGTTTCATGTTAAATATATTGTTTATTAGTACACAATGTCTTAACCAAATATCATCACGCCATATGTAATTTCAACATGCAGCGCAAGCGTTTCAATGCAGTAATTTGAATGGTAGTGGTGTTTCTTGCTTATCTTAGCAAATACTTAACAAGTTAGACATATTGTGATGGGGAACTAACAGATTTCACGGACGGATAGCTAAGCTGGGGTATCATTCAGTCGCATAGTAACTTAAAACTTAATACATTCGTCCAACGAAAATAATATTCGCTTATATATCTTACCAGTTACACGTATTTGATGAAGAGCACGTTCAACATTCTCTCAAGTGCATTTAAACAATGCTTACATTAAGCTTTGCAGCTGTAACTTATGTTGTAAATGCTAGCACTGTGTTGCTGTGTATGCATCTTCGACCCTAGCATAAGCGACCAATAATATCAATTGACAACGGTCGACATACGCTATCAATACTTCAATTCGGTTGTCCTGCCGCGATTAAACCTAGGCCTAGGATTAAAACTAATATCATCATACCATCATGTGACGTTTTGACGAGGGTGCGGACTGAAACCAAACTCTCTTACGTGGGCGTCAAGTGTTATTTCCCGCATAGCGTCTCGACCCATTGAAAATAAGAGCGTACTCCTGACAAATCAAGTAGCAGACGAAATTAACAACTAAAATTCACTAATTTTTTCTTGGTTAATCGTAAAGCAATTATAGAAAAAATACAGTTAAACGTCCATCAGATGATTCTTCCTTACCTCAGACCAGACCTTAGTACTAAACTCCTCTTTTTACAAAATTTGATGTGGTGAAGATCATTTCTATTTTCCATAATCCACTTGAATAAAACCCGGATCTCATCTAAAAGTATCAGGGCGGTTTAACTTAGAAATCGAGAATAAATAAAGGACACTGTTTCAAATCCGTGGAATATACGTGATCGTTTCTAACATATATGTTAAATTTATTTTTTGATACGTTTATTTTGACCTTGCTGCAAGCTTGTGGTTATCCCGCCTTACATACGTAATACATACTAAACCTTAGATCATATAATTTTGATAGTCCTAATAACCTTCATTTTCTAAAGAATGTAGCGCTATTAACGTAATATTTCTTTCCTAAATACCCTTTAAAACTATCTAACGCAGCTTCTTCCATCGATCTTAACAACCAATAATAGCAGTACATCAGACATTTGTACAGACGCGTCTCTGCCATTTATCCACGTTGACCTAATTAATAAAGAATAATATGAGGGATATTAGGGCGACTTACAAGAAAGCGTTAACACTGCATGCGGTCATTCAGGATCCAGGCTCCTACCACTTGAGTAGAAAAATTACTTCACAAACTGCTGGCTATCTTTCAAATATATCGTGACATCTGCCAGAAAGTTACCAGATAACTTTCACTGCCCTGTCTCATAAACTGCCAATATCTTCCAGGTAACTCCGCATCAAACCCACTTTAAACGGACATTCAGACTAGGAGACGGCACCAGACGCGGCACTTGTATCTGTAGCCAGCCATATCGGGTAATGTCTCGAACCAGCCACAAGTTGCGTACAGGAAACTTTAGCCCGGAAGGCCAGCAAGACCAACGGCATTCAATTTGGACATCCGTGGTCCAACAAGCTAACGTTTCAGCAAGCTTGCTCCGCTTCAGTTTTCGCCTAGTACTGCATCCGGTCACATTGTTCTCAGAGCCATTCTGCAAGTTAATCCTGTATTTTAAAAACTACACCGTCATCTCGGATGTACAGTGACCGTTGCGGTGACGATTGATAGTTCCAAAAGCAGATAATACTGCAAGGTGCTTGGAAACGGTTAAGCTCAGAGTCGTTAGGTTAAGACAGTCAAGTTTCAGTTGTCAGTGCGTCTTGATAGGGCTGCCTGACCGTGGGCTGTGTCAATATCTCATTTGCCAATCGAAGGGTAAGCTTGTTGCGCATCCCCGTAAATTCCATTATAAAACGGCAATGTACTAATGCTGGGGTACAATCGATGCAGTTTTATGGTACTTCCGACAATCAAGCATGGTAATGTAGTGAATTCGGGTCCATGGCTGGTCGGCTACATGAAAACGCCAAGTGGCACTGCGTCGTCAACTGTGCACAAAATCGGCGCTACTAAGCAACGACCGCTGCTCCGCTTACAGTTGCTGCAGTTGCTCGCCGATGACAGCCTGTTCGGATTTAAACCCATATTTACCACTTAGCTGAGATTCTGCAGTGCTCAAATGCTCTGATCTTGGGTAATTATGCCCTGCTAAACTACAACGTCTGCACAAGTAACACTGTGTTATAGGGCGTTCCGTTCATGTTTGAATATGTCATTGAGATCATTAGAACTGCAGTCAGTGGAAGTATAGATAAAAACACACAAGCAAACCATATTTTACTACTTTGTGAATGAACCTTACTTGTGGTCGGCAAACGTGCTGTTCACCGAAATCCAATAATGTAAAAATGGCTCAACCTTGGATTTTGAAATTATACTTCCACCAGCTTGACTCGTGGGTGCAGCATCTGCGTCATCGGATAAGTTTTAATCAATAGCGACAGAACTAGTCAGTTGTAGTTAAGTCAGCAATCTTAATCGGCTCAGTGATCTTATTTTCAGACACACAACGCACACAAATCCATAGTGTGTCCAAGGTGCATGCGATTATAGCCTGTTGGGATACTTCTTTTAAAGTGCCAAAGTTGAACGCCGCCATGGCAATTCGACAGTGCGTCCTCAAAAGGGATTTCCCTCTAGTAAATCAATACATGAATTCGTCTTAAAAATATTAATGTCTAGGCATAAATATTGGATCGCCTATATGTCAACAAAAACGAGAAGGTGCAGCAAATGATATATACCGTAAAATATTTCTTATAATGTGCTTCGATGAAAGACGACCAAGCCTGAAGAACAGACGCTTACATTTACTATATTAATACACCTGTTAGGAACCAGAAGCTAGAATGAAAATAAAATGCAAATCATGTTTTCGCAGTGCCCTTTGGATTCCAACGGTGGTTTGTAATTTATAATACAGTACATATTAAGAGAAACTTGAACATAGTCCCACGTCGGACCATACCGTGACAGCAATGGAGCACATGTTTCTAGTACTCTAGATTTAGGGAACCATCACAGCATGTTGGAATGATTAATAAGTTTAGCGCAATGGGACACTACCCCACATACACAAAACAATATCACTCATACTAAATATATAACTGGATTTGAGGACACAATTGTATCTATCAATAATGTAGATAGCCAAAGTGTATATAGATATTTATAAAAACGCAGAACAAAAACGATGAAATATAGAGGACTTCGCACAGACTCAATGCCGAAATACTCACTAATGCCTATTGCGAGTTTTTTGTAGCGCATTTCGACCGGCTTGGAGTAATACAGTAAAGTAGTTACCACACCTGTAATATACTCATGAGTTTAGCAACCCAAGTATTTGCCAGTACCCTGCATTGGTTAAAATGTGTAGTCTATATCATCGCCAAAAGAATAATGTTGTATAACTGATTGATCGCATACAAGAATTTTGCTAATGCAGCAAGTGCACGGCATAATAAATAAAAAAATAATGATATCCGGTTTTAAATACGATATAAAGCAAGTAATTACCTCTCATGTGTATAGTGGAATATTTAATATAAAAGATGTGCGTGTGTAAATTGATAACCGCAATAGAAAATCGCACTAGCCCACATGTGCGTATTTAGGCAGGGAATCCTCGCGAGGTCCTATACATTACATTGGGTATGTTTTGTGTTTTACTTTTACATAATTATGCAATCAACATTAATTGCAGATACGCTGCGTTTTCAAATCAATTTATATATTTATTATGGTGGACTTTGTTTGTGTGCTTTGGCGTAATTTACAATTGCGCTACCACATATTAATCGTTCCAACATGCTGGGATTGTTCACTAGATGTAGAGTACTAGAACGTTGTGCTGCATCGTTATCACCGTATATTAGAATTAAGATAATTGTAAGGTACCTTAGTGTTTACTATGTTAGAAATTACACACCACTGTGTGAATCAGAAGGAAATCGCAAAGCTTGATGCGCATTCAAATTTTATATGTTAGCTTCCCGTTCCTAACATGTGTAGAAATAAATAAACTGCAAGCATCTGTTCTTTAGCCCTTTTCGTCCTTAATTGAACACATTATAATGATTAGTTTTACGCTATATATAACATGTAACACATTCTACTTTTCTGTTGTACTAGATAAGGTAAATTAATATTCATGCCTGGACATAAATTACGACATTACCCGCGAAACGGAGACAAAGTAACAGGTGCAGCTTAAGTGTACTAGATAAACTGGCTTATAATAATTTGTTTCTTGCGATAACACAAATATCTGCGCCTTGTTAAGTCTACACATGTGTATTATGGTTTTATGTTTCAAATACTCTAACATAAAAGTAAATAGTGCATACCTTTATTTTGACTATCTAGGATTCCACGTTCAGCTGTTTATTGATTGATATATTGAAAGGTAATTGTGTTGCAAAAAGAAAAACGTACCATTTATGAAGTTATTGAATAATTATTGATTCATTATTATATAGCAAATATCTGGCACCTTTGTTGGCCTGGCCTGATTTTACCTGTATAAAACAAGTAAATAGGACAGAAGAAGCCTATGCAGTAAAATTCGTTTTTATACGCTAATTAATAACATATTGCCTTTCCATAATGAAATACATAATGGAATAAGGATACTTAGATTACCATGTGTGTTTTAATCACGGTATTTATATACGTATTTACATTCTTTGTTTTGAGATAACTAGCGTTTTCTATGCACAATACATATAGGTGCTTTTCAGTTTTGTAGTCTATACAATCTTATTTTATGCATTTTATGCAGTCGGTTATTGTATGCAATCATATGTATGTTACCGCTAAATAGATTTGCGTGTTTTGATCCATGACAGTAAGGATTATTTATTTAATGGTTACGGCTTAGTCTCAAGTATTTATGGTTGCATAATGCACTGTATTTTAGCCACTTAGTAAATTTGGACGAGTAAGACGATCTAGAATTGGGTATGTTTTATTCAACGCGAGTGATTTTATGGCCATCACACTAGAGCTCTTTTAAATATAAGAACGTTTCGCGAAATAGAACATTAAAGCAATAAATTTGTGACCGCTGTTTGTGTAAGCTATATAAAATGTCCTACGAATAAAATGCGGACACTTATTAGAAACAGATTAACAAAATTGTTGCTGGCATTTCCTTCCTACTTGGAAATTAAGCGTCAGACGGCTTTTCTTGAACCGTATTCTTTATCATCTACTACTGCCTGTAACGACGGTAGGTGGCCGTTGGTTTGTTGACGCCTTAATTAATGATGACAACGGTAGATTACAACCAAACACGATTGTGGAAAGACATATCGGCTGATTTTGTCTGTATCATCAAAGGTAAACACAACAAGAAATCATTATTAGGCAATAGCTAGAACACGATTACTTACATTATTATATATCATACTGCCTAGCTTTCCTAGCGGCTGATATCGTTATCAGTTTAAGCTAAATAAGTCAAAAAGCTGCGTTTGCACGCACGCTGGACACTATGGGTACAAACTTGTGTTACTTATCCGAATGTACAGTAGACGCCCTATCTTATTTCATTGAAATTATACACCACATTTGTCCTCATGCACTTGCTTGCATGCAAACGGATAGACTAATTTATTAAAGCCTGCTCAAGCGGTATTTCGCATTGTTTTTGGCTCTATGATAAAGCCACCAATGGATTAGGTGAGCTGCAATTTAGGTGCAGCACGTTTCACGGCATAAAGTAAGTTTAATACATGAATATTTCAAGACACTTTTCTTTTGCGTTTTTCGTTTATTCCCCCACCGAAAGCAGTTCTTGCACTGTCAAGGGCATATCTTATTACAAAATGAACGCTCTGTTATGCATTGCTTCCATTTACGATACTTGCTGAATATATTAATGCATAGACATGTAGCTAGCGTCGTAAAGAATATCAGCTAAGTCTAACTTTTTACTAAAATTCAAACAGGATTAAAAAGGCGATTGTCTGTTAAAGGCCTTTTTGGAGAAGCCCTTAGCAGCACCGGTTTCAGTTGCATTGGGCTTAGAAGTAACATATGGCGTTTAGGGTAGTTGACAGGCCACTGGCTAAAATAGAGCATGCTGCTATATGTTACAAGTTACGTTTTTCCATTCCAGTTTGTCGTGTCAACAGCTTAATTTCTTGTACATGGATCATACCCCACCATGACGTTTTGTTTATTGTCTTTTGTTGGGAGGCTTACCAAGTGCCACCCTTCCTCGTTAACGTATAAATTATATCCGTCCTTGTTCAGACAGACTAGGATGAGGCATAATTACTCAGGTTTGTTCTAATCATTCTCTGTTTCAGCTGAATGGGATTTCGTCCGCCGTTCTCGACGCGCGATCAGCTGCCAAGTTAACTAGCAATTATCAGCGCATAAGTGAATGTTTCTACGAGATTTGGTTAGACCCGCTGTTATAAGGAAGTAACACATATGTTGGCTCTGAGCAAAATTCTCTCAGATTGACTATATACAAGCGAAATATACCTGAAACTCCTTGCTAAAACGTAAGACGGGTGGACTATTCGGGTCAAAGTAAAGAACGAGAGTGGAACAATAAACAATTAGCTCAAATTTTTGCAGTTGATCCGCAACTATAGTCACAAGAAAAATGTCAACAGTGAGAACGTCAGTTAAAAATAAGTGCACCGATGAACAATAAGGAAAGCGGTATGACTTGCTGTGCAAGGCATGTCCGAGATCTGCTAAGTTGGCCTGTTGCTTCAGAATATCTTTATATTCATGTAGATTTAATCGAGCTAAGGATATGTAATTTAGAAGCATCACAGAAAACTAAGGGCAGAAATGACAAATCCACTTTATCCTTATAAAGCCTTATCCACAGATTACCCACTCCTTACTCTAATTACACCTATAAATATGATTATGCTCATAGCAGTGTCCGTCCCACTAAAGTGTATCGAAACAAACATGATCCGATATGAGCGGAAACCAGTTAAAATATCATGGATAACCATTGTGGAATTTTCCAAAGAATGTTGTAACAAATTTAATGTCCTCAATAATCCTTCCTCGCCACATTGTGGAACGGGAATACGTGATTTTGAGGATCAGGCAGATTTGAGATTAGGATGGGGTTTATACATAATATATGCGATACGAGGCACAAGCTTTAACAGCATAGTTTAAAGTAGACTAAAAAGAAGCGGTTCTAGTGGTTCTTCTATAGTTTTATTATATTCGAATTACTTAAGGGACAACTGTTCTTTAAAATAAGTACAAATTTTATCTGCTGCGTGACTAAAAATATCAGGCCACGTCTAGGGTAGAGAGAATTAGCACCTCGCATCTGAGGACCTGCAACGAATACAATTTCGTGAACATCCTTGTCTACTTAGCAAAGCCATGAAAAAGAAACTAACCAATTAAAAGCGCTTTGTAAACCAGCTTTTGCAATGCAACCAAATTATAAATAATGGTTTCCAGCTAGTAGAATAAACAAATCTTTGTTTCCGTCAGTTGATTAAGAGACGGCGGGAAAGTGAAACCGACGAAGCAAATAATGCACTGCGCATATTTCTCAACACATATTTCATTTAATTTAGCTAATGGCTTTAACACATGTAACCTACACGCCAAAAATTGTGATAAGGTAATTGCTGTCTTGGCCAGTTTACTGCTCTCCGGAAGAAGGAACATTAAATCAAAGGCATTAGAAGCTAAAGTTAGTACGATGATTAACGCTTGCGTATTACACTTGACGGCAGCCAAGTTTCTAAATCTATAATAACGTACATATTTACATAAAGGATTTTAAGCTGCAGCGAAGTAGGTCATTATATTCGGCTGATTCCATTACCCATATTCCATATGACGTGTGCGGTCGCTGAAAATTTTACAATTCTTTAGGTGGAAAATACAAAAATATTGACGCCGTAGCATCAGAGCTTATGACATCATCTGTCATGAACCATGAAACCGCGGATGACGAGAGACAGTTAGTTGGACCCAGACAATCAGGCCGCATGGATGGTCAGCTGTTATTTTGTATTTCTTAATGATTTGGTCTCCTTATATCCGCGTAATGTTATACTGAATACAACACTGTTTAAAAGGACATCGCTTCATTTATTGGGCTGCAACTATCATCACCAATAAATATTCATCTGTGAGTATTTTTTGATTGCGTACTAACATAATTTAGGTTCTTATACGCAGTTAACTTAACCGTTTAGATGGCAGTGACGTTTCATGCATATAATGAATTATGATCATTATATGAATTAATGCTTAATACGCGATTTGTGCGCTGATGATGATAACATACAATGAGCAACAAACAAAATTCCACAACACAATTTCCTTCTACCTGACCTGGATTTTATTCATTATCAATTAATCAGAAACTTACTCCAAGTCATCTTGGCTAGGTGCAGTGTAAACCTATTGTGTCTTCATGCGGTAGGCCTGTACAAGCTTGGGGCACGAGCCCTAATTAAAACTGCCTAAACGGTGGAATTTGTCTGACGGATACCTGTTTCCACGCTTAATGGAAGCGCACCGAGCGTGCCTCAGAATATTACACCCAACCCGCCGCATCGATGTATTTCTATACTTCATTTCTGAGTTGAATTTCCACCAGAACCGATATGTGACTGCTAGGGGAAATCGCAATCGTATGGGGAGCAATTTCATGTTGTACTGGATAATCCTCAAACAAGGGCGTCCGAGAGGTTACCAACGCTACGGCTCTGCAAACTTAGCAAACAGTCGATTTGTACCCATTTATAACGACGCTTGTGTGAACCCCATACAGGTTAATGAATTGCTACAATATATATAACTACAAAGTCGTACGCAGCCAGCACTTAACACAAATCATGCTGAGAAGATATTTGTTAAACATAAAACACATCATTGCATTTTACGATACTAGTGGAACTTGACATTCATGTAACCTCCAACAAAAGAGCATGATGTTGGCCAAATTAATCGACAACAATTATTTTATGCACTTTACGATTTTAACATTTTTAGCAAAATAGACGACCGTATACGAAAACTGCTTGATGCTGCATTACTAGGTAACCGTTGTTATACTTCTTATCATTAAACATATAAATATCACTCGTCTCATCTTGAACGTAAAATGAATCTAAAAAGATGCAACTCATTTTATCATCATTTTGCCTTTTTAAATTTATTATGCCTTAGTAGACATTTAAGTGATTGCCTAATTTATCCGTACAACAAAATAACCATTAGCTGTATGTTAACATACATATTTGTCCTGCTTTCCTACTTGTACCCTGCGTATTTATCATTTTTGATCAACGTATGATATAATTTGACGCAGTGAAGTTTTTTTTAATTGCGTGCACGGCTTTCGATAATTATGAATATCAGGTGAATTAGGATAGCCGTTTTGACAATTTGCTTGTTGCGTTAATAAAATATATGAAATGTATTAGCAAGCAAACGGCTTGCCAACATTTTTGTGTGAAATGATTAACCACAACCAATCAAATTTAAATATAGACAGACGTACCCCTATGTAATATTAAGCTTACATTTACCCTGTATGAAATTGTATGTGCTAAAATGGCTGGTATCAGGAACATATTTACACTTTTAAAAATTTTTCCGGATGAGCACACAATTGGTCATTTTAAGTATTTAAAGCGTTGTGCTGTCTCGCTGAGACCCGCACAAACCAATATATATCGAACCGTTTGTTTTTTGATCTAATACATTTGATAAAGAAATATGTTTTTCAAATGCGAAGGTTATTTTTGAAAGTTGCGATCAGAAAACCGGCGGATATTTTCGTGCACTCAATTAGATATTTTCATAAAATGGTAATTGTAAGATAATATATATTTATGTTTGCCAAAAAATTAAGTAGGCAGTTATAGTATCGTTGGGAATTGAAAACTAAGGTAAATCAGTAAACAAAATAAGTTTCTAAAATGAGCAAACAGCGTACAATAATGAAGGTATTTCATGAATGTCTCATTGGCGAATTGTTGTGACTGCTGTATGTGCTTGGTTAATACGGTTTTCAAACATTCTACATATATTTTACAACTACATAATAAGCGGCGTTTTAACAGGAAATCTACCAATATACTTTTAGATTAACCTTTGATAAACTTGAAACTGTGCAAGCATAATAAACAAGCTTGCATGCGACTATATCAATGGTAAGTAAAAGCTGACTTTCTTTACTTACACAAACATATAACAATTTTAATTAATTAAATATAATGTACACCAAAACGGAATATGCAATCATGTCAATCTATAAAATGTGTCAATCAACATTATTGATCAAAATTAATTGTACAAGTTCTTTATAATATAAATATAGTTAATATTATGCTGGGCATTTCTTATCCTCGGATATCGTGATGGATTTAACTAAGTATAATTCAGGATTTATATCAATGCATTCAATGGGTTATGCTTTTGCTAGGTAATCGTTATTTTGCTAATTTTTATGTGTATACATAACATTATAAAAAATGTAACGGTAACGGGATCAGTTGAGCAGATCACTCGTCTCAGATATCCGCTATTGGAATCAATGGATATCGATCCTTTTTACAAAGGACTCAATAATATTCAGGTATTTTGGCCAGATAGATAAGTCAAATTTTACAACCCCACACCACCTATGGTAACGGGTCCAGTCCTCCTTAAAATTTTATTCATATTTGATGTTGCTGCCATTACATCATGCTTGTAAGATGACCCAAAATATTCAGTAATGTTCAATTTAGCTTAGCGACGAATTTAAGATAGCGCAAAGAAAAAAAACTTAAACTCCGGATCCGTCGGGGAAGCACAATTAGTTTCATCTTTTAGAACCTGCACAAATGCCGTGGCGCTGCTTTTAACCATAATAACAAGGTATAATGACAAACAGATAGAAGTACCGTGAAGTAAGTTCTAACCGACTTTTGCTAGTTATAACAATTGTGTTTGACTCCCGTGTTCTGCTATGCCCCAAAATTTAAATACGTCTAACACAATAGTTAACACTTTTCTAGGGGAGCGGGACCATTTAACTGCATTTGTGATGAAGAGCCGAGCTTATTACGCTGCTACAAGCACCCCGTCATGCGGACGTTTTATAATAATGTGCAACTGCGACTGTTTCACTTGCCTTGATTAGTCTTTCCAATGCATTCAGTGAGATGGGTTATTTAATAAATATACTTTGGATGGATCGCCCAACGAGGCCCTCCATACGTTGAAGGTAAGAAAACTAGATTTTGCATACTGTTTCAGCGATTTCGGGGTATTTTGACCAAGAGAAATATAAGCAAATCTACGGCAGTGTTACTGTGTGATGCAGATACTCTGAAAATCAGAACTACTGAAAATTCGGTACAAAATCCTTCATCGTCCAGGTTCAAGGATTGCGGTCCAACAGATATACAAAGCTGACTATTTTTGCGGAATACAAAAGTGCTACTGGACAAGTGACCAAAGTTGAATTTCGAGTTGTTAACCCCAATAAGGCTATAGCAACTGACGCGCAACCAACGTAGGCCAGCAGTTCTAAGGAACATGCAACCGCAGTCGATATTGTCTCCAAATTCCTGCGGATCGAACAACGCAATATCAAAAATTGCATAAAACATGTTAGAGTCAAGCACGAGTGAATACTATTATTCGAAACAACAGATATCCACGAAATTCTTAAACATCTAACCAACCAAAGAAAAGGTGTTTCGGCTAGCCACGAAACGGGCAGAATAAAAACCACGCACATTAGTCATTCAACAACGAATTCATAAAAACTGAAGCAATATCTTTAGTAAGCTAACGCCCATGTTATAATACAAAACGTTGGTGAAATACTGAGGATACTATTGCTCAAAAGAACGCACCTAGAACATGCACATATAGTCCTGGTTATCTCTTATGTTATCTTGTGCTCTGGTCAGTGGACCGTTTTGTAGCTGCCTCGGAAAAAGCAACTATCGTGTGGGGGTTGAATTTCATTAGTATATTACAAACTTGAGATCTAAAATCATAATACCTAACTTACAATCACTATAAACCAAATGTTTGACTTTGATTTTTACGGGCTACACTTGAGAACGAGGTCAAATTTATATTTCAAGTAATGTTAAAATACTCGAAATTGAGCCCCAATGCTTTGAAGAATTTTGAAGAGTATAATAATAACGAGCTGGAGAGACAAGAGTTCTTCTAGCATGGATCAAGCAATATGAATTTGATATTAAAGAAGATACACTAAATAATCAGTTACAAGCTAGTTGTACAAAATGTCTGATAACTTCAGGGTAAATCACATGTCTGGCTTATGCTTTTACATGAGAAAGTTTGTACTCATTATCTCTCCGCAATCCAGAGACGGCTACATGTACGATCGGAAAATATAGGTAATATAATTACTATTAGTATTTGGGACCAAATCGGCAAAGCTAAGTTTGCAGATATGTGTTGAGTCATGACATTAGTCTGACTAGACAGTTATTTTGCATGCTACAGCGGAGCCTACTAACAAGTCATTGCATTTAACCACCATCAAAATGAGAGCATAACTCATACAACTTGCGTAGAATTTACAACCTAAATACCGCAGTTAGGTAAAGACTTTATGTATAATTTGGTATCCATATATTTTCTGAATACGCAGCAGCATGTAGCTTCGATATATGGATGATAATTCTTATGCACGACAGTAAAGAAAGGAGTATATATCGCATATAGTATCTCAATCATGATGATCGTTATGGACACAAGTGGCTCAATGTGATACGAAATTAGTAACATCTGTCAACCTACATCTCTCTACTAGTCAACACGCTACGAAGCTTAGTGTTTACATCGTAAATGTATTTTGTGTCATAAAAAATCTAAACTGTTTGGGCGTATTCTTAACCTGTATAAGTGGATGCATGTGGCGTATACCCTAAGGAAACAAAATTGGTTCCTTTTTAAAATGAATTCCTTTAATGCCCTAGTATGTGGAATACGCAACACTTGCATATACTTTGCATCATCAATGTGGATTCTTTATTGGACGAGTAGCGAATTTGGTGTATATTATATTTTTATTACGCAGCTTTTCTTCCACAAGTTTAAATATTTTTCACTTTAATCAAATATTACACACAGCAACACTGAGAGAAGTAATGCGTTTTAATACACAGGGGAAATCAGTCAGTACGGAAAAAAGTACGATTCATTGCGCGCAAAAAAGGTGTCAACTGACAAACGGTCATTTAAATATATAGAATAGTGAGTTTGAAAAATAGATAGCGTAGTTTGGTCTATGGGTGTCAGTAACGCACAAGATAATGCCAGGAAAATAAAATTATATCCCTTCAATTTTTTCATAATGCAAATTTGTTTTGCAAGAGCTTCATGTAATTTATTGTATATCATGCATTAGGGATAATAAGGGATACGTGCTTTCATAAAGCTATACAGCTTGGTAAAACACGCGAATATATCCCCCTCACAATAAGATAATCCCCTTTGCATAATACTGATTGTATATGTGAATTGTACTAAAATGTTTAAATAAAAAGGGTGTTTTTTAGCCATACGTTTAAAGATCAGGCAAATATTACATTGGTGCTCATTACATACTGCATTGTTTTCCAAACACTTTTGCTTTCATTTCACTAATAATTTCTAAATTCCATATGCGTATCAAAAAACAAGTGAAGATAACATGGTATTCTTAATTTATATGCATGCTTCATATAGATTAGGGTAATAAAACAATTTAATTCAAATGATGCTGAACACCTTAGTATTTACACCAAATGTCAAGCAAAGCTGCAGGAAACTTTAAAACGTATTGAAAATATTTGCTCTACTCATTCACTACGATTATCTTATTTGTCAACAATTTGTAAAATAAATCTTTTCCACTAAAGACGGGATACATGACAAGTATTTTTGCGCATACTTTTAAGGAAATATGTATGTGATGCAACCGATAATTTGTCACATATTGGTTGGACAAGATAAAGAAACACAACTGCAGAGGGTTGAAAGATGAATAATTCTATTTTGTTCATTATATTCTGCAAAATAAGGTAGCTCTCAACCATTTTAAAATAGCACAGTACATCATTTGCACCACATATAATAGCAGCTTTTATCTATGTTATTCCAAAGAGAGAGTTTCGAGCAGATAAATAATTTTTATCTACAGGAAGCGAGCAACATTATTTTTGTGGGACTGGTTGTAAAACTTTGAAATTAAAGGAGTATGACTGCAGTATTACTAGAACAATGCCCATAAAATAAAAGATAGAGAGATTATTCACGAAGCAGTAAAAAAATGAAGGGCAAATTAACTGCAGCTTAACGGCAATGGTATTTCATATTGGTGCGCCGGTAAATAATAATTTCCTAGAAATAAATGTAAACGTATTATATTGCTATTCGATCCATTCCACGCAGATGGCTGTGGAAATCTGTACAATAATGAAGTCTAGCTCTCACGAGAAGCTAAAACATTTTCTTTCTAAATGCAGGGCGAACATATGATTTGGTGATATATGCTGTCAATTGTTTGTTCATTGTTATATGAAATGAGAGTTCGGAGATTTTAGAAATGCAAAATATATTACTCCAAGTTTTCTATCCGTCAAAGAGTTTGTGCTGTCAATGCATACACACATATGCACACAAATACACACAATGCATACACAAGCACTTGCGATTTTCAACGGGAAATTCATTCATCAAATTTTTACTCCGCGCCCAGTGAAGATATGTAATCATGCATATTTTTGAGGTCCGAAGACAGGCCATCGGGTAGAAATGAGTATAAGTGTTTAATACCCTCCGCAAAGAAGAATGAGCATCCATGATTGATGGAATCACATATGGTACTAGCATGCATAAACGTAGTGGTCCAGATATACTGGCTTGGTAAACTCCGTTAGTAACTTCTCTCCTGGAGGAGAGTGGCTGGCTTATTTTAAAGCGATTTGCACAATATTCTGGTAAGATTATATTCCAGCTCAGCATTGCGTTGTGAAACTTAAGAGTGCAGGGCAGACAGCAAAAAGTTTATTTTTAAACAAGTATGGCTTCGTGAGTTAGTTTCATTCTGTATAGCTTTCCAAGTGTACTTTTTATTAAGAATGCTACAAGACCATTTTTGACAATTCATCCATATGCCTTTGAGGCTGACAATGTATCATTAGAAGGGCTATGCTTCGTCCTTGCAGATCAGGAGACACCGTTGTGTTTTGGTGACAATAGCAAATGCTTCAATCGCAGTGTGTTATGTATACTTTTTATGGATAAGGTAAATACGTGTAACATAAGCTGAGGAACGTTTTTGCATCCATACTTGATGGTAGCTATGGAAAATCCATCTGGTCCCGACTGAAATGTCGTTTCTCTGATAATATACACCCAAAAGCATACATTTGTCTCACCGTAATACTCGAAATTTCTTCATCTATCTCCTGGTTTAAAAGAGGTCGTGACATGCTTTATTGGATGAGACCGCGTATTGAGATGTTCTGCTGCATCAGATTTTGAGCAATCTTTTAACATCGGATTCGCGGTTTGATATTCTGCATTGAATTTCTTCCGTTTATGTTTCACCAAATATTTAATAGCTATGAAATTTTTACGATTTGTCTTCTTCCGTGATTTTTGCTTGCAGTGTCTTATGTTTTACTTTCATTAGACAATGAGTTTACAGTACCAATGTTCAATTGTTGTTTTCGCCATATTGGAAATTCAGTTACTTATTTTTGTTGATATGTTTGAAGAATAGCTTGCGTGGACTGCACATGATATATGGGTTTTTAGACAGTGTGGGTGCTACTAGGTCGATACAGGTTTTAAGTCTGTCAACAAATTCGTTCTTGACTATTATTTTACCCTGTGTTTATAAGAATTTGTTCTACATCAGGGCACAGTGGCGACATACACATATGATCCAGTTAATGAGATGTATGTAAAATGTATGCACGTCATTCACCCGTATTTAATTGGCTTTTAAAATACCTTTGCTGTTTATCACAGTAGTATCGTCTCACCCTATTTTGGGGTTTAATACTGAAGAGCTATAAAGTAATACCAGTGGCTTGTATTAACTGCAGTATATTTGTTCTTCTTTATTGTTGATTTACGTGCTAAAACTAACTTTGATCCCAATGCCTTTGAATATTCCCATTACTCCCTAAGAAATTTAATATACTGTTCACTCCATTGTCGTAATACAAATAACAATATGCTTTCTGTTTTGTTCGCCGCCTTCCTTGCTTTATTTTTTTCACTATCGGAATCGGAATACTATTTAGTTTATCATGACTTCATAACATCGCGCGCTGCCTTTTTTGTGACTCAAGGTAAATAATAACCATTTTGTTATTATCACAGTTCCGGCCGGTTTTCGTAAACTTCAATTTTATATGTAAATTTGCGTTTGTAATCAAATGCAAAATTTGTGGTTTTTGTTACCGTCTCTAAACCACTGAACATTATTTTCTCTGTTGTCAACATTTTGTGCACGTGAATTGTTTTCTTGCAGTTTCTCTGGTATTGACACTAATAATCACACTTGTAATTTGCAGTTAACCTCTACAGAGAATAGAAAATCACGGGGAAATTAAGCTATTTGTAGGATAGTACAATGCGGTATACTATGTACGGTGACTGAATAATATGCTTGAATGACCATGACAAAATTCTGTTTTGCAACTTTTAATTAAGCGCCATGAAGGACGATTAACTGCATATAGAGAAATGATTCGTATAGAACCTACAATCGTTACACGCAAACATTTACGCAGCCTTTTTATTTTGTTCCCCTAATTATAGGTCTTAGAAAGTTGATGGATAATATCTTTGGAATTAGTGGTTTAGCGTGCACGCGCTCTACTTATGCTATGTCAATAACCGTTGTGACAAACGTTGCCCTTCGTGACGCGTTAGCTTTTAGTCCTCGGTTCAATGCCTGATAAAATTTGGATGCGGCTAACCAAATTCGAAACGTCCCACAACATACAAGCTTTACGGTTAGTAAGAGTTAATTTATACTTACGAGAGTTATGGTCCTATGAACCAAATTGAGATGATTCACAGGTTATTCTATATATATTTGTGAATTGCGCTCCACAATGAGAGTTCATGCCGCAAACTTTCCGCGAAAATATAACTACGTAATGAAAACCTATTATTAAATACCAGTTGAGGCATGTATAGACCGACACGACAAGTTAGAAAACAAAAGGTATTTCAGGTAATAGACAACTGTTCCAAGTTGAAGCTGGGCACTTACACATGATTGGCACAAATTATGCCAAATGTTGCTGTAATGAACAACTATAACAACGATAACAAAATAGTTCTAGCACTTGCAACGTTCTTTGTTTAAACAGTGTTAGAAATCTACCGAACAGGAATATCTTGCAGCATGACTGCATGTGAATCTTAATAGATGTATCGTGCAATAAAATGTAAAGCGAATGCAAGCTTTTATGTATTTCCATTCGACTTGTGTCTGATTGAATACTAAGGAAAATATGTAGATAATTGCTGCCAGATTGATGCTAATTAATTGTCGCAAAGTAACTAGAAGATCAGTTGGACGAGTAGTTTAAATGTTGAAATGCAGCCACTTCAAATGCAAATCTAAATTTATATACATTTATGCAGGTGTTGTTATTGTTTTTAATAGTCTGTCCCTTAAACTATGTAGTAAGCTTAACTAGAGAAGTAAAGATAAAAAATATTCTTGAGATAATTGGTAACTGTGTTAATAACGGTATGCTTGTTGTTAAATGTAATCGGTTTCTCCGGAATGTAACCAATCACTGGTACTTGATTTCGGAGATAAACCGTCGACTTTGGGCAACTTGAACTTATGAAACGTTAGCTAATTTAAATGAGCAAACAATTTCTTAACATTAACATTCGAAAATTGATGTTTTTGGTTAAGGAATGTGGGAGCATAAGTTTTAGGAACGAAAGGTGTCAGTTACGCCGAATTTTATCAGATAATTATAAAGAGGTTTCTATTAGATTAAACACATATTGCTGGTATAAGGAATAGCGACTATCAGCTGAAATGAACAACGGTATCAAACAAAGTGAAATGGAGTAAAGACTACGATTCGATCTCTAACTAAGTATCTAACAATTCTAATTGTAAAATAATATAAACATGTAAGCTAGTTAAAATCTTTGTTGTCCTGGAATGGATGAGATGAAGCTTCATAAATATACCGTAATTCATATAAAACGTTTAATGTCAGGAATATTTTTGATATAACAAAATTAAGCCACAATATGCTATACTTGCCAATAAAAGTTGAAGCTATTACACGTGCATTAACTATTCCGAATTTATTATAATTATTTGTATAAAAATAAAAATACAAATACAATACAATATATATACACAAAATATACGCATAACGACAGAGAGAGTTTTTGTTGCGGCACAATTATATGCCTATACAGCTTACTTTAAATTCATCCAGCTAATAAATATTATGCCTGATAAAGTCAATCAGTGTTATGCACGCATATTTTATAAAATTATCTCATTTATTGTAGCAGAAATAAGTAGGTGCCAGCGCTTCTATTTGTTAACCAAAAATACATGAGAGGGTTAAAGCTGCAGATACTTGAGTTACGTTAATCTTTTGGCTTTAAACATATAAGTGATTTGCAAATTTTAAATATTATTGGATATAAAAATAACATACATTTATAAACAGCAATATGTGCTAAAGCATGCTAATTCACAAATTATGAAAGCGGTATATGATAAATATACTCTGGTTATTTAATACAAGGGACAAGTTTGATAGAATATGTTGGTTAATAAAGGTGCTGCCAATCGGCGACATTCTACGTAGTACCTTTGAGTTTAATTAACAAATGATTTAGCGAATCTGCAACACCAGAGAAGATACTGCGAGTTAATTAGACATAGGTTAATAAACAAGAAGATGTCATGTAATAAAATGTGCACGTAATACTCAGTCCCCGGTAGCTCAGTGATAGAGCAGCCACCTGGTAAGCCGTGTGTCCGGGGTTTGATTCCCTGTCGAGGTAGATTATTGTGCAAAGTTTAATGGTGTCTTCCACTTTTTTTCTTCTTACTTGCTCACTTTCTAGCCAAAGATTATGTCCGAGCAGATAGGGAATTGACTGAAAGTTTGGCATGATTCTCGCAACGTTTCATAAAGGCCATGCGTGTTCGAACATCCAGGAAGCATGTAATGGCATATTTAATATTGCATATATATAAATATTTATATACACATAATGGTGCAAATATGCAGACCTGTCCGGTTTTATTGCAGTTCTCTGAAGAATCAACTGCTAATACTTATCAGATACAAACTTAAATTGCTGCCTGAACCAATTCAAAAACGCTATGTACAGAAAATATCAAAGACCGCTAGAAAGAAAACAATACATTAAAGTAAAGCATGCAATTGTGTTATTTAACTAACCAAACATCAGACAGTGGAGAGTTAAACAGATCTTAACAGAACGCCGTTAGTGTCACTGAGAGACCGTCCACCTACTAAAACATCTACTTTGAGGTTCCTAAAATGAACAGCACTAAACCTATTAAGCCACCGACTAAAAGAGAACAACCCCATAAATTAAACCTTCTCTCGTAAATAAACGAAGCTAACCCTATCGCGGCTGCTGCATTAATGAGTAAGCTGCGTATAAAATACGCTGTGTATACTAAACCTTTGTCCCATAAAGTGCATAGCACTTTAGCGGAATTCTCAATTACTCTGTGAGGAAAAGGAAACAACCTACAATGTAAACCTAATTGCACCACATCCGGCCAAATAGGTCACTATAAATAAAGGAAGGCCTATCGGTTAGCAGAAAATACTAACATCCAACGCCCATAGTTTCTGCCATAACATATTCCAGAGCCCCGTTATGGAACGCCCATTTATACACTGAAGTTAACAATTTCGTGAGTTAAATAGTGACATTTAACCTGGATGTGGGATCAATAGTAGAAACCAAACTGAGATTTTCACCACGCCCAGCGGTCTCCAAACCAAATTGGAGGCACATTAACAAAATTAGAATTGCAGCCAGTGACCGGGATTTAGAAACTGCAAGTGCATTGCCTCGTCAGCAATATACAATCCCACAGCGGCTTCAAAAACAACTAGTATATGCACCGCCGCCATTCCTTTTTATGGAGATCCCACAAATGTTTATTTTATTACCACATATCACAAAACATTTCACCCCATCACTGAGATTTCTAGCACTAGGATTCATGAATAAACAGATGTACGTTTCACGAGAATATATTCTTCGTTAGGGTCAAAACCACATTTATATACCAAATCACTCATTGTGGTACACAAACAATAATAATGAAAGCAAACCATCGATATTAAACCTTCATGCATCACATATTACCATATCTCGATTTCGCTGTTAGCAAACATCCGTTCCCTAATACTTGACTGGAATTTTCTTATAAATGCTAATATTATGGTATATTTTATAATTTGCATTATATATACCTATTGAAAAGAGAAGTTAACTCAGCAACCGGTTATTCTAAAATTGCAATATTTTATCGCATCTAATTACATAATTATAATAAAACAAGCCTTGTTCTCGTTCTTTAAATCTAATGCGAAATCCTTAATGTTAATATCCATCATAAAAGCAGATTCAATATACACGGTAATTAAATATTCCCTTAGAGTAAACAATGTAGCAGCATTGCTCGCAGCTAAGCTTAATGGACATACTTCTTGCCAAATATGCACATATTTTTTTCATATCAAAATGCCACTGACAGCAAATGCGAGAACGTCTAATGCTTGAAATTAAACCATTATGACTTTCGAATTTAGTTGTGCTTATCTGCCAAAACTACCTCCAAATGTATCCAAAGTTTTCTTTAAAGTGCACCTAAGATGCGTGAAAACTATTCATGGCTGCACCAGAAGAAAAATGTTTTTTTCAACTATTTTCTCTTTTTATATTGGTAAATCAGGTATAATTTGGATAAGTTATATTTCTGTCAGAAAGGCTGAAAGCATTTGGTATTTTGAATTTTGTTTATCAAATTTAGTGTAAAAATCAAAAATATTCTGTGTATATGCGTTTGAGTAATGCAAGGTCACTATAAGATTTTCTGAAAGCAGGGCTTTTTCTGCTTTTCACATTTTATCTTCATGATTAATGTTAACGTCACTAGCCGATCATCGTATGACATAAATATATATGACTTATTTACAGTAGATTGTCATGCATATATGGATATCTTTCCGATGTTCTGCTCTACAACGATTAAATCTTCGGTACGGGATGTGTTTCAATAAAAACTTGAATCAGTGAATAAACAGTTTGGCAGGTTCAATGCAAGTAATATTTCTAATTCCTCAGCCAGAGACACCAGGAATGCATTGCTTGGTTGTCTTTTTGACTTGTGGCATAGACATTTGCGTGATATTTAATAACCAGCGATACATGTTAACTTACTAATCGTGCCAGTCATGGGAATCGCGTGCGTTTTTTCATCAACAACTAGGTAGTACGGCTCTGAAATTGATCCGGAGGACTGCGGTCTTGACTATTCAAATTTGATTATGCGTTAGTGAATCAGTCATTTATTACACTACCTCGTAATTAAGATAGAAATATTTCCGGTGCCTGATGTTAACCCCATTGTTTGGGCACTTCTATAACAGCGTCTACCCCGGGTGCATCGGTCGTTTCTACCTCGACTACCCTGGTCTCCATTTTAAATAGTTTGCGACAGAGAAACTGTATTGATATGGGCTGTGTTTTTGGATTATCGACGCGCTTGCAGCCCGGAGAGCGCTCGCTGCACTAAATTGGGACGCACTCACTCCCGATGCTATGTGAAGGAACCAGACGGATCTGCTCTTGATATAACCGTGCATGGTCACCAACTATGTATAGGACGCCGAAAATATTATTTTTTTATATTTTTCCTATTGATATTAAGGAAATTTATTGATTGCGTTGGCGGAATGATACGTTTAACGAATCTAATACAACTCTATGCTAACTACTTCACCACTGAATGCTGTAGCTGTTGATTTATTGGGAGGGGTACATATGAAGGAAAGCGAGACTCTATACCCGTCCACCTAACGTATGGTTTTTGTGAAGTTGTGGAATGTACATACTTCAGTAGGCAAGCAGACACTTGGTTTACATGGCGTGCTACTCGTCCGTTTATGCTCTACATACGCTTTCAGTATTGCTCAGAGAAAGCGAATAATTTGCTCAACCTGTCGCTTACCTAGAAAGTAATAGGATGGTGTCCTAGTATTGTTTATTCCAAGAGAAACGTATTTCCTGTTGTAAGGTGCTATCAAAACAGGTGCCTCTCTGAATGTAGCCGTCGTGGTGCTCTCCATGACAGATCCAAGGTTTGAATTTTGCTGTCTATAATGTAAGCCTGTAAGCTTGTGCAGTCGGTACAGCCTCACACAATTCGGGAAAGATATCCCCTAAGCCAGTAATGATACAGTGACCACACGGTGTCACGGGCAATATATTATGATGTCGATACCAACCATCTCGTTAGGATACTCGGCTTTCCTAGGTTGCGTTGGGGCGTGGTTAGCTAATTGATTCGCAGAACCATATTATATTGATCAACCGTCTCTCTGCTATTCTTTCCCAGGAAACCGTGACTATATTGTTATGTATATTAACTTAATTCCCTCGTTTCCCTGTTCTTTGTAAAGGTAGTTCGGCACGTCTGTAATCATTGACTTTTTGACAACGATTCACATAATAGGTGTAAGGCCAGGTTTGTATAAGAACTCACTTAAACTAAAGGATCTGTTGCTTTAAGTACGAAACTTCCCATAACCACACTTACAGAATACGGTTTATGTTGAGATCCTATAATTATGACGTGCCAGCGGGTTTCGAGCAAAATCCACGATTTGAATAACACTTTCTGTAGCTAGCTTGCCCCACGTAGCGCAAAAGCGATGTGCCGCGTAGATGTCTCCTTTGATTTTCTTGCTAGATGGCCCATCGCCGTCACTTAGACATTTCTCGCTAGTGAGCGCAATGTAAGGGTTATGTTCTGTGGCTATCTACCAGCGTTCATTAATTGCACTCCGAAGGTGAACCATGGAAAGGCACCATCATTTGGACGGAGTGTAGTTCCTGGGTTTGCGAGGATGAATCCGATCTAGTGCGCATACATTCACGTGCTGTCTCGCTGAGTTTTATCCACATATGAAATCAAATTCCTGCTTAAATCTTCTCAGCGCGTACTTTGTCTACCTAGATCCTTAATGATTGCAACCAGCTAGGGGACGAATGGTCCATTCCACAGATCATCATTTAAGCAGTCAGTGTCAAATATGATTTTTGAAGAACAAGATGAAATAATTTATATTATTCAAAATAATTAAAACTCATTTTTCTCGAGCGTCGGGTTTTGCTTCTGCAAGATACGCCTCGTTCTAACCAATGTAGTCATTTAAGCCACATTACAGCACCAATAGCGTAGTAACTAGCATCTTCATCCTACGTAATTATCTAAGTAAGGGTATACGAATAAAAGTTTCGTCCAAAGAGAAAACCCACGGCTGGTTAAATGCTACCTGGCATTCCGTGGAAAATTCTAAGTTTCAGTAATTATGCAGAAAAGCATTCGACTGTGAAGTAATGGTGGAAACGTTCCTGATAGATTCGAGTTAAGATGATCCTAACCCGAGACAACTGCGCCACTATTCATTGTAGGTAAGTGTTGGCCAATTATTTACAAGTTCCATCATTTTAGGATCTGTTCTTTTGACCGATTTAGAAGTAATAGTTTTTAGGTATACTACTTCGTCCGGCAGTTTGTGTCAGTTTGATGGCATAAGTTTCGTAGCTGCCTCTAACAGACAAATAAATAAACCAATTAATTTAGTATAATGTTCGTGTTTCTTTTTGCCATAAACCTAAAATCATCAAAGTTTGCGAAACACATATGTGTTATTAATCGATAAAAAATCTTATGCACCAATAGTTGAAATTTGTAGATGTGTTTGCTAAGCCAAAGGATTTTTTGTGGATTTTCCGAAATCCGAACTTTATCAAAGGTACACTATGTCCTAACGATATTTATCCTTCAGCTGCCAGTACCTAGAAGCCATATCAAACGTAAATAAGTAGGCTGATAATTCTGTCGGGTCAAATAAGTCTTTGATTCTTGAGAGATTAAACGCATCAATGTGAACATGTATTTAATAGTCTATGGTCAACACATTCGAATTACATCTCCCTTATTATATTAGAAACACATTTGCGGTCGATGGCGTTGCAATGGGACATAATACCTTAATTTACATCACTTCATTTTTTCAACTTATGTAGCTCTGCCTGCCGATGTGATAAAATAGGACTGTGGGAAATTTTACTGTTGACTTCATTTATTTGTCAGTCTCGCGGTTTACGATATTAGTTTGAATCAGTTAGATATTTCTCCTCGCGAATGCGTCTGAGAGAACCTGCAATATTTCATTCAAATCCTACTGTATGCTGACTGAGAGAAGTGAAAAGACGAGCATTACCGTTATAGAAAATATCTCACAATTCGTCAGTAATAATACATGTAAAAATATTGCCCATGCAATTGGAAAAGTTACCGAACTTCAAACACTTTATATCGCAAAACTTGGGATCTTCATTTCATCAAAACTGCGTTTGTAACAAGTGTTTATTATGCTGAGGTTAAAATAATGGGAATGACACTCATCCGCAAATAAATGATGTAATTTTCTGCTATGCTCATGCATCCTCAGATTTGTTAGGATTTGCAGATTAAAGTATTTACAAATGTGAAATTACGGCCAAATTTTTGGCTGCAATTTTCTCTGTCAGATTGCTGAAGTAAGATTTTCGATGAGCTCGCCAATACACTTACTAATGAGGATTCCTACTGAAGTGTCATAAGTACTTCTCTACAAACACTGAAGTGGCATTAAGGCGATAACCTCGAGTTCTATTAAAATTGTGGCAACTTCGCGATACCGCACTTGAGAGGTTATGGAATACCACAAAATGTTGCGATAGATCATACAATCATGTGATTTACTTATTCCAATACAGATATCGATGTTTACGAAATTTGTTTGAGGGACAACAGCTAGACGTGGCCTGAAAAAAATACACTAGCCAATGCATTTGCAGGTTGTTCGCAATGAGAAAGAAATATAATGAGACGTTGCCGGCCGACATTTATTCTTGTGTTGGGGATTATGCATTAAACAAAGACAGGATTTTCTACGTGCAAAGTTTACAAACATTGCAACAATGACCCTGGCTATTACAGCAAGTTGGACCTTCCCTATGTAATTCGCGATCAAAGGTCAAGTTTGTTCTTAATAGCAACTGTGGTACACTTACGTTGCCTTCGCAACGAGACTGGACCTTAACGTGGTGCGAGGGCTTGCGTACCTCATTGGCCAATTGAGTTATACTGGGTGATGCCTCCGGGAACCCTGATAGCTACTCCTACCAGGTTGGCCAATGGTGAGAGGTCAGACAAAATCAGTATCCTGGTCCTCCAGTTTGGAATTTTAAATGGTATGGCCTCCATTCCTGTTAAACTAAAACATTGCAACCTCGCTGCCTTGCCGACAGGCATTTGAGCCAAAGGCTTTGGATAAAGACCCTAATCGTCCTCCTATCGAGGTGTTAACACCCTGGCAGTATCTCAGCCCCAAAACAACCATGACATCTTATTCTAAATTAAACTTCATTCTACATCGACCGTCGTGCAGATTATCAAGAGTCGCCTTATCTGCTGTGTACAGCAGGGCGGATAAGCGAAAACATGCTACTGCTGACGCTCCCCTTCTTTATTTTCCACCTGTTTCTCTTACTCCCATCCCGACCATAATTACTAACATTCCTCCTATAATTCCTTGCTTAATTGACAGCAACGGAAATGTTACTTGAGTAGAACCATCTGCCGCCACCATCCCACCAAAACTATGGGACGCCTATCGGCTAAAGTCCCTTATAAGGCCATGCTAACCATTTTCCACGACAACATTCAATGTTTGCACTCTAAAACAAACAGATCAACATGCTGCACTCGCATGCAATATGGACACACTGGGTGTTGATGTGTGTTGTGTGTCCGAAACTAAGATTAATAACCCTAATGGGGTTATTGAATTGACTGCACCCGGCTTATCCTCTACTTATTGGTTGCAACCATCAGGAGACGCCGATGCAGCACTCACGAGTCAAGCTGGTGCAGGTATTATGCTCAGCTCCAAGGCTGAGTCTTTGTTAGTTGATCTGATTCCGGTGAACATCCGTTTATGTGCAGCCTATTTGACGACATCAGCTAAGGTTGATTCACGAAGTAGTACAAAACGCAGTTTGTTCATGATTTCCGCTTATGGTCCCACAGACTGCAGTTCAAATGCTGTAAAGGACACGCAATCTCACGAACTGAATGCGCTATTACGCAATGCTACTATTTTAGAGGGGATATGAAGGCACAAATAAGACATCTGAGCTCTTTAAAAGCTCAGCTGGGTGGAATACGTGCGCTTAACGCCAAACGGATTGATAGCGGTGAGCGTCTACTGCAACACTGTGCAGAGCACCAGTTGTTTCTTAGTGGCACTGCTTTTAGACACAGTGGGGATCGAAGGGCCACTTGGCGTCCTCCTGTAGCTGACCAGCGGTGGACCCAAATTTATCACATCGCCATAAGTTACCGATGGCGTTGTTCTATCCTGGATTGCCGCTCGTACTGGAGTACCTGTGTCGACTCTGATCATGCCTTGGTGCGTTGTCGTTTCTCCATGTATTTACCGGCAGACGCACCAATAGTACCCTACGATTGGAAATTGAGAAATTATCTCAGACCTCGGTCATGCAAGCCTATCAAGACGCACTGCATACTGAACTTCAACAGTTTTGTCCTAATGACGCTGAGCTTCAGTGGAATAGGGTCTCGACCGCCATTCTCGACGCTGGAGCATCTGCTTGTGGCACTATCCATCGTCACCGCACCAGTCACTGGATATCTGAGTATGCAATGAACCTGTTGGAATCAAGAAGAAAGCTCCAGGCTGCCTCTGAACAAAATGTGACCAGACAGGCAATTAGGCGTAAACTAAAGCAAAGTCTGCTTGCTTACAACGAAGCCTGGTGGACCAGTGGGCCTCAATAAATGGAGTAGGCAGTGGCAGTAAGCAATTTTCGCATGCACTTCCAGATAATCAGCACCAATGTTCCCAGATAACCAGGCGTCAGAGAGACAAACAGCGGCATCACGTTTGCGCAGATACACAATAAGGAGCGCCGTATGGCTCTTTGGGCGAAACACTTTCAAGAAAAATTCAGCAGGCCTCCTGCTCCTGGACCTCTTCCTACTCAATTTATGCAAGACGAGCCATGGACGGTTAGTTTAGAGCCTCCGTCGGAGGCCAAGTTCCAAAAAGCGAATATAGACCTCAATCGTTTTCGTGCACTTTGCACCTTCAAATTGCAAACTGTTGCTGCAGGAACATCAGCCACTTGATGACCCCTTGACGCTTGCCAACGAGGAACGCGAGGTGGTTGGTCATTTCACTTATGTTGGCAGCTCCGTCAACAATGATGGGCACATAGAAACTGACGTCAGCTCACCCAATGCATAAGCCATAGCTAACTTCTTAAACCTCTGGCTTCTTTGGCGACAGACGCGAGTTTCTCTTCGTCTGAAAGGCCGGGTATACACGGCCACAGTGAGGGCTGTTCTGCTGTATCGTGGTGAGACTTGGCCTTTTCAGTCTGAAGAACTGAGGGGCCTTCAAGTATTTCATCATCGTTGTTTGCGAAGCACTGATAGAGTCGGATGGCCCCAGCGTGTCCACAAAGATGATGTGCGTATTCGAGTACTAGGTAATTATGAGCATGGTAGCTCCCTGGAAAAACAGGTAGTACTGAATACGTTTCGTTGGCTCGGGAAAACCCCACGTATGCCTGGTCACCGCTTACCTAGGAGTGTCTTGTTTAGTCTGTCAGGTGTAAGGTTGACGCAAGGCTCGTTTTTTACCGAAGTTGACTTGTCAACGGGAATTGAAGACACTGACAACAAAACTGGGTACCGTTCGTCCGTCTCGCCTTCCGGGCTGGAGGGAACATGACTTGCCTTATGTTGGACTCGAGACTTTACGGGACATCGCTCGAGGTAGACAACATTGGCGCGTCTGCTGCCGTCTCCTAATTGAAGTGCCTGTTTAAAAGATGTTTGCGGCTGAGTTATTTCCAGGATAATGGCTGATTTTGACGCACGGCAGTGAAAGCCGCAAAGAAGCTGTCACGCGGCTGCCGCCTTATATTTTTACGATAGCCTGCTGTTTGTGACTTTATGTTGTCTACACAAGTTGTAGGCGCCTTAACCCTGAAGGTTAGCTTAAGGCATTATGGTTTTCAGGTAAATCTTCCTTCGCACTCTTGCCTTATTCTTTATTTCATAGGTCATTATGCTTGAATGGCAGGAAAGCATCAGTTCAAATGGCTGATGTAGTGCTGTTGATGATGATGAGGATGACTAATTATGGTTGCATGTATTTCAGTCCCTTGTAATATGAAATCTTCCGTACGACTGAGTAACACATTCTTGCATTGCGTAAGTTGCAATTTTCTACTTTAGCACTCCACTGATCTGATCGCATTCTTATACGGTGCATTAATGAATACACATGCGTAGAGTTTGTGTATATGGGGGGTAATTGTTGTTAAACGGGATTTTGGAGAATCAGCACGCTTCATGTTTGCAAGATGGGCCCTAAGCATTTCGAAGGTTTTCCATACTGTTCAAATTTTCTAATTTTATTTGACTATCTGATGTTATTGTTTAAGTAGTTGTACTCTTATATAGGTATTTGATAAAAACAATAAAATTGCTCGCAAGTCCGCAATATGTGACGCAAGACTAAGATTTTTCTTATATAAACAAGCGATTAATTTTGGCATGCAGGTTGTTTGCTTGGATGACGCCGCTTTAGTCCCGAGTTCAGAAGCTGTCTGCTACGAAGTGCTTATCAGCGTTCTGACAATCACATGTACGTCTGGTTTGATTGATGCACCGTCTTCATTTTCCTTGGGACAAAACTTTTGTATCCTGGTTAGCTATGTTGTGGAGCGGACAAATAAAGCTCTATCTGAATATTGGGCCTAGTGTTGGATATGTTTCCAGTTTTACTCCGGATGCAACGTCATATAACTCGGCAAAGCGGAATAGTGGAGCTATCTCTTGGCCACTACCATAAAATCTGTATAAAAAATCGATTTTGGCCAAGGGAATTTCAAATGAGCGCATTAAACAAGTACACCGTTTGCAATGGATGTTTTCGCAACCGTATGTGAAGATGAATGTTAACAACTTATTACATGTTATTTCGTTCGCAGTTGAAGCGCAAAATTTACCAAAAACTACATGTAAGTAAAAGACTGGGACTATGATCAGTGTAAGCAAAATAATTTCTTATGGATTTTGGCTGACATCTAAACTAAGTCTTCATGCAAGCTTTGAGGCAAATCTTTATGGTAACTTGGCTCAAGATCAGATAGCCGCCGTTGATTATAGCGTGTGCAAAATTAAGGCAAGGTAATGCGGAACGATAACTCGTCAAGCTGACGCAGTAGGTTTTAGCCGCAAATTCTTTAAGGACAATGACAAATGCGGTACAAATATCTTCGTATGTTTATCAAATTTTGGGAAAATGTTCATTAATTAGAAACGAAGCAACAGGTATACAACTGATTAGACTATGTTTTGAGTGCTTGCTGAGGTCATGTATTATCCCTATAGCTATTTTGGGGTCATCTTGCAATGTAGCAATGTAGGTTGTCAGGTGTGAATGCAGATTTCAACACGTTTAAATAAAATAATCTGTCGAGTATGGTGTGCAATTATCTAAGGTTTTCATATTTCTGATTTCATTAGTTTAGCTGTTCTACGGTACAGCCTATCTGATTGAGAAAATGTGGGATCTCATATTTTTCTATCCCTGGGTATCAGTAACAAACTGTGTTTTATTACGGAGCTTGTAATTTTTATTGTATTTTATTTCAAATTTATGGAGGTAGGAATAGGTTTGCTGGTGCAAAACCTTGTGGAGGACCATCAAGTTTTGCTTTAAGTATTGCAGCCAAAGATGCTCAAAACGAATCTGTATGCAACGTTTCGATGATTTAGAGTAGCTTTTCTATTTCCCAGACGATCAGTATATGACTAATCTAAAACATATTCTTTTTTATTGCTTTATTGTTCTATATTATTTTTGTTTTTTTATTTTTATATTGTATTTATGAAAATTAATTTCCCCAAAACCTCTGCTTTTTGTCATAGATAAAGTTGTAATATTCGACAATAGTAAGCGCGATTGTTCTAAAGAATTGTATGCTGGCGTGGATGGTATGCATTTTTGGCTTATGCTATTCACGGTTTTTATATATGAACATTTCAGATATTGGGCTCTTTACATAAAACTGAAGACGGAAATATATCAGATTCTAAGTCCACTGGTTGTCAGTCTCATTAACATACATTTGTTATCAAGTTGCATTTAACACATTTGTTTGATCGAGAAACTACATGACAATATACTATTGCCGTCGGATAATTTTATATAAAACGCCTAAGACCATTCCGTAAGAGAACGAGTATCTTGAAATATATTCGTGCAATTTGAAACGCTTCAGGCTATATTGTTTAAGAAATTAAAGAAGGATCAGAAAAGGAAAATAGTTGGTAATTGTTGTTTTTACGTTTCAATTTCCTTTATTTAGAAAAAAGGTAAAATGAACAATTATTTTGCTTTGGATGACGCCGCGGGTTTTTTTACTCGAAGAATAGTGTGTATCATACAGATTTACTATGATGAACCGAATGTGGAAAGAACGCCAAATAACAAACGGGTTTTGAATTCCATATGATGCAAAATTTTTCAACAATAATGGTGTGGTGCACTCGCAAATTGTTTTCCTAAGCCCCAAAGCAAAAGCTTCATTGATTAAATAGATTCAATGGAGTCTGACGTATAGTTAAGACTTTATGTCTGACAGGATGTGAAGTAAATTCTATAACTGAAAAATTAATGTGTGTTCGAAAATTTCAAATGATTAATTTACTCTATCAAATTTTATTGATCAATCTTTCAAACAGAATGGCGATGGCGGGAGTTCGATGCATCGTTCGGTTATTTGTAACAATGTTATTACAAATATTTTATATCGTTGCGATGCTGAATGCAGATTTTTAACGAGCAACGAAATAGCTCTTTCGTAGAGGTAATTGCATAACGTTCAACAAAGTACTCGTAACTCTGGCCCTTACAATTTTACTGCAGTATAAGTGATCCCACCTAATCCCTGAGAGAACGTTTGATGTTTCTCATTGGCCACTGAATACTGCTACAAAGAATTTCGACAATGCATACATTTTTGTTGGTAACGGATTGAGTGCATTCATATAGGGGTAAAATTCAAAAACTAGAAGGCGGAAATTAATGTACTAAGATCCCCAAATTAGACGTGGATTATTTAAATGTTTACTATATTCGCTAACGCGTCGTGTGAAAGTAGTTGGTGTTGGTTTTGCGACGAAGAATGTCGAACAGGTTATGTTTCGCTACCCGGTCGTATAGCATACTCTTCCCTAAACCCGATCTTATCAGGTTTTCATGTTGAATCCTTATGGTCAAAACTTGCGCATGCAAACTTTATAAATATATCCTGCCTTGTGCAGATTAACCAGCATTTTTTGCCACTTATGTGTGAATAATCGTTTTATGGCTTTTTTACTTCGTGTATTACTACGGTTTATGGCACAGACAATGTTTAACGGAACGGTACTACTGGTAGGCAAATGTTGGTGGATAAGGTGATTTAGATCCTAGTCGGCACATCAGATATAATTTAGGAATTGTACTCAAGTAATTACTTGGATGGAATATGGCGGGCGCAGCCTGCTTTAGCCATCTCATTTTATATAGTGTGTGAAATATAATGTTTTGTGTTCAGAACCTGGGAGCCAAACCAGTAGAGCGATGTTTAATTCGCCCAACTTAATGTAAGCATAATATCTAGTAGGATACTGAAACAATTAGTTTACATAACCCAGCATATACAACCGTCATTCCTAACACCTTGTATCAAATTTGGATGTACTAAAGAGAATAAAATTGTGACAAATATATTTTCGCGAAACTAAAATATCCATCTCAAAGTTCGCTTTTACGGCAGTATTGAAGTAAAAGGTATTGAAAGTTAACTGGTGACGACATAACTAATTAGGGGATTTAAAAGGTTGCTAACGCATATGTTAGGAAGTGCTAGTGACAATAAAATCACATATTCCGGGACATTTTATAGCTCAGAAGGGTAAAAATACCTCGCTTTATATATATATATATATACATATATATACCATATGATTTTTTAAAAGTTGAGGATGATAGAGTTTGAAAACTACTTATCAGTTATGCGCCAAGTTTCTATGACGCAGTATTCACTTGGATTGTTCACGATTTTAATCATATTTAGAAAAAGGAGTTTAATAAATTTCGCATTGATCAGAGGTAGGAAAAATGATATTGACGCACATTGAGCACATTTTGCAAGATTAAGAATCGGGGGTACAATATCGTTGGGTAGAAAGTGCATAGAGATTTGAAGGGAAATACTCCGTTTCTTATGTAATAAGGAAACCTGTGCGTGTTGTCTGTCGGTTTCACTGGTATTTCTGGTTGCGAAGAAATGACTAATGGAGAAAAGACGGGTAGTTTCTTTTTTAGCAGTGATTTATTTGTGTAAGGTGTACGAAATGCAAAACATTAAAAATACAGTGTTCACTTCTAGTGAATATCTTAATGATCTGGTTGGGAATACTGCTACTGCATCTAATACAATGCGGTTTTATTTTGATGGTATAGTTTGAGAGATAAGGCGTTTTGTGCGGGCAGTATGTGCTGTTCCATTAGGTTCAGTAAACATCAGTTTTTATTTCCATGTTTATGGCTGCTGTATTCCAAAGGCGATCAATTCTAAGTCTATGTTATTTTGTACACGGGTTTTACGGCGCCTAGCAAAACGGTACTTAGCCATCGGTAGAACACACAAGCATCTTCGATGTTAATATCATATATTTCGAAGTTTCACTTTGAAGGTATAAGCCTATAATGGTATTTTGATATTTGCTCAAATCATTACATTTGGCACATATGACAATGTAATCGGGTTGAGTATACTTTTTTTTGGTGGGCGCTATCTTCCATTTGAGCTGCCTTCATTCTGCCCAGTGCTTCCCAAATGCTAGGATTTTATCAGTATCAAAACTAATATTTCGTTCACCTACTTATGTTAAATAAAATAACAATTTCATTATATCGCATGGCTTTTTAAATTATGGACCCGCTTGTCCATCTAAATTATCTTTCTCCACACAAATAAATTGCCATTGCTAGAGAGTTTTACCTATTTTGCACCTTACTATTGTTTCTTTTTACTGCATCTACACGTTGCCTATCATGACTTCATATCCTGTGTACAGAGCAACGACTGCCAAATATATGCACCAAAAGTACACTTAACATTGGCCTAGGGAGTTTAAAACCAGTCTACACCTCCAATGCACCGGCTATGACTTTATCACCTGCCACTTCTACAGATGTACACAACTCTCTTCCAACGAAGCGGCGTCGACAAATATGAACCTTGGCATATTCAATGGTGCTAGCAATTTTAGATGAACGTGCCAATAATAAACTTCGTAACATTACTGAAGCTTTGTCTAGCCATGAGTCGGTTAAGGTTCCTCTAAATAATACGCGATCAATCAAACATAATACATACATATATATATATATATTAAGCCCCTTATCTTTAGATTTGGTACGCAAGTAATTCTCCTTACTGAGACATGGCACTACTCAAGTGCGCCTGACACTCCACATATCATCCCCAAATGCAGAACATCCATGTCTCTATATGGGTAGTCTTACCTTCTGGTAACATGAAGGTTCAATCAGGGATCAGTGCAGTGGGCAACACCTTGACATCTTAATTGGGTACATTTAACCCATCATACCCGTAACCCATCATACACTACCATGGAACATGTGACGAAATGTGCCAAAATCCTCCAATATTTTGCTAAACTATCATTATTTCACAGAATATTAGAAGTTGACTAATTTGCGGCAAAATTGTGGACAAACTAATAGCATCTCTGAAATACATGGTTCTATCAGGTGCGATCACCCCATGCTATTTTACAATACAAGATAATGTGCTTGCCTTATTTATGCCCAGAGGAATCTCACATGTATTCGTGTAGAGTCAGGCCGCCACACGGTATACTCAGCCATCCCGCGGCCGCGTGGAGCCGTTACTTCCCACATCTGACACATCATTTAATTATGTATTAACTATTTCCGTATGGAAAATTCAAGGTAGAGACCGAAAGTAGGAAAACACCCGTTTGCAATGAACAGAATGAAGTGTTGCCCTGTGGGACTAGGGACCGCCTGGGGACCACTCTAGCGTATTAGGTAGAACAGCTTCACTGATCTCTGCAGTTAAGTGATATGAGATAATTTACATCCGGCGATTTATATAGCCACCAACGAACTGTACAAAGATGTTGACTTCTGCCTCGAGATATGCAAAACAAATCAAAGCGGGTATAGATTAAGCTGTAGAAAAACCGCAGCGAATAAACACGAAAAGCCCGTTAAATACAAATATGTGCATTGCTAACTGTGTGCAGCAATGAAATCAAGCTGGAATGGAGAAATAAACAGACATCAGTGAATTCAACAAAGGGGTGAGCTGCTACTTTGAGCGCAAATCCGTCAAAATCAATTACTAAGTTACTAGAGCATAGAAACTCAAGTAATATGAGACACATCGCGTCACTTGTGCTTCGGAATAATACAGTATTACTAAACTATAAAACAAAGTGACATTCAGATTTATATATTGCAAGTGCTGCATGATGCTAGCATGAAAACTACAGCTTACTACATTAACTTAAATAAGAGAAGCAATCGCGCACCATCATTAAACTGCGCACCACCTACGTGGTGTTAAAGTTGACCTACTACCCTATCCCCGTTGGCGATTAAGAATAGACTGCAAAGTGCCGATTATTCGGCCATTCCTGATGTACGCGACTTAGTATAAGCCAGATAGTGAACATAATATTACGATCAGATTCTCTCTGGATCTGCATCGCGTGTACTTCACTTCCACTGAACAGATGTATAATTGTGTTGGCCTAGAAGAACGATAGGTTGATAAAAATTGTAGAGCAGGCAGCAGCCGTGAAAGTTTTCCCACATGAACCAGACAGATCAGTGCCTCAAACTCAATGCTTAACTTCAAGCTTCAATTAATTACAGTGTCAAATTAAAGGTCCACAATTAGCCACCCCTACACTAGCGGAAGCTCATAAAGATGCGTTCGCCATACAATCTTCAAACCAATCGCCTGCCATACTCCACTCTTAAAGGATGGACAACATACGATTCCGGTGTTGCGACCCATATGACGGAGACACATCCCCTTGCCTACCCCTGCCCGCTGCCAAACGATTAACTACTACTCATACCACCAAGTGTCTCAAGACCCCCATTATTTGTCCTACCCAGGAAAGTAGTCACTGGTCCCTCCAAAATGGAAACATAAAAATCTACCATTCTTATCTGAATGTTGTCTGCTCTATTGTAGATTATTCCGGCGCGAACTATATTAAAGAAAATGTACTAGACGGCAAAATCAGTAGGGTTCCTGCGTTAACTAGTAGTGTTTCAACCGTAACCAATTAATATGGTTTGTCCAGTCCGTCACCAAAACTCCGTACATTACGGTGAACCGCGGTTACTACAGGTAACGCTTTAGTCAGGTAATGATGCAGAGACATTTCTCTTATTATCCATAGACTTCCGTACCACCACGTGCACCGTTCGAATATTTCCAGATGTTCCTTAGAGCAAACGCCAGAAAGGTAAATAAAAACTGGATGACTACCATAAACAAAGAGACAGAAAAACCATCATCACTTATGTTGTCCCCGAGCTCCAGATATTTAGCGAAGTAAAGGTCAAAGCCCGCTGCTGGGTTAAATGGCGTTTATTCGTGAAATGCTCTCACTCGAAAATGTCATCGTAAATTTGACATAAATCTTACCGCTATCAACCTATTACATAGCCTGTTTTCCCAGAGTGATGCAATTTTCCTTGCACTCCGAACTAATGGCAGAAAATGTGATCAAAACGTGGCACCAATATTGCTATCCGAAATAGGTATAAAAGCGAAAATCACCGGGGCACAGATAGACAATGTAACACTGAGCAGGCAAATTAACAATAAATTATGTCAACGTATGGCTCAGGCCATGGCAAAACAAACTAGCAGCTTAAGGAGGAGGGGGTAGCACTAAGAGCTCTATACAACAATCTGCATTTGGCACATGGCGTGCGTCGTCGGTGCTTAAAATAAGTACTGGCAGCCGACCCCGCAAGGAACAACATACACCCACGCCGGAAACTAGAATACACAAGCACGCTTCTGACCACCGTTGCCCTCACCTGCTTATATACCAGTGCCCAAGGTCTTCTCAGCAAGTTAACCGAACGATAGATAGGTCTTCACGCCTTGGGACATAGACGTGGTCACTGAAACGTGGTTGAACAAGGAGATCACGGATACTGATATTGCACCACCCGGCATGACATTCATACAAAACCTTCAGCCTAGCAGTGGGGCAGTGCTCTTGTATTATCGCTCGGACCTGTATATTGATATCAGTTAGGCCCAGGAAACGGAAGTCCGTCATTATCTTTGGTGCCGTATGCACTTAAGACGTGGTGATGTGTGTTTACTAGTAATAGTTTACCGCGATCCAATATCCACCTTAGATACCGATCAATGCCTAGTTTCTGCAATGAAACAGTCACGTCCTTCGTGTGAGGCAGATTCAACCTGCAGGCAGTCGAAGTTCCAGCAATGCACAGCCAACGATTCAAGGCCGATTTACAAGTGGTGGTTGCCAGTGTACATATAAACATCCACGCCGTCTCTTCCACACGATGCCAAGCGAGTGGCACGTGCTGAATTTTGGACCTCGCTCGAAACTTTGACCATATATGAAACACTTGGCAGTAGCGATAACGCGATTACGCTCTTCCGTTAAAACTAGTAGAAGTGCATCATTGAGAACGAACTGGAAACATATTTCCTTAAACAATACGATACACTTTTCAACCTCCTTTAACATACGGACGGTTGCTTCCTGACCGAGAAGCCACCCGACATCGCCCGGATAATTTTAATCATCCAATCCGTTGAGCTATTGGCACATACTTCAGGAAGCAAGGTCCATCTCCCGAAGCAATTTCTTTCGTATTTGAGGAGCCGTACAAGTAAATGTATTGTCTCAACGGATTCAGCTTATCGCTCCTATAGTGTCAGTGTACGTAAGTTGGACTGAGATGCTACACAAGTCAATGAAACAACTGTCGTATGCTTATCCTCCAAGACAACCTTCAGCATCAACAAAACTTAGCTGCGGAAATTAGCACAACTCATAAATTGCTGTAAAAACACGGCAACAAGCTCCACGGATTGAAGAGCAGGATCCTGATTTTACCTGCAACAAGTGGTATTGCGCAAACCGCACAATATTCAAACACTGTGCTTCACAAACCATTCATCCACGCTTTCCGGAGTGAATATTCACTTCATCCGCATTTGACACTGCTTCTAACGCCAACATGGTTAATTCACGTATAGTACATGGCAGTCAATGTGATGATAACACTAATGACAATACTGCTGCACGGCTCACTTTGGGTGGATGACAGCAAACCAAATGCGTGTAAGACGGTGGGATTGCAGCTTGCCGCACCATTAGTTTGATTATTTCAAGGCTGTACTGATGAAATGTAGGTGCCTCACTGTGGGAACATAGACAATACACTCTTTTTATAAAAGTGGAAATAGTCCGAATCCCTCGAAAAACCGCCCAATCACACTCTTCCCAGTTTTATCAAAATAATTGAACGTATAATTACAGTGGAGCTCATGGGATATTTTGAAAGCAACAACAAACTAGTGTTACAACAACACGAATTGCGCTAAATCGATCGTGCACTGCATAATTGCTGATAACCCAATCAAGCTGGTCGGAGTCAGCCGATGCCAGCTTTAGAGTTCAAATTTTAACCTGGACTTATTGACAGCGTTTGATCCTTCGGACTACAGCATTCTCCTTCACAATCTTCGAAGCCATAAAATCAGAGACCTGATTTCGGTTGGATCAGCGACATATTTTCGGTTGCATCGGCAGCTTCCTCGCTCAACGTCCACCGAATTTGAGAGATCGCCGCTCCAATTCCGAAGCAATTGGCGTCCAATTTGGTTTGTTCCAAGGATCGGTACTGGGGCCACTTTTATTCCTATTATTTATTTAGATTCTTGCTAATGTATTGCAGTCGCATTTGCTATTATTTGTAGATGATATGTTGGCTGGATATTAGTACATTGGGTGATCACATTGCTTCGTAGCGCGATCTCTACAGGGCTAATTCGGGGTCTTCAGATAAAAGGCTTTCATTCAAGCTGACTATGTTCAATTATGTAAACTGACGTCATCAGCTTACCTATAAATATCCACTTAGGTACCAGCAGCTACAACGTGCTTCCCAAGAAAACTACCTTGTAGTGATCGTGAAGGACGACCTTGGTTGCTCGAGACAGGCTGAAAAGACATCAAAAAGCGCCAGATAACATACACTCTTTGGGAGTTGTTTGGGAAATTTGAGCAATGACTATTCCAGCAAACACTGAACGCCTACGACAGGCCTCAATTGGAATATGCTGTTTAGGCCTTTCTTACCTGGCGCAAGCGCGAGGTCGACGCACTTAAAGCTCTACAATTTAGAGCGACCAAACACGGCAGATGATTATTTTAGCTCTCCTAGCAACACAGGCTGCACGCCCTGAGATACTACAGTGATGAATATGGACGTCAGCTAGGAGACCTAATCATGCTTTACCTATTACTGTCCAACCCAACACACCCATGTCGCAATCTGCTGCAGCTGAGCCAAAATGCCAACCTGAGAGACCAACACCCCATCGGGATACGCACTACTTTCGGCTTGAAAGTAGACGAAACGTTTTCTCCCTCCCTGTGTCTCGTGCCCAGGATGACTTTTTAACTCACCTTTTCATTGCCAGTACATTAGCGCTATTCAAAAAGCCTTGATGATAAGTTTTCTAAGTTGTATTAGTTGCTTAACGCCGTTTCACTTGGATGAGGAACTAAGGGCAATCTAACTAGCGCTTAAAGGCACTCTCCGAAAAATGGCGGTTAGGATGCAGTAGTGTCCTTATGCGTAGCCTGGATGTAATTAAACTGGATGAACCTATTTCCTTCAGATAATCAAGTCAAAAGTGCGCGTTTTCGTTTCCTTTTTACTTTATGATACATTTGCTGAAATTTGAAGACACTTAAAACTATTTTGTTCGTGCACAATCAATTTCCTATTCAACCTTCGTTATGCAGTAGGGAATTTTAATCGGTAGTCACATAAAATAACCACTTGCTTATTCGATTACTTACAACCTTTTGATTTTTTTCAACCGTCTTACGAGACTTGTAAACACATGCAATTTACCAGTGATAAATCATTGTTCATTGATCATTTGCTTACCTTCCGTAGTGCTAAATCTAGGTGGCGCTGACGTTCCACTCCTATCATGAATACTTTAAATCCATCAATTATACTCAAACCACTCACTGCCTCCTGGAAGCACGCTGGTTTTCTATCCAGTCACAAAATTGGGCTTCTCCAGAACATCGGCAAATGCAGTCCAATTAGCCACATGCCTACCGCGTTAGAAGTGATTTATTAGAAAGCTCATAACATGTTCCTGAATTTCTGCTGTCGCTTAGACTAACCGAATAGTCTCAACATGGTATTTTACCGCATAAGTCCTGACAGATGTGTAAATTCATTATCTTGACCTTGTCAGGAATAAAATGAATTCGTGCCTCGCACTTGTCATTGCCGTCCTTGACATTTAGAAAGCTTTTTACCTCGTTTCAAATGCTGTTGTACTGTTTAGACGTCAGCTCTCGGTATCCAATATGACAGAATTTACACAGGTGGTACTGCTGGATAGAAAGGAATCACAATATGGGACCGTCACTAATGATCTATTTCACGGAGGTGTACTGCGCCCATTACCATTGATTCCGGATGTTAAGAACATATTTGATTACTTCAACAACGAGAGCCCAATTCCGTTTAGGGATGAAAACAATGAATTTTTCTCTTGTTGCTAATGGAAAAATGGAGTTAATTATCTCTAGACCAGATAAAGCATCCGGCATAGTATTACAAGATAGGGCGGATTATTTCTGTAAAATGCAGCATATCCTCTGTGACGAACGTAAGTTCTATAAGCTTATGGCCGGAAAGGAAAACACAGGGATTTAGAGAAACAGTTGACCAGCTACCTCAAGCGAATGATGCAAGCCAAACTGATCACAAAGATCGAATACGAAAAGTTGAATCCGTCAGGCGGACACCTACCGATATTATATGGCCTTCCAAAAGTTCACAAGGAAGGCGCCCCAATGCGTCCAATCTTGGACATGGTGGGTTCTCCCCAGCATTTGTTGGCCCAATGGATGGTGAACAAATTGCAACCGTTACAGGATATGTTTTATACTTACTGCGTGAGTGACTCCTTCGAATTCATTGAGCAGAAATCTGGACTCACCTTTACTAACAAATGGACGATATATTTGATGCCCGGTCGCTGTTTACAAGCATTTCCCTGCTCAAAACGGTGGATAACGTGTGCGAGTTGACCCGGCAACTACCAATATACGCTAACTTTCCGGAGTATTTGCTAAAGGAGATACTATTTCGCCGCACGTTAAATGTTCAATTCATGTTCAATGGTGATATTTACCGTCAGATTTATGGAGTGGCCATGGGATCTCCTTTGGGGCCGTTGTTGGCTGATATATTTATGGCGAAATTAGAACATGGCCCACTCAGGACGCACGTCTGTGGAACTGTAATGTACAAACGGTACGCCGATGACACCTTCGTGCTTTGCGAATCCGAAAAGCATGCAGAGCAGTTGCTGAAGGCCTTTAATGATTTACATGATAATCTACGCTTCACCTGTGAGCACGAAAATAAAAACATTTCACCTTTCTTGGATGTAGAAGTCATCAGCAATTCGGACAGCTCATGTAGCAGAAAGGTACACAGAAAGCATACGTAGACTGGAGAGTACACTAACTATCCCAGCGCGTTGCTTTACAGCACAAGAGGAGTTAAATCCGATTTCTTGAGTTCAAGGCGTGCAGTATTTGCACTCCGGATAGGGTTAAGGAAGAGCTACAGAAAATCAGCGACGCCCTTCGTGAGAATGGTTGCCCCGATAAGTATATCATAAAGCATATGAAAGAACGCAAGCGAAAGCCACCTAGAAGCATTGCTTCCAAGAAAGAGCTGCTCATACATTTACCATTTAAGAGCGATACTGCAGCTGATATCCTATCTCGAGGTTTGAAAGATGCTGCTGAGAAATCTTATTTTGCAGCCAGCTTTAGAATTGTTTACCACAACAAACCATTGCTTGCTAAACCCTTGAAAACTTGTCTGCAATCGTTGACGCGTTCAATGCTCGTTTATCAGTACTCGTGCTCTTGTTGTGCGCAATACGAGGGTCGCACAACAAGACGTCTATCCCAGAGGATTCGTGAGCACATCCAGGCGTGGTGTTACAAAGGCGAAATGAAAGCCTCAGACAGCTCAGTCATTTAGCACCTCCTCGAAAGTGGCAATCCTGCATCTTAGTATGACTTTAAAGTCATCTACTAACTACCTGAACGCTTATCGCAAGGCTTCCGAAAGCAAAACTTGTCTATCTCCGAGGCTATTTACATCCATCATCTGAAGCCGGAATTATGCATACACAATCGATTCATACGGCCGATACTACTACCTTGTCCGACAGACATGGTTACTTGACTACCCTTTGTAACCTTAACTATTTACCTTAGGCCCTGAAGCCTTATTAGTTTCCCTTGATGCACTTTTCTTACTATATGCAGCCACCTTTGTCATCGATCTTGACCTTACAAACACCTTAGAAATCAATCCCAGCCCGATTTGCGGCTTACCCCACATAATCCGTGTCATGTAAAAGTTTGGGTCTGACGAGATTTTACCGAAAATATATCTTAAGTCTGAACTGTTTTCTGCTCTTGATTCTTCTGATTACAATAGGAATATTTGTTGTGTTGAAAATCACCATTGCCCGTGATTCGTTGAAAATGGATACTACTGAGTACTTTCTATTGGGTTTCCTGTTTCTCGCAGCTTTTATGTCTCGCAAGGTTAATAGAGCTTATAACCTCAGTTCAAGGATTTCACCAAGTCTCCACCAACGTTCTAACACCTCTGTCTCGGTATGCCCCGACTGGACCCAGTTTTAAGAGTTTTAGCAGGCTCTCTCCATAATTTGGGGACAGATACCGCCTTTTGAGCAATCGCGCAACTAACTTGTCTAAGGAAATCGTTTCACTATTGAAATACCATTTCTCTAAATTGTGATTATAGGCCTCATTTCTACCAGGAGAAGCAAGTTCTCTCGGCTGACTAGCCGAACAACCTCCCCGTGGCGCCAGCTGGGTGGTTTGATTAAATCCCGTTCCAGCAAATGGTTAGGCAAAAGTGTTCCAGGATGTGGTGGGATTTCGCTTGGCGAACCTTCTCCCTATAAAATACCACGGATATCTGCTTAACAACATTGTGACGCGGCGGATGTGACCCGCCACTAAATAAGGTAACTGCCTCTTCCCTTTTCTGGATGACCATTCACACACCACGAAAGTCATTCCATTCAAGGCGTTCCATTGATTTCCGCTTTGATGACTAACCGAACCAACAAAAACCCACACAGATTCACATTTACGTAATCACACAACATGGCTACTTCCAACTACAGACATAAAGATACTTTTATATGCCAAGAGATAAATACATTCCTATGCTCTTTTTCAAAATATACACTAATTTATGCAATTGCCCATCATACATGTCTGTATTACCATAATCACGCCCTTGATGGTGTGCCTCGCAATGAAGAAAATAACAATTTAGTTATTTGTATATTAAACACGATACTTGGATAATCCGCCATCCTAAGTCCAACTGCGATGTTTCGTTTCGGTTGTTGCGTGCTCCAAGTAAACTTGGGATAGTTGCTACCTTTAAGGGACGTGCCGTTGCGCATTTGCAGAGAGCAAAACTTTCCCACCTGAATAAGCGAGACCAGCGTTACTCTACCAAATCTAGATTCACAATGGTTTTCCGCTTTGGGTGACGAGCATATCTCACTAGGTTTGTGGGTTTGACTTTTAAATAATTCAAAATGCAGGGCAAGTTCCAGTGATTTTTGTCGTCAGATAACATACCGCGCAGTGCGAGTTCGGTATATTCCAGGACATTTGTGCGCACGGCAGTCAGAATATTATTGTCGGACAATTGCTGGTGAACTGCATGACTTGTTATATGCAAACTGATGATAGCCCACTATTTGTCGCTCTAGTAGCATTAGCGTGGTTTTTACTAGAAGAGAGTGATAGGTTGGCAGCTATCTCTGCGTACGAAAATGGAGTCTATGGGATTTGAACATTAACAAGGAAATATGAACAATGATTTATGGAGGGTAAATGTGCAGTTATTTGAAAGGTCCCGCGGGACGGAGAGATAGGTGTTTGGTATGTTTAAGCGTTTATCTTTAAGTTATGCTGCTGACTACTAGTAGTTTAGGCAGAAATTTGATACGAATGACGAAGCAAAATGGGAACAGTTACATTTGTTATACACCGTGAGTACAGGAAAAACGAGAATGCTCACTTATGGACCGCCTCCTCATGTTTATGTTATATGTTAATCCAGTTTGGATGGATAATTATTACATGCTAACGTTGCTCAGTTTAGGCAACGAATTAAAAGGTACGTGGTCCAGACACTATTTTAAGATATTTAACGTCTGTTTTGATACGACAGAATTTGTTGGTGTGTTTCAGGCTTGGTAAACCAGAAGAGAAAATCTATTTAGCCGGCATTCCAGGCGGCTAATCTGTGCACACAATTCCAAAGGTTTACCACTGAGATTAATTTTATGGCGAAACTTCAGCAGCTGCCGACATACTTGACTAAGTTCAATCAAAATTTGCTAGACTAGTATAAGATCAAGGGATAAACGTCAGTAAAGGCCAAGAAAATATTTCGGTGACTTAAGCCTTTTAGGGTAGAACAGATTTCGTATGCCCAATGCTTTTTGCGGCCCTGCGTTGTGGTTTCTCCAACACATCTAGGACGCGTTTTCACCAGGGTTGCAATGTACAGCTGGCGTATTCAACTTAAAGGCACACGTAAGTACTGCTCAGCATGGGAACATGGATTGGTTTATAAGTCCGAATGCTATACGTAACAAGCCGAATTGCTGGTTGGCTCTTCCGCAGTTGGCTCTAAGTGTTAGAACTGCTAGGGTTAGTTTGAATGAGCACACCATACTTGGAAGATGTTTGCAATACAGCTGACCCAAGCATATACACGTAGCCATTCCTATGGCGCAGTTAAACAGCGTGATATTCTTGCACATTCAATCGTAGTGTAATCAGAGCCGACCAGTTAGAAATTATGTTACCGTCACGCTGGAGATGGTAGTGATAATTAAGTTCAGTGATCGCTATCAATGATATAATATTATCTGCGAGGAATAGGAAAACGGAAGAAATTTTCCTAGCCAGATCGTTTTTAAATAGCAAGAAAAATCGGGTCCTAAGCACGGGGCATGTTGCTAGACCGCAATCCAGCTCCGTTCTGCGGAAAGATATTATCTCACTCTTACTAGCAACTGATATTATTGAAGAGGATTGCATATACAACGCAGAATTGGGTAACCAGTGCCATATAGCTGCATTTTATAGAAGAGGATTCGGTGCTTGAAACCAAAAAACCACATTGATAAGTCCAGTTTAGGGACATGAACTCCTGCTCCACAATCAACTCCATCAGTTTAGCATTTGATTGCAATTAGCTGGTTTGTAATTCTTGCGCCGTTTTGCCGGAATCTATTTTACTCTCTTCCCATGATCGGGTGATTTTTTAGGTACCGCAGGAGTGCATCAGTGGTGATAGGCACTATAAACTTGGAAAACAGAAGGTTTGGTTTTATCGGACGGTACTTTGTTGGGTCGGTGCGAGTACCCCTAATATGAATAGTAGTAATGGTCACTCACTGCAATATTTTCGTACTTTTGTTCACCTCCCTATTGCGGCTAAAAAATGAAGCCATATTTTCCGCCAGATCACTAGCTGTTGCCTGTAAAGTCCTCCGTCAAATGTTATAGACACAAAGAGAGTTGTGGATACGCAGGGACAACATATTTTGGACACACAATTCCGTAAATGTAAGTTTGGAAATGGCTGATGATTTGACAATTGAAGCAGGAATATCCGTTGGGCCTCGTTATTCTCGGGAACGTTTTTGAATAATGGAATCCTAAGAGATGGGTTGTTTCCGTTGCTGATCGAGTGCTTTCCTCAGTCGTTATTCGTTGTTGCACTTTACCGATGCCGTTAACATGCATTTATATCAGAGTGCGGTTCGTGCCAAATCGCGTCATTAACTCCAGTTGATACCTCACATATTATTCGCGGATCACACACACACCGAGCTTCCGCTGCGCCACATAGGTAGTCCAGCTTTCGGAATCCAGGGAGTATTTGTGAGCTTGCCATGATATGTCCCTCAAGGACAGACAATTGCTTTTTCTGTTCCCCCGAATGGACTACCTACAATTTTGACGTTGGAAGAGTTCGTGCTCAGACACATGCGTTACCAGTTTGGCTATGTCCTTGTGCATGTGTCCCAAGCGATTTATATGCGGCTTTTCGTTTAGGAATTTCAAGATAACTACTTTAAAACAGCGGCTATCAAGATTTTGTGTCTGATCGTATAACTTCATCATTTTCTTACTCAGGATTTTTGCCAAAACATGCATAGTTAAATAGTAGGGTGTCAAGTTCATTGCAATTCAATGGTTTGTTTGCAATTACTCCTTCTACCACTTTTCTTGTTGGTGCGCATAATATTTTTATTGACGGCTTGTTAGCATTTCAAAACCTGGTGGAAGTAGGCACTTGGTTGTACATTGGGTAGCCAAAAAGTACTTTTTTAAACAGGCTTTAAACTGCATGCTATCGGTAACCGCTATTTCCAGATCGCACAGGTTAAATTTGCCAGCGACCAGAATGTGCCTGGATTAATTGGTCAAACAACCTAACGTAGGTAGTTTATTTTTGAGTTAATTTGAAAGGAAGATTTTGATGGACCGTAAATCACAGTTATATGACAGTTGTGTTTGCTCCTCAAATATAATTGACGCCAAAACGAATATGGGGTAAAGATCAATGGTTGGTGAATATTTACATCAGATTTTAACAATTTATTAGAGACTTACGCCACCACCTGTTACTGCGCAATCAGTAAAATGCAGCGACTTACCAGATAGATTGATCAGAGTCTTAAATGTCAAAAGTCTCCGTATTCGTTATGACATTTTGCAGTTGTAATGTCTGGCTTACTCTTTCAATCAAATAAATTAATAGACCTGTACCGTTAGTACGCCAATATGATAGTGATTATGCTGTTAGAAATGTGTGGGTGATCAAAAATTTCGTGTGTAGTTTTAAGCCGAACGTTCGACAATTGGCAGCAAATAGTTTTTGTGTGGGTCATTTGCTCTTGGTTTTCTGTCAAGCTGCAGGGTAGCATGGGGTCTCCCAGATCGAGATCATCCCTCGTGTGTCCCCATGTCTCGTCAGGCGCCGATATTGTCATATTGTCTACAAATCTACAGCATTGCGCAGGCGAATATTTTACGGAGGTTGAAGGTTTCAATGAAGTGCTGACGACTACTGCCTTGCACCTGCTCTATTTATCTGTATTTATTTCGATTTTTATCGAAGCGGCCGGTGCATATGTTACCCGGCGCTATACTGAGTTATGGCATTTAGGGATATGTTACCAGCAGTCACGCTGGATGTGCCTGGCCTAATTAAATGTTTCGTAATTTTGGGAGTAGATTGCCTAGATAACCGTGTACGGTTAGCTAGCCTGACATAATCCTTATATTTGAGACAAATATCTCTCCAGAGCAAGATCGGTGTTGTTATATTCGAGTGGCCAAGCCATGAGGTATTTGGGATTGTTATACGTGCTTCTCGAAACCAAAGATAATCAGTCAGGTTGATTTGTCTTTTGTAGTGTAGATTTTTAAACTAGCCCATAGGGGGTGAATAGGAAGGCAGAAAAATTGACAATTAATACCTCGGTTAACTGAGCCTTGATATTTCTGCTACTTTTGTCACATTTGCGATTTGGTGAGATAAATGCTTTTAGGGCCATTGTTGTAAACACACACAGCTCTTGTCTAGTCACGTGAGGTGGAAGTCAAGTACCGCTGGCCATTTTGTATCCGAATCGCACTCTCCACGTGGGCTGCAGTAGGCGTGTTCACGTCAAAGAATCAAAAGCACGGAGTTTGGCTAGCTTATTGATTTACACTGGTTTCAGTAAAACAAAGCGGCTGGAAGTGAATTTTACTGGGTGAATGACATCTATTTCTATAATGCAAACAAGTTTGTGAAAGTCAGTTCTATATCGAATTTTTTCAACAATTACAATTAAGATGACGCTTTTGCTCAATCACCATCAGTGCTTCAGTTATCCTATGCCGAAAGAAGGAAGTAGGTGAAATGCACACGTAACCATTTGTGAAATAATAGATGGTACAGCCAGCTGGAGCATTGTCATTTGTAAGGCCTGGCTGCTGACAGATTCCACTATCAAAATGTTGACCATAACGTAAAGCCATATGAGTTGATATCATCACATTGCAGTTTGACTGGGTTGTGTAGGAGGTCTTCAAAGTTTATTTTCACTTTTTCCATCACATATAAAGTGTGAGTGTATGCTAAAAGTGTAACGTGTGACCTTAAGAGGTGCAACCAAACAAAACAGAAAATCCATAGTTTCCTCTTTTGTTTCCGTCAGTGGGCTTTGGTAAATATAAGTATCCGACGAAAATTCATAACAACGATTTGCTCAAGCATTACGATTTAAGCAAGCATATTTTTGTATATAACTGATTGTTGAACATTGAATAAAATGAAGGAATTCGCTAGTAAGTAGATGCTATAAATTTGGGTTTTTTTAACCTGTTATGTGAACATATATTACCCTATTCATAAGTTAAAAGGATTAAGTTCATGCCTAATAGATATATAAAGGGCGTCTGCTAATACGTTGGATATAAATAGTCTTGAAAGCACAGGTAAACATAGTAGCCAACATGAGCTATACAATCGGAAGCTTGCGGCTAAGAAGACCAATCTAATTTTGGTTCCGTATATAGCGCGTTCGATGATATCACAATAATAATGTTTCACAGTAAACTTCAAAAACTGAGCTATTTTCATGGAATTTCAACATAAAAGCAATACGATTAATAGTTTAAGTTTTCCTACTTCAGTTTTTAAAACCCAATTCATTCAGAGTGTGTTATTTTTTCTGGATATCTTTACGGTTTTTCTTCGACGTCTGTAAAGAGTAGTGTATTACCTTCCCATGAGAACTAGGTTGAATGACTAATTTTTGCATTCTAAGGGTTGCTGGTGGCAATCGATAAAAACTAGTTGCTGAAACCGGCACAAGAATGCCTAATAGATTTGGTTGCGCTAACGCAAACAAAATAATTACGAGTATTCACTTTTACGATTGGTGCACTTAGCTTAGCCCAAGCAAATAAGGTATTAGTAATCCCATGTTTCTCGGATGAATGGGATAGTAAAGGTTGCTAATGGTACAATATGTAAACATTTTCGTTTACTTGCCTACCATCACTAACATATGACAGCAAGAAAGGTGACTACTCTATATCAAGACGACGGATCTAATGTATAAAGCTTAAGGTAACGCGAACAAACAAAAACATTCAGAATGCAATAAGAGTAAGCGATTTCGTGCAATCGGTCAAGAAATAGGTCGGAAATCCACTAATGCTACCGTTTTGTCGCCACCTAACGCGTTCACCACAAATGCAACATGTGATATTAATGAGAAATGTGATTATTCCACTTTCTCTCCAAAGAAGTTTTATACAGTAATAAAATAAATTGGAACAAACGAAAATAAACATTTTGCAGTTTATTGGAAGAATCCAGGTAGAGTAGCGGGCTGACAAAATGTGATGGAGTTTTCAACTTTAATTCGATAGAAACTAAAATTACAAATGTAATGAATTAAAGAAATTACGGCTAGTTCATTTTGAATTGGTTAAATAAGCGACAGCCTCAGCGACCAATATATAAGTGCAAGCCTGGCGTCTTGTCTTACCCAGTTTACAGTTCATAATCTGCTTATGACGGGGTGACTAACGGGCTGCTCTTGGGCGCATTAACGAATGGGATTTTCCTCTGCTATCATTGCACACGCAGTCTAAGAACCATCATGAGGAATTGTTTGAAAATCTTGTCACCTCAAGAATCCTTTCCTTCACTTTATGCATCGGCCGTCGATCCAAATCCCGTGCAAACTTTCTCGCGTAGCCGACCATATAATAACTCTTGCTGTGCGGTCGCCGTCCATTTATTCCATCAATAGCCGGGAATTTAGGCATTTATCTAAGTTTTTTGCAAAGTTCCGTTAGTATCTTTCACTGGGTCTTGCTTAAAGTTTGAGCCTAAACTTTGTGCAAGCACGTTCTGCGTTAGGTGTATAGAGCAGACCGGATTTCATTCGTAAATTAGCAAGTTGATTCTTGTTAAGCACATGTTTTGTAGGCATCAGTATAATCGGTATTTGAGGAATAAACAAAATTTTTTATTGGTCATATTGGTAAAATAATGTTTGAGTTCCTCCGAAGGACAACTACTCTGTGCGATGCTAGGCTTATGTCACACATACGTATATAGATAAACGGGTTGTTAAATTATTAGACGAATTTATCAAAAAGGAGGATAAATATTAATTATGCATTTGTCTGTGTTCGGAATGTACAACAAAATTAGGCTAGTGGCAAAAGATGAAGTACTATTCTCTAATAAGAATACGTTCAGCTTTAATGCCAGAAAATCCTGTCGCAAAACATCCTTGGACAAAGATGCTGCCGCGGATTTAAAGATGTTTCTACCCGAATATCAACCTATAGTTTACCTTAAGTTGCGGAGATTTCTTCTCACATTCGTGAATGAACGATCTATTGGCCATAGTAGTCTGTAACACTAACCGGCATCATCTGCTATTTAGCCAGGAGGATTGATTTCGGACCGCCTGAATGTACGCAGTATCTGCGAAGCAGTATGGTAACCTCTGCCGCAATGTAATTCCAGGATTTTACGGAGAACACGAATGACGACGACTGTATAGCCAACTCAACACCGTCCGAGTGCAATTTGGAAATTATACAAATTTAAAGATAGTGTTTTCATTATTTAGGAGTAGGACACCTTGTATCTAATTCAAGTTCGACTCACTGTAATTAAATATAGTATTCTTAATATCCGTTAGCTCTGCTTACTGAATTGTATTACCATTTGAGTGCGGTATGAAGCATTTTCACAAATTTTTGGAAATAAATTGGCATTGATATATATAGGGTACATAAACGTCGTCTTCTAGCCAATTCGCCGCTGCATTTCACCAAGCGATGTATGCACACTATCAGATGTTCCATGAAAAGGCTGGACAAAGCAAATGGACAACCGCAGCGACAGTCCCACTACAGATAGCAAGAAGAGCATGTTTGTTTATGGTCCTCCTGAAATACCGGACAACTATCATAAAGCGCAAACATATAGCGGAGAGCAGTGCTGCTTCATTAGCCTAGCAGGGTCTCTGGATCACGTCATAGGTAAACTGTAGACAATATTTCCTTCATCTTCAAACTGCAAAGGCTGCAGTCCAACAATATTGAAAATAGTGTTATACTTCGTAAGGAATGTGGAATTTCTTTGGTGTATCTAGTAGAAGTACGCTCCAGATTGCCATTCGAAAATCGGCTAAGGATGGCGGGCGCTTAGTAAAGACTGGTGAGCAAGTAGATGGAACATGCAGCCGCAGTAAAACACTTACATCTGTAGTCCAGCAGAGTTATCAGCACAAGAGAGCTAGCAGGGTAGATAGAAAGGAGCGAAAACTGCAATCTGGAACGCTTTGTGCTACTATACTGCCCGACTTAAATTTAAGAACCGACTGTTTACACAAATTCGATTCGCTGTCGATCGCTAGACGGTGAATTATAAAAAAGACTTGACGTGAACCAACACGTACCTAAATTAATAAGTACCAGACTGTTTTGCTTCTAACGCATAATAACTTAGAGAAATCTATACATCCATCCGTGAGAGCCTAGTATTTAAAATGGACTTGGTTAAGCCTTGAGATATCTGGATCTGAGGTTAATTTATGTGAGAAACCACTGATACGATGAGATAGAATTCAAAAGTGTAATGGTATTTTCTCGGTTGCCAGGCTAAATACCGATATGTACGTATTATTCATTCAGATATCGGGAGTTTCATATACTTTGGTACCGGTTCTGTTTGCACAACAAACAAAAGTATAATATAATTCTGCTTTCTCGTTCGTAATTCTCTACTCCGTTAATGTAATGCAAACAGAACCAATCTAGTCAGGCTTGAACAACCTTTACTGTCACATTCTCAAAGCAGGTGAATTAGCGCATAACCTGGAAATAATTGATAAAATTAACACGTAATTTCAAGCCGGTATGCAAACATTTTTTCCCAGTTTCTATATGTAGAACCACCTATACAAAGCTATCGGATTTTGTACTACCAAAATTCTTTCGATTCTTGAAATTTGCTCACCAGCGAAGAACTCATATTCGATGGAATGGTCACAATCACACATTTAGTTCTCAATGACAGTCGTATAATTTTGTTTGTTAATGAAAGCTATACACAGTATCCGGAAGAGGAGAATGTGATGGTGATTATGGTATCGCAATCGAAGATGTTGTCTGTCTTGGTAAAATAGTTCCTATTGAGTCTTAGTTAAATTCCGTCGTATGGTCTCCTGAGAAAAGTTTATGAAGGCAATTTTCACACTTTTAACGTACGCGTCGAAACAGAGATCCTTCTATTTTCAGCTTACGTGGTTCAACTGACATCTACGTTAAATTGATACGCAGGGACTAGTTGATGCCCGGACAGGAATTCATGCAGTGTTTTATGTGGACCGCAAGTTATTATACAGTCACGTTAATGGCCTTCATAAAGCACAGTGCGGAATTTCAGCACTAGTCAAAACCGACATTTGCACGTGATCAAAAACAAAAGATGCCGATTAATTGCCCTTCCATTTCTAAAGTACGTTCCATAGAGCAATAGTCACAATGATTAACGATGTTTTTATAGCCTCACCGTCATGTGTATTCAAACTAAATATACTATGGGAACCTTTTAAAGAATATGTTGTCCGTATATGTCCAGCAATGTTGAAGTCGATAAGATTCAAACGTACGCTATACATGCAGCAGTTAATTATCTGACGTAAAAGCTGGCGATGTTCTCGCAATGCTTTTTGTAGAACAAAATTCCATCAAGACATTAAGTGTTCATCACTTCTATTTATATTGAAATAAGTCATGACAACCCTAAAAATTACCGTCCGATAAAGCTGCTTCCTATGCTATCTATTTTTTTAATTAATCCGCGAGGAAGGAATAATGCAGTATTCGCATAGAAACAGCTTAATAGTTTAAAAATCCTCTCATAAACTACGCAATAGCTGGACTGAAGCATCTGCAGATTTGAAATGAGTCAACCTCATCTACCCGGGATTCTCAAAAAGCGCTTGCTTGCATAACGTAAAATATCTATAAGATTCAACTTTATGTCATTGTTAACTCGTTGATGCGTTGGATGGGAGATTTCTACAGTAACGTAAACAGGAGGTGAATATATCATATCCCTCGCCGACGCATTTGGGGTGAAGAGCGGTGTACGAATTGGCTCTGTCTATGCTTACTTTTCATTAAGAGTATATATTTCCTAATGGCTTCCGTCATACTTTTATCCGCTGAGGCTATCAGAAAATGGCGAAGAATGAGGAAACCAATCGACCACGATAAGGTTCAGCGCAAACTCAACACGATTGCCAACTGATCAGTTGAAAATAGTATACCATTCAATGTAGGTATATGGTGCGCTGTTCCATTACACCACAGACAGGTCTTCGTGTATTGGCTAAGGTCATGCGAACTATAAAGCTGTTTCCAGAAATGCAATATTCTTGTGCTCATTCCAAGTGATCTTAAATGCTTTACTCAGTCTGAGGCAACCAGCACGCCGGATTAATGCGTAGGGCATTGAGGATATTTAACCTATCAATGTTACAATTTGTAAACAATTCTTGCGTCCGACCTCATACAAATACGTCCTCTAAACTTGTCAAAATTGGTTGGAGAGCGAAGTGGAGATAACAGTGACACAAAAATGCAAAGCCAATAAAAAAGTCAAGGCTCTACGCAAGCTGGCCTAGAAACAATGTTCGAAGCTGCTGGGAGATTTCATTGGAGGCTACCGAAGTTTACTCGGCCATCTCCTATTAGGCATAAAATATTGTAAGACAATAAACGCGAACGATGGCATTGGTGAAACTCAGCCATATTTGTATCTCAGAGGCAAACGTTTGGAACGGATTAAAAAATAAAATCATTTGTAATGACGATTGAAAAGTCTTTTTTCCTAGTTTCACATTTCTAAATCTCTGCAAACCAACTTTTTCTTTCCCAACACGAATTTTTCCAGAAGAAAGTTGGTTTCATTTTGGCCCCTATTACATTGTTACCTTCGTTGTGCAAATTTGTAATATTTTGACAATGCCTTCCAACTAAAACTAAGTGTCAATTAAGGAAACAGTAGATAAATATATCCATCCCAATGTGGCTAGACATTACCGTGGTGTGATGGATTGTGTGCTAAAGTGATCCATGGAGGTGTGCTGGGTGGTGCTTTTGCCTCTTCTGAATCAATCATCCCAGATTGGTCAAAGACTACAAACCAGACAAATTCAGCCTCCTGGTCCTCCAGGTTGCGGCTTTGGATGAGAATGACACCATATTTCTAAAAACAGACAACATGTGACCCAACGCTAAACATATTGACATGCGGCAAGTAATGGAAACAGTGGCTTTGGTTGAGAAAACTAATCGTTCTCCTGTCTAGGCCTGGTCAACCTGAGATTATCCTGCCAATGCAATACTGTGAATCTATCTTCGAATAAATTCCTAATGATTTGATTATCGCAAACGAACCCTATATATTTCTATATGTTGCATTGGGCAGCGTGGATGGGGTTTCGGATGCTACTGCTTAAGCCTTTCAGAATTCTTCTTCCCCTTTATCGTTTTTTTTTCCTTTGGGCCCGTTTTAAATTCACTTTTATTCCCCCGGTTTGCAGTCCCCGATTATCGACCCTCCCCAACATATTTTTTCTAGGCGTTTACCTTCTGTTCGCAAAGCACATGCTAACACGGTGCATCACTCTTGTCCAGTCGACCAGTCCATGCCTAATCAAGTGGTCCACTTCAGTTCATCGGCATCCATGCTTTGCCATCGGTCTTCCTTCAGTTTGGCTTGCCTCAATGTATACACATTGCTACCTATCGGTCAATAGGCAGTACTTGCCAGAAAATTAGAGCAGCTTTCGATCGACTTCTGCCGCTTATCAGAGCCCCGCCTACCAGAATCGCGCTCTGTGCATCCGCTGCGATCCCATTCAGGTGACACCAGCTGTATTTGCTTAATCCGAGCATCCGGTGAAGATGCAGCTTCAAACGCCCGCCAATATGATGTTGGTATTGCCCCGACTCACCGGGCTGAAGCTGCTCTGGTTGATTGGATGCCAATCAGTAGCCGGATGTGTGCTGTCCCATTGGCTGACTCGTTCAAAACATTGATGTCGCACGAGACTATTTGTTGTCCGTAAATCATCACTGCCAACGCGCCCACAGCAGCAGAGATGATTCGGTAAAAGAAAACATTTACAGCCAATAGCCCAGGATCCTTCACCAGAGAAAAAACACTGACAGTGTTGTGCTGGCAGTGGATCTAAACGTAGGAGTATGAATTTGCCCACTGATGAAATGCATCCGTGCGGTTAACACGATGTAGGCTCCAGTAATGATAACGTTGAGCGGTTACTTCATTTGTTTGAAGATAATCGCTTATTCCTTGTGATCAAAAACTTCCGATACTGCACTCGTTGGAGGGAGACTCCGCATCCAACTGCCACGAACAAGGCTTGGACGCAAATATACCATGCTGTAAGATGTTACCGCTGGAGAGTATGTATCCAGAACTGCTGCTCGAATTGGTGCACATGTGTAGTCACCGACAATGCATTTGTATGTGCTGACATGCTCAGCAGTGCTCAGCAGTGTCATCTCACGCATCAGCCTCCGATAGCTCGGCCAGGTACAAAGCACTCAAGCCCACCGACTCCTGCGACGTGGGCTTTTGCTCTCCGGGTTTATGGATGAAGGAAGATGAGGAGTGGTCATGCCATGACTTGGTGGAGAGGAATGAAGGCCCTGACTTCGGAGCTGGCCTCGGTTGGAGCTTCACGGATTTCTGGTTACGGTTCAAAAGACGGTGAACACATCTGGCAAGATACACTTGACACGATATCATTTGAGAGCATAATAAAATTTTATGTATTAATTACTCTCATTGCCTAGTAGTCGACTGGCTGATTTCCGGAACCATGTCTATCCGTTGCCGGTTTCTCAGCTGGCATGCATGTGTATTTATTTTCTTATTCAAATATGCATTGCGGCACAGTATCTGAGCTGTTTTGCACCTCTAGCTAATATGTATAATAAAATAATGACCACAAGTTGACTTAAGCCAAATCAAATAAGCTAACGTTTGCTGACACTTGCACCGAATTGTATATCTTTAAGTAACATTATTTTTGCGACATGAACTGAAGGTTAGTTTACATAAACTAAGTAACCTACCGTACTTTGAAGTGTAAAAGGTGCGTAACGAAATGCGTGACAATCATAATACATTTACATGTATATTATAGATGCATCAGGTTTAATTAGAGAAAGTTGAAACAATGAATTCTGAAAAAGTAAAATTAAAATTGCGGTCAGATTTGGCATTGCATACGCGTCGCTTCTCCCTTTTAATGCGCCAACCAGTACCATATTATGCCTGAAAGTTTACTTAAATATATCTAACCTAGTTAGCCACTAATTTCTCTAGCAACAAACGTTTGACCATTTTGATAGAAAATATTGGTTGCAACATGTAGGAATCGTGAGATCACTGTGTTCACACTGCTGATGCATGCTTTAACGGTAACAATAACGGGTGAAAGTAAATTGCTCTGGAAACACAGGCACGATAAATATTAATCAATGCACGAGAACAATGTAACTATAGTATAATATTGTAATATATCTTTTCTGGATATTCATCATTTGCTCACTATATTTCGCGGATATTCCCATTCGTATATATTAGCCCAAGTTATGTTGTCCTTGTTGACAGAATAACACGAAAGAGTAGGCGGGTTTATTTCTATCTGTTTTTCGGTAACCTGATTTATTGTTTGTTCCAGATGGGTTGGATTGCAACAAATTATCTTTGTATTACAAGTTGGCCGACTTGATTTAATTTCCCTTGTGTTCCTGTCGTTAAATTATGAAGTCATTGTTATCTGTCAGATTGACGAAACCTAAATGCAGGTAATACTACTCCAGAAACCTGAAACTTTGCTTTTGAAACCAAGTGGCTTGCACGCATATAGTTTTATTACTTATAAAATATTTGCTAAGCAAAAATTGCTGTATGGTTTTTGTGAAAAAAATATTTGTACTATAGGGGAACCGGTTTCTGAATAACAATTGTTCTAGTTGTTCTAGATTCCTTAACATTTTGAATCGTTCTCCCAGGACAATATCTTCATAATTTGAACACATCAATTTTGTACCTTACACTGGATTAACATTTGCACTATTCTTGTAGATGACAATAATATATTGTGAAAATATATATCAGGGATATCCCGGGGTTATATCTCGGGCATTACCAAATTTAGCGGAAATTTTCCCTATTTTTCGACCAATAAAATGCGCGCTGTATGCCAAGTGCGTTCAGCTGGATGCATTTTCAATTTAAGAGGGGTGTTGCTACAATTGAGGCAATGTTACATATCCTTACGTATATAGCAAATACTCGTTAAAATGCCTAGCTGAATTATGTACCAGAATAAGAAATATTTGCCTCTTTCGACAGGATTATGGGTACAATTAAACACTGCAGTAGTTTGCAAAGCAATATAATCTTAGGTGACCTTACGAGTCAAGGCTGAGATTGAGCATTTTGTCGCACATTTAGGTGGCCAACAGGAAGATACTGTGTGTATTTACACATATCTTTGATGCGATTTCATTAAGCAATATTTTGAGTGTCTTGGCGGAAAATACTTGAGAAGGACGCTATCACATTTTACCGGCTGTTGCATTAAAGATTCTTTAAACTGTTCATTCCCATTTCTAAACTAATGACGTTTATGCTTTAATGCAGCTGAACTATTTGGCCTCCAACAAAAGGCACCTGTAATTTTATTTGCAGCAGAGTGCGTGTAAACATCACTCTAGTCATTTTGCAACCATCACTGATATTAAGGTAATAAATTATGGTGATAATTATATAAGAAATCCAAATAAATTAAAAGATACTTATTCATTGTGCATCAGGATAAATATTGCGTGTTGTCAGAAACAATAGGTCTGCTCTCACTTGAATTCTCGGCAATCTGGTATTAAGCTTCATAGTAAAACATACGTTTATTGACGGACACCTAATATATATTCGTACCTATTAACCAAATAATAGTTTGTTGGAGGTGGATTAAATTCAGCACTCCAAAACTTAAATAAGCTTAATAAATAGTATGGGGATAAATTGGCTTTTGTTTGAGAGCCCTCGCAGCTGGACCCAAGCGGACAGCCCATCTGTCCAATCGTTGGGTGACCGTTTCATTTCCTTCGGAGTAGTCGATAGCAAGAAAGCTTTGAATGTTGCCATATTTTAGCCCAATAATTTAATCTTTTGAGTCAGTGACTTATGCATCTTATTCAAAAACAAATTCTTAGTAATAAACTGCAACCGCCATGGGTGACTGTGTGCATAGAAGGTCGTTGTTCTGATGCCAGCCAAATCGTTTACATGTTCATAACATGCATGACAGTAGAGGACGAACTGCCCTATATCGTATTTAGATATCCTTCATGGCGGTCCGCAGCAGTCCACCCTGGCACAGTGGCATGAGTCGCTGGCTCGTATTATTAATTTCCTTTGTTCTATTCTGACAGCATTAGGCGGCTGCGTGTTAATTACAAGGCCCAACAGGAGGAAATGGCGGTTTAGTGCGTTCCTCCATGTGTAGTGGCTGTTTGCCTAGGCAAGCTTCGACAAATATTGCAAAAATCTAACTAACATATATTCCTCGACTTATAGATTTATAATATATAGCGCAAAGCATTAGGGGAAATGTATAGGACAACAAATAATAGTGTCCCTTCTGCGTCTTACCCAAATAGGTAGAATTATTTCAGTCAACTAAAGTAATCCACGGTTATTTATGCGTAATATCCGGATACCATTAGCAGTTGTCCTCCATGTTAACTATATATACCACTTCAAACCGTATAATACTAATCTCATAAATTTATTCAAATACCTAAGGAGCTTGAGGAGGTGCCTTCATATTCATGTGATTAGTAAACCTTATTCCATTTTACTTCATCTGCACTATATTTATTGCTGTCGTATATTCTAAGCAGATACAGTGCTATTGTTAATTAACGTGTTGTATTGTTCCTGTTTTATATAATCCTAAAGCAGCATTTTTGTATATGAAAACTACTATTACGCTTGCACAAATACTAAGCTAATTACAAATCGCTTTCCTTCCTTGCAAGTTAAATAACTATTAATCTTACTTTCATTTTACATTTAAGTATTCATCTCTCCATCCTATTCTATTAGAAAAGCTCCAAAAGTCAGAAGCAACGTAGTGTTTGCAAAGTAGTAGTTGCAGCGTAGTGTTTGTAATCTGGTGTCTACAAACCATTTAGGCAATCCTTATTTTACATTGATTTCTGCGCATTCGCCATTAAAATTTCATATTTTTGTGATTTATCTAACTGGCGTTGATCCATCAGAATAATCTGCAGAATCCATATAATATTTGGCTAGAATAGAGTATTGTTTATGAGAACATATATATGTAGCGCTTTTAGGACATGTGTTGATATATTTAAATGGGTGCGAGCAAACTGGAGCGTCTATGGTGTAACTACATACTTAAAACATATTACATGAAATTTACACTACTGGTTTTGTGAATGGTGTGCTACGAACAATCCAAAAGTAGGCCACCATTGTAATTTCAGTGAACGTTGGTCAGTGAGTTCAATATAATCTACACGGATTAGTTGAAAATAGGTACTGTCTTTATATGCCTTAACATTCAGCAGTAGGTAATTGTCCAACAACTTTATTTGCTGATTATCCTAAACAATAAAATCGTAATTCAATTTACAGCTGCGCCATCACAGCTTTTTCTTTTCGTCACTAGCATTCATTAAACAATGATAAATGAAATAATCTGTACCGTATAAGATTATATCGGGAAAACGCATGTGCACTTCAATAGACTTTCATTAGAAAGCGTTAAGTGTTCATCATCAGTCTCATTATTCTCATGTGGTCTAGGGATTTCAGGCTATGAGCATGCATTAGAAAATTAAAAACCTATTAGGACTGACTTGTGGTATGAGCTTCTACTTTTTACATAGTCTGATAAAACAGCATTGTTTCAAAGTTTGACTTAACAACAATGCGCCTACTCAATTCACCTAAGGAACCATTATATAATGTGTCCAATTTTCTGACCAGTAAACATATTCTGGATGCAAAATATACGTGTCGACAAAGGTGGATGTAACATAAGGCAATCCCTGTAAAAATTACACCGAGTCGTAGTCTATTTTCTACTCAAATACATGCATATTAATCTCGTTTGAAATAGAATTAACTGCATATTCTCGGAGCTACACGTGACATACCAGAGAATGCATCATCAGTTTGGTACGAGCAAACATGTGAAAACTGCTGGTTGACCAATTGTACTACCTGAAATTGCGTAAACTCATGCGGTAAAAGATGTGGAACACGGCTGTGAAAATTGTTTGGAAAAACTGTTATTGCAAATTGTTTAGGCAATTTCAATGTATTCGTGGGCACGAATGATAAGAAAGCAAAATATGGCGGGACCAAGCTGGACCAAGCGTTGCTCGCGGATCTCAGTAGCATAGTGCTCATGGTTTCAACCATGAGCCACTAGTCTCTGAGTTGCAGCCCAACTCAGGCTATCTCCAACTGATGAATCTCAACCAGGACAAAAATGCGGTCTTAGGATGCCAGTGATGGGATGAGCAACAACATAAAAATGGCTCGAAAATGTTTAATCAGTGACTTGAACCGAATTTGTACCGCTATGTGCCGTCACCTGGTTGCTATATGTGCCCACTTTTCAAATATAGTGGCGCGAGGTCTCCCTACACAGCGTTGCTTTACGGCCCTTAACTAGGTCGGGAAACCACAAGGCTAGTTGGAATAAAGATCAGAATATCTGATTAATTACGAAACGCGTAATTAAAGTGTTCTCCAGATGCCGGCCGAAATGCGTGAAATACTCGGGAAGAAATGCAACGGACAAAAGGCAGCCTTACATATAGTAAGACGGAAATGCAATGCATTTATCCCTTATGATACACAATTTTAGTAATACAGTCAATCGTTTTTCACTCCCGTTCATTCATTTATCACAGCTGATTGAGAGCACAATTCAGATGGTTAATATCGGATCATTTTGCAAACTGCCTTTATGGGCAATGTCCTTAGAAAGAGGGTGCAATATATTTTCCTGTAGCCTCTACGTGCTCTTTCCATGGCCCGGAGAAAACTGCTTGACTGAGAAAGCGTTCGTAATGAACAACAGCAAACTACATACACTGCAGTTATTAAGACAGCCACCACACCAACAGAATATAGCAAAATGCACTAACTTTCCATTGGGACTCGTTAGTATTCGTTCAATAATCTACAATCGCATTGGTGTCTTAAATGCGAACTCTAGTTGCGGCCGCTCGCAATGTAATGTTAGCTTTGGGAGTCAGCTCTGTCATCCACACATTCATAACAAACATGCAATTGAAGGATAGATCACTATGTCGCAGATAGAAATCAAACAAGGGCGTCCGCTTCCGTCGCTGATGACAGTAGCTTAAGAAGCTTACTCCTAGGAATAGGTTATTGGTTCCAATCCCACAGGATCCGGAGTGTTTGCGCTACTGTTGATTTCCAGAATGATGGAACGGCCATCCCGCGATGCAATGAATGTGTGGTGCTGTTCTGATTGCGGTTACACGCGACGAAACTACTACAAAGTTGAGGATTGCTTTAGTCGAAAATACCTAGGGTGGCTGTATATAAGGATGACGCCATGTCGGCTAAACATAAATCGCTAAATTGGTAACCGATTTATAAACTATTATGATATACTGCAACTCAACCTAAATTGATCTATGTACATCAGCAGAATTTTCAGTGGCGAGACAGATTAATATAGGTTGTCCTTGTGCCAACCGCTGAACCGATAAGTAAATATGTTCAGTTAAATATTTCTAATATTATGGACAACAAAACCAACCGTTACTTGGTTCCTACAGAAGCGAAGTTCTTTAGTTGACCTACGTGTGGTCTTTGCATGCAGTAGCTAAATGAGCTCTTGTGTAAATCGAATAAATATTAATGTCGGCTTAGTAAGTCATATGGAGTAAATACAATCATGTACATTTCACAATTTACGGCAAAACCAAAAAAAATATGGGATGGCTTCCAAAATGTTAGAGATGCAACATATAGGCAAAGTGCACACAGCCATCGAATTCTGATGGATGTGCATAAAGGGGCAATTTTGAGTACATTATTTAGTGTCAAATATATATTAGTATATGATGATGTTAGCCGTGTCGTGCACAAACATGCCTTTAACTCCGAAACCGCACCCAATACTGGAGAGCGGTTGCCGTCATCCGTAGAAAACCCAAATTGCGCTGTACCATGTAAGTTGATTTGAACTTGCTTTAATTGCAAAACAACGTTTAGAGAAGAGTAGACTTTCTCGTGAAATGGAAAGCAAAAATGAAATCTTGTCAACCACGGTTACAATGTGCGCTAAAATGTTATCATTTTCTACATCGTAATTGGTAATAAAAATGGCGTGATGGGTCAGAGTTATGCTTCTGTGGCAAACAAACAGATAAATTAATTGCGTTGTATTATTTTCGGTTCCGCTGCATCTGCAGCTTAAAGTGCTATCACAGAATAGATGAATTCTAAGTGAATTTCCAAAAGATTGTGCCATGTGACGTTCGGGTTACTCAGGACATGATGAGCAATGTGAGCCAGCCCAGCATACGCAGATGGCGTCCGAGGTACACTGCTAGATTTATCAGCCTGAGTTAGTATAGGGGTTGGGACAAACCATTGGCCTTCTCTGTCGTTCTGTATTGTTAAGCCACACGTAAGCACCAATAATTCGGAGAAAGATTATGTTGTCCATATTTCTGACCTCAATATATAGCAGGCTGAGGTGCTTGATGGAATCACGGGGACAGCTGATCCTCAGCAATCCAAAAATTCCCATTTATTAGAAGGAATCAAGGGAGGCAGAATTTGAGTGAAGAAATTTTTCCGGGGTATTTCTCATCAGACACACAACATTACATGCTGAGGAAAAATGTTAAATGTGCCGGATTGGGCTGCGTATTGAACACAATGCTTAATTTCACGGGTGCAAATCAATAAATCACCGGGTCTTCGTAGGTGGCAATTATATACAGAGGAAATCACAGCCGAATTTGTAGGCCACGGTAGAAGTAAAGGAGGTACAAACTCTTTTTGTACGCATAATTCTGACTTGAGATGACGGAAGTAGATAGCTTCTGCGGTAGACAGCAGATGCATCCGGAATCCGCGCGTGACCCGTTCAGGAACGTTATAGGTGACTTTAAAATCATTTTCCGTTCCTGCGTGACTGCACTCTAGAAGGTGAGATAAGACTGAACTGATACTCAACCTCGCTTCGCCTTTGTATATTCATTTTGGGATATGTTCGCGAATCCTATGAGATAGGCGTCTTGTGGTACGACCCACCTAAGCTGGTGAATTTAGTCTTTCGTATTACAAACCGGCAAGAGACATAAATGCAGGATACGGGTTTAAGGGTGGCGGTATCCCTCCAATAGAAAATCTAATACGTCCATATATTCTGGTATTTTCAGACTTTCATCTTACTGATACATATAGCTATGCCATTCCATCAAAATCGAATCTGGTATTTTATTTAAATAATAAGTATAATATTTATTTTTACTATGCGAATCCTCTACAAATACATTGGACCAAATATTCCGCGACATCGATGATACACAGTAATTTCTTTTTCATTCTTTATTGTAAAGCCCGACTACTGATGCAGCTTTCTTTAACAATAGGATGCTTTTTGTTTTCACCTTCTAACGTACTTCGATCTTATAATTGACGCCTTATGTTCCCATATTTCTCAGATTGAAGTTTGTATATTGGAGTTTACTTTATTTTGAGCCGATCATGTGTCTAGTAAACCTTCGAAAATGCACATGTCTGTTTCATTTCTTTAGGAATGGGCAGCAGCGCGCGTTGTGTAAGATATTTGTTTACTAGCAAAACGAACGCTATTTTAAATATATATATATCTATGCGGAATTTAACGCAGACATAATGAATTTACTCTATAAGATATAACCATGTACTCTGCTTAGAATTCTATTAGTGAAATGGCGACGTAATCTTGGTAAGTTTCGGATCGGTGAGTGCCTACGCTGTCCTTCTCACTAAGTGAAAAGAAATTAAGCGGTTAATGAGTGATGTAATATCATTCGTGTTTCAATTTCTAACTCAACAAGGGTCCGATTGAATGCACATGATTATTAAGATGCGAAAAGAGGAAACTGTCGTAAAGTGTTTTCCTAATTCTTAGCAAAGTTTTACTAACAGGATCTGTGGAGACATGCTACCTATACCAAACATTTATAACCCTAAACTCGTATAATTTGTTTCGACTTGTTTTTAAATAAACATACATCATTTATTATCAATCATCTCATTGTAATATATGTAGTCATCCGTAGTCACTGCTGCTTTGACCGTTATTTTGCTAACTATGCAAAATATGCTAACAGTAACCAATTAATCGTCTGAGAGCTTTTATTAATTTAAGCGGATTATTAATTAGCAAATTTTTCTGTTCACTCTATCACAAAATATTTTTGCACATTTCCTTTATGTTTATGTTTTAAAAGCTTACTTCATGATACATCTGACAAAGCTAACGTTACAGAATTGACGAGGTTATTGTTTCAAGTAAAAAAATATATTATTTAGTTTTCCCCTTTATCCCTTGAGTTTCATTTATGAAGTCTAAATTGTGAACCAGAGCTGCTATGTTAGCCAAGGCGAATTATCCTTCACTCAGCTAAGTAAACTAAATTTCTGAAGTAAATGAATTGTCTAGATGTTTTAAAAGCCTTGGCTAGGTACTGAGTTCATTACTTCTTATTTGGAGTTTGATTATTAGATTAAGTATTCATAAATTGAGTGGACTCCTCTTGAGCCATACTAGAACAAAAGCCACAATAAAAACTTATTCCACATCACAAGCTGGCAAAAACTTCTTAGCTGTTTCTAGAAAAATGCGAGGTTTCATTATAAGCTAATTTGCCAAGTAGCTCAATTAGAAGATGGATTTGTGGTAGAGGGTAAACTAAATTTTTTGTGAGATACTGCAAAACTTTAGCGACGTAATGTAATAAATTTCCATTATTTAAATCGACAATATCTAAAGTTTAAGAAAGGAAACTACTTGAAAAAATACTTTACGCTTTTTCTCTATTTGCTTAGACTCCAAAGTGTGTCTGATGGAATTTATAAAACAAATATAATAGTGCTCTTCAACATGCATCCCTCAGTTAAAAAAAATTCTGCCGCTTGATACGTACCACACAAAACTAATATTAGCAAAAATGAGGATCTAAATTTTACGAAATACGTAAAATATACCGAGGTTGAAATCATGACGAAGATCTTACCCTTGCTTTAGCTACACGCAAAATATTTGTACAAACATGTGTACAATTCCTCTATGAATACTACCGCTGCAACAAATGCATAATTGTAGACGTATCATAATTTCAAATTCAGCGATTTAATCAATGCCGTCTTCTGCGTTATAATGAGTATAATCATGCAAAAACAACTGTATCCTAACATGCATGTCATACTAAAATATGAAGGTTTTTCGTCATGTTACCATTTGATATCAGGCAAAATATATTTTGTCTCTTTATAAACAGATTCTAACATCGAATTAAAACCATGAAAGACAAGGCTCTGTGTGTAAACATACGTGAGAATAAACTGAAGGCAAACTATTTATCAGAGAGCGTTTAAAACTGGTCGCCCTAGATGTATTAAAAACAGGTAAACTGTTCCACTAAAATAAATCTTCCAACACATCAATGCCTAAATCCAGTATGCTGTCTTCATCGTTTTGCAAATATTTTAGATACAGTCTGCACAGGAAAATTAAAACTTTCACCGCATAATACACTTGACATACAGAGCGCTCCGCTATTGCATTTCACAAAATATGTTAGTAGCATGGACGTTACAAATATATCTATATATGTGAATATGCTATAATAGCGAAGTGTTAGGTTGGCATAGTAGTAAGCTTTAACATATAAATTAATTTGGCTGATGTTCTTTCAATTATTGGTTGATGTTTAACTTTTTGGATGTGCCTGCGCTATATGCACACGTGGACAGGATGCCTACCTGCTTATTACGAGCTTTGTTGTACATTCATTCTAAGAGACTGCTGGTCGTCCCTGGAGGAGCAGGCGCGCAAGATCCTCGTGCTCGCGCACTGCTCTAAGATTGCTTCCATTTAATCAATGAGGAGCGTTCCACCTTCGGGCACCGCCTTGTGCGCAGTGCATTGCCAAATACAGCGTGATTGTGATTGCCTGTAATGGAATGTGGACCGGTTAACAAAACAACTGAACAAGCAAAGCTAGTGTAACTGTGGTGTTATTTTATAATTACAATAAATGCGAAATTTAACAAACATCACGGTTTCATCACAACAAAGGTAATACAAGCTGCTGTGGATATTGCAGATTACCGATCAAAATGGCAAGAAACATAATGTCAAATATAAACAACTTGGCAAAGCCGCAATCCAACAGAACGGTTGCGAAAAAAGCGAGTATCTCAATTGACTGTCTAACGGTACAGACATGTACCAAGCAATCAAATTCACCTGATGACTCAATGATTGATAGGGCAAACTACACTACTAGCTTAGATTGGAAAATCGGTTCAAATTAAAAACATAGACAAGTTTGGTACAGTTGATTGTAATGAATTATCCATGGTAAGGTTTTGTGGAGGAACAACATAGGTGAGAGTTGCAATACGACTGGACACATCGGTCTCCCTACACAAAGCTTATTGTGGTTATCTTACTTAACTTTATCGTCTTCTTAACAAATTTTAATAACGTGGATATTTTATAGTTATCGCAAATTTGTTGGCAGATAAATTATTTTACGCTCGCAGTTATTGAATATTTTTCAAGGTATATTTATGCATATATCGATTCAGTTAATTTAACCTCGCCATTTTAATGATTCACTGTTGCGCGATATTCCCAGTGTGGCTGCACTTGAGTTACATGTTGAGAAAATCCCTACCAGTCTATTGCCCTTTACCTCGTCCACACAGACTCCAGAGAATGTGTATCGTCCCTGGAGCAGACTGGGTACACAGCCTAATTTGTCGCGCAGGACTCGAAGCTTGCTTGCATGTAACCATTGTGGAGCGTTACACGGTCCCGCACCGCCTTGCTGCGTCTGAATTCCAAATACAACGTGCTTGTGATTGCCTGTGCACGAGTGCATGCCTGCTCCGTTGATGCATCGTGGCTCCCATTAACATGCCCCCAGAATTATTCCTTTGATTTTACAATGGATATTATTTGTTTGGTTGGAGCTGTTGTTGTTGCAGCGCAAGTTAAATATGGACCCTCCATAAGCGCAGGCGTCCAGTGGCTGGCCACTACGACAAGCAATCCTGTAACCGGATGCCACCAAAAATATATGTTGGTATTGTGCAGAAATCATTAGGCTGCGTAACCAATTTGGGATGGGTTCATTTATTTTACACCTAAACTTTACTTAGTATGCCAAGCTAAGGCTGATGTTGATTTCATGAAGTTTTTTCACCGCATTTAGGCTAAACCAACTTACATATATACTAGGTCTTCTATGCCGTATAACTTTCATTTCGTATTATTAGGTTCCTTCTATCACCTGATTAATCTTTTATTAACTAGCACAGTTGTCTTACACTAATTGTACTAAGCTTCGGTAACTTTTTACCATAGGTAACATTTTTGTGTAACCTAGGTGCACTCTGCCATGATCTTGGATTTGTTGGTAACCGGTTGATAACATGCGCACATGTACTTAATAGTTATTTCACCTTGTCTGTATGCATTGTACAATATTGATTATTTCTTCATCTCATTTGATTGGCCATTGCATGGTATTCCTGTAGTGACTGCGCCTGCTGCGCATGTTTACAATGTGCGTACTTGTCTATTGCTCACTACCTCATCCATTCTGGCTCCATGATGCTTTTGCTCGTTGCTGGAAGGGTCGAGGTGAAAGGCACTTGTGGTCGTTCAAGGCCAAATATTGGTTCCATGTACTCAGTGTGGAGAGTGCTATAGTTCATTCACCAACTTGTGTACTAAAAATACGTATCTTTTGTTTGCCATGAAAAAATGTGTAAGGCCTTTCTCAACGAGAAAATTACCAAAAAACAAAAGGCATGATGAAACCAAGATGGAAAATTTACCACGTATTAAACTGGAGTAGATGCACATTGTAGCATTTTTCGGTGATTCACATTCTCCTTTCTTTCTCCTTCCCTCTCATAACTGCAACGTGAGCTTGAGCTAATTTGCGTGCAAATCACTCACTTGTGCACTCGTGGGTTTGTCACCGTGGGTCAGCGGCATTTAGCTGTACACCTTTAGGTCTATACTCATTCGTCTTACGTTCAAAAGCTCCAAGTTTTGATATTATTTTCCTGAGTACACTCCATTACATTCTACATTTGCTAAGATTTCTAAATTCCTGGTGGTGATTCGCAGATATCCATGCGCCAAACGATGTGTAAATCCAAACATCAGAAATAGGGTCTGGTCTCGCACTACAGAAAATTTAAACGGCTTTCGAACAGACACTCATTCGTTCATATCCAATAATGCTCGGTGCAAATACAGGTCCCAGGACACATTTACGCGGCGCGTTCCACAGGCTTAACCAGGAAAATTCTCAGTAAGACCTTAGGGTAATCTGTCCCGCGTTCAAGCTGATATATTCGAATGGAAAACCAGGGAAAGCAGTCTGCAAGCACACAACTGCAACGTGAACATGGTGACCTAACGGACAAGGTCAGTAATCTAACAATCTTTTTAAAAGAGAAGGTGAGTCAGTCAAATGGTTCGTAACATTGCCTCAACAAGCGTGATGCCTAATAGGCTATTGCCGAAATACCTTTTATGAGCATGCTCAAAAGTTTCTAAGGCAGCCTTTTGTGTCCTAACTTTGCAAGCTTTCCCTTGTGAGATGCCTCCGAGTTATACCTAGTCAGGCCAAGTGGTTAAACAACGGAGACTATATGTTTCCTTGTGGAATGCACTGCGATTCCACTGAGAAAAAGCGTCCTCCCATTATCTCAGATATATGCTCAGCTACAAGACAATTTTGAGGAATTGGTGACCATCAAAATCACTATGTTTAGAGTAAGCAGAACGGGATGTACAACGCAATCCTCCCTCGTTAGAGGTGGTGCTCCTATCCCACGAATAACTGCTAGTAATACGAAAAGCAACAAAACATCCTGATTCCTGTACATCAACTGCTGTACCAACACCCCAAGTGGCCCCCACTTGACCAATGCGGCTCCCAGTCCGATCGAAGTGAGTCCCCGTAAAGCTACGTACAAACTCCTAAGGGAGTGCGTAAAAAAATAACAAGCCGGTTTTAGCGAAAGTTTGATTACTGTTGCCTCCAAGAGGAGTTTTCATTAAGATCCATTTTCACCCCCAAATAGATTAGGGACTACGGATTGTAGCGGGGTTTATCTAGTGCATGCATCATATTTTTCCTGCGTTACAGCTTCAAATAGCTCAATCCTTATGAGCGACATGTTGTAAAGTGTACAGAAACAAATAAATTTACTGAGCGTACTGCGCTACAATATCCCAGGATCAAAGTGGATATCAATTAGAGGAAAGCGTTTGGATGACCTAAACCAGTGACATATAATTGGTAACCTAATCGAATTTGTACTGAAACCTCTACTTGTATTGCGTATTACGGGACACCATTTCGGATAGTTGTGCCAACACCATCGCGGAAGCAGACTCGGTACTACTGTCTACAAGTTGACTCAGAAATGAACACTGCTCCATCCGATTGTTTTCAGACATCCCATGTGCCAAATCTTATCTAGTGAACCGCAGCTTGTTGTTGCTGGAAGTTAACTCTAAAGGTAATCATACATCTTCTCGGCGTTCGTGAGACCGAACCGTATGAGGAGCATAAAATAACGATTCATGATAAAGAACAGTGGATTTATACTAGTGAAATTCTCCGCTTGGATTATATTCTAGCGCCATCCGCATCACGGCTGCGTACCTCACGAAACTACAAACGAAGTGACTTGAGAGTGATGAAAGTGGTCATTTAGTCGAAAAATATGGTAGCACAGCTGCAGAAAGCTGCTACGTATTCCGTTACCGGCTACAATCTAAGTTTTGACTGAAGACAGTCAGCGATACGCCTCCCAGAGATGATGTCACTCAAAGAACCACACGCGATAGAATGTATGTAAGAAAATACACAGTAGTGTGCCGAATGAGCCCATGTAACCAGTAGAACAGTAAAGTGCACCTTGCAAAACAGACTTGCTTTAAATTATTACTAACATTCCATTGCACAATCATGTCACCACGCCATAATCATGCGAAAAACGTCATTCTGTATATTTGCTCACAATTGAAGCTCATGGTTGACAAGTTATTGGTGGATAGTCAAGTAGGTCTAAGTTAACGTGTGTAAAAATCACTATTTGTGTAGCAGAGTATCCCTTGACACAAACTATTCATAAATGAACTATCATTTATTGAAAGAACTCAACGCAGCTGCTTGGGTATTCTCGAACAACAGTCTCATTGACACGTTGATAGCATCGTTGATAGACTCAGAGACACCGTCAAAAGAGCAACAGAGACCAAACTTTTCGTCCTACAAACATGCTTTCAATACAAAACAGCAAGACAGGAATATGTCGGGCGATGAGGCATGTATCTTGGCGTGCCTGCAAGTTTAACCCCGACTCGGAGATTTGGGGCAATTTCCTAACCCATCGTAACCATTGCATTGCACTTGTCCGTGAAAACAAATTAACTTTCAACAGTGGCTTGCAATAATTCCTGACAAAAAACAAAATTCTGTACAGTCAAGTAAATAATCTTCCTAAACTGAAGCATGTAATCCCTCCAATTCCCAGGACAGGCAGTGCAGTACAAATTACAAATAAGCAGCTAATGCCCTGCGGCTAACATGCGCCCCAATTATCTAACTTGCAGCCTCTAGATTACCGACTCCACCGTTTAAAAATGTAAGCTGCAACAAATCAACTAAGTTAAGGAAGTTAATTTAACTGCGCCATCATAATTATCCGGCAGTAGTCAACATTCGCCCGAAGGCACTGAATGCTCTAGCCAAAAGCTAGATGAACCACTGTTACTTTTTTCGAAGGTGAGTTGACAAACGCAGGTCCCCACTATGTATAGGCTTGGCATTATCGCCTCAATTTGTAAATGCTGTAGACGTTCCGATCCTGCCAACTGTCGCCGAGTGTCTCTTCTCCCTGTGCTGGCGAAGGTGATGGTAGCGGTATTCGCTACTCATTTAATGGACTACCAGAAATGTGCAACATATTGGCACCGGAGCAGCATGGCTTCCATCCACGCCGGTCATGAACCACTAACCTACTTATTGCTTATTGGACGGAAGCGGCAAATGATGGCGCTGGAGTTGAGGTCATCTAGCTGGATTTCTCCAATGCTTTTGAGCGCGCTGGATCACCGTTTCATACTTCGATGGCTAAATATATACTGAATCGGGGATCCTGTCCTCGGTTTGATTGGCAGATTTGTTCTCCTACGGATGCTTCCAGTACGCGTTAGGGGATTAATCTCTAACCCAATTTAGTTGGAATCTGGTGTCGCAAAATGCTCAATGCTGGAATCGCGTTTATTCGTTGCGTTAAGCAACGACCTGGGAAGAGTTATCTTATCAATGTTCATGCTTTCCGCTGATGATGTCAGTATATGGCGGGCGATTAGTAACAATGATGATCACGATTGACTACAGAATTACCTAGCTTGCCTACAAAAATGTTCAAAGTTGAGCCATCCTAAATGAAACATAGCCAACTGTAAGGTGATATATATGCTTTTCCAGCCGGTGGGCGCTTAAAAGATTGGAGACCTACCAAAATCTCAAGACGATATTCAAAGCACTTAAGCGGTTTCATGTACTGTCTACCACTAAGTCGCTTAAGCGGGATGCCTACCATATACTGGGCATTGTTGAGTCAACAATCCCTGAGTTTAAACGACGATGTTCACTTGACGATTAAAGCGTATACGAGTTAGATGCAGTCCAGCTTGATGCTTTTAGGCAATATGAACAAGAAGTGTATAGTAAGGTAGAAAATAAGAGGCACGCGAAATACTTAAAGGTATAGAGCCAACACCACCAGAAGGTAAGTTAGCTACACATTCAGTAAAATGATCTACCATCTAGCCAGCCTGCAGCTGAGTCAGCTGCAACTTGAGGCGCTAGCATTAGGAGCAATATTATGTTTTTCTCAGATTCAGTACCGGCAAATTCATCTGGAGACCCAGTTTTAAAACTTGGTGCGATAATTAACCGTGCTAAATCCTACGTCTTCACTTGTAAAATATACATTTAGAACCAACTTGATTCAGGTTCGAAGTAGTATATTATTTACAAATTAAAATATTCTAACCTCGTGACTACGAAACACAGAGAAGCCATCAATTAATTAAGATCAATTCTTGATGTAATTACCTCTAGACCGAACAAGGGCTCGGGATTATTAATGGTGGATAGATGGGATTAAGTTTCCAAAATGCAGTCCATTTTCCAATTTAAGAGTAACTTCTTTCGTGAAAAGGTACATAAAGGTAACACCACGCATGATGAGTTTAAAATAAGTCACGTGTGAAAATGCTAAAGCCTATGAACCAATAATTGGCGTGCTAATGGACAGCTAACGCTAGTACGTTTCCATCATCTACGTCTTTATTGACTACCTAATATACATAAACCACAAGTCCATTTGCGTCCGATAATCGACAGCCTCGGATACACATTCGGTTGCAAAATGGATTGTTGGGTATTTTCTTAACAGTATGCAAGGATTTACGCACAGTCTCCATGAAAGACATGTGAATTTGTGAAACGAGTAGAACGCATGAAAGTGAATGACAAATGGATGCTATCTTTGGACGTTGATTCACTCTTTGCAAATGTGCCGTTGATGGCAACTGCCAATTTTATATGTGAATACTGAATAAAAATCATAGATGTGAGGAAACCAAAGGAATTATTTTTTCTGTGTATCTTCAACTGACAACTTCTTTTTATTGGAGTCTACTGCAAACAGATTGACGGCGTCACGAGAAGGTCCCTTCTACAACCATTCTTTGCTGATATTTTGCTCGCTGTGATTTAGTGTGAAGCTATATGACCCATCATTGCTTCGTTTGATTTCTAGTGTCTTTGTATATTGTATTTATATATGTTTATAAAGTGCGCTTCATACACCAATGTTTGCAACCTGTTAAACCATTAAAACGTTGTTCATCCATCATTGCGTTTTACTATCGAAACCGAAATGCGGTGCAGCTAACCTATTTGGACGTACAGTTAATCAGAAGAAATGATGGTCCAATGAAATTAAGTGCATTCCTGAAGGCTATATAAGTAGGGCAATAAAAGCACATTATCTAAGCTTTGTACCATTGAGTTCTTGTTCGCTGTTTGTATTTTCGTGCTATGAAAATTTGTAGCCATGAGAAGCTGGAAGCCGAAAGGATTCGTAATCTCAATTGATGCAAGTTGACGGTTACCCGACACCATTCAGCATATAGTACGCAGTGATCCGCGATGTACTGAAGTGATTAGTACTGTCGCTAAGAACGACGTGTTTCTATCAGTTGTCGTTAAATGCGACGTTGCCTTTGATCAGATGACCAGAATAATTTCCAGTGAAGTGGCTCGAACCTTCTCGGTCACATGCTCACATTTTCTTGCGGAAACAGCTCCCTCTATAGCCTAAGGCATTAAAGAAATACTTCCGGTTCAGTCCCAGTCTTACATCTTATATCATTTTACCTGTGCCAGTGGTGTAATGTAAGTGGGACACACAATCAGGCGTTTCTATAAACGCGTTACTGAGCACTGCCCAGCGGTTTTGCGGAAACACATGGTCAGTAGCCCCAACCGTTTTATCCCGTAGAATCTGGTGAAAAGCAGGCACCGAATTAGGAAAACTGATGCCTTCCAAGTATTTTACGTAGTACAGCCAAGATACAATAAAAGTATTTGGAAACAAATTTTACAGACAGCCGATGAGATCACGCTTAGAATTATTCAACCAGAATTATGCAAACAGAAATCTTTGCTGCAAGGGCTTCCTCTAACTTGGCCCCAATGAGCTTAACAAACATTTTTCGCTCAATAAGCCTACAGTGGTTGTACGATGCGCTTAGCATTTCCCCGATCAACCAAGACGTGCTCTCATATTTGATGTTAGTGGACAATATTGATCAAGACTTCTGAGTTCATGTTGGTCAGGATTCCAATATTCCCACTTCTTTGGCTTCATCAGCCATTTGTGCTCCGCCTTTCCATTTTATAATCGTAAAATCCTGAGGAGATTTGCCGAAAAGAATACCCTTGGCAAAAGTGTGACTTTGCAGGAGGTCTCTCAGGAGGGTGACATGTGTGCATTGGTACAGAAAGATCTCAGATGTTCAACATGAGCATAGAAGGCGACGAGAACCGGCAAAAAGCAATTATGCCTTCTTCGCGGATACTTCAATCTGAGTGAACCCTCAAACCTTCTCCAAATATTTAAAGCCTGCGTGCCACCACACGTGGAACATGTTGCTCAGGAGTGGCAGCCCTCTCAGAAAAAATATCTTTTTGCTCTCGAGTCTCCTCAACGAAGTAAATCTTAGACCCTCAGAGTGTCTTTGCTCTCTGTTGGGTAGTATTTAAAAACGGGTTAATGAGTTTCCGCATTTGCATTTCATTTTATGAGTTGTTAGCCAGGGGCTACACAACGCAATCAAATGTCGACTTTCCGCCCTCCAATCCAATAGATTTAAGGATTTATACGTTTAATACGCGAACATCGCTATTCTACATAATTCGGTGGTGAGTCCACCATAAGGCTCTTCATGTTACCATGCAAACCACTTTTCGAACGCCCAAGTGTCTTGTTAAGCAACGCCATTTGGCCAGTAATAAAACATTCTTCCATTGTTCTGTCTATTTGTTTTGAATGTAAAACTTAGCCGGTCTGATCGTCTCTTCTTTCAGTTGACCGTGAATTAAAATGTATGCAAAACCACCAAGCGATCAGTCTTATATTTAAGGTTATCGTCCATTGGTTCGCCGCTACTTGGATCTAGCATGTCGCAGCCAATTTCTCGTTGCAGAATATGCTATATGTATCCAAGCATTTCGATTTGGATATATTATTTTGTTGCCTTGTTCCCTAAATTAAACATGATCACTTGTGTGAATCTTAGTGTGTGCCTGAAGACCAGGACAGATCAATGGGCTTACAGTTACCGTTGATCCTATTGTATTGGAATTATTGCAAACGGAAATACATCACGGTGTCATACAAAATGTAGTGTAATAGGATCCATCTGTCCAGCTGAAATGTAACAAGACACGAATTTAGTCACTTAATATGGAAACAGGCACCGCCAACAGTAGGTATAAATATCAGTAGATATTCAAAAGATTTCGAGCTCGAGCTGCAAATGTGCAATGTAGCGAGTTGGCAGGCAAGGTGAATCTGGTAAATCAACGTAAGTTCACATGCATTTGTTCCCCCTTGTGTATGGACTACAACAAAGTGAATAGAGAAACAGTCATCCTCATAGACAATAACACGACGAACTCTTTTGCATTTGAGTTGAATTTAAGACAACCTCATATCACTCGTCTTGAAAAATAACGTATGCACATGTGAGGTAATATACGACTGTAGGTGGTTAATTAACATATACACGTGTATGTAAATGGAAGCTACAAATGTATTCATAAGCGTCGCCATCAAAATAAGATTAGGCCAGCAAACGCCATCAAGGTGGTTACCAGAATGAATGGTGCGCAAATAATAGGTACCATATTAGATTGATTTCTTATAGTAATGTTATTTTAGATATTCTACACTACATTTGGACTTGGACTTGCAGAGCTGATGGTATTCGCCAACTCAACTGTAGCGGATATAGTAGCGGGAAGCTAGCTTAATTGAAGTCATAAAGTGCTAAAAATCGAATATTTCTGCGTGCAGATTTCTTCTCTATGTAACATACTTAGGCTCTATTTACCTCCGCAGCTGAACATACCAAATTCTGAGCCATTGCAGAAGATTGGACATTAGTAACATAATATTTATCAAGCACATTTGTGCTTCCGCTTCTAAACTATATAGTAGCTTCCATTTCATAAACACACCTAAGTTCAGTATGACGGATGAACAAAGAAAAATATAGCATCGCGGAATCTCTATAATAATATGTGCAACAGAGTATATAATATCAACGTCATGAAATTCGCTGGTCAGTTAATTGCCGGAATTCTCCAATTTACACGGATGATCCAATTTGAACACTTTCAACGAAGGTTGCTTGGCATTTCACTTATGACTCCAAAGCGAAGAAGCGTTGTAGTTACTTGCCTGCCGATGATAATAGTTAAACACTAAAAGTCCTACACTAGAATACAAGAACGAGAGTGTAAGTAGCAAGCGCTTGGTAGCCTGGTGTTAACGCAGTCCCAACTGTATCAAAACTGCAAGCCGTTGCTTGCTACACGGTATACAACAAGCTGCACTTCTACCAGCGCAACTGATAATCAGCAGTTGCAATCAACAACTAGACACGAGCTAGGATTACAAACGAGCGTCTCTCCCGAATTCTGTCTTTTGACATGAAAATGCACGAGGATAGCCTACAAATTCAAGTGATTCATCATAGATTCCCTTATAAGCCGTCAACACATACACAATTGGAGGATGTTTGTGAGTAGCGTAAGGTTCGTAGAAAGTAGAAGTCACAATTAAACTGCCCACAATAATCCGGCTCGAAGGCGAATCGAACCCTGCTCCCACGAATTTGCGGTCCGCTGCTCTACCACTGAGCTACCGAGGGCTGACGATTAGGTGCGCAATTTAATACATGAATTCTGCTTGGTGCGCGATGTATTACCAATAACCTCTCAGTATCTCTCCTGTGGTTGCAGATTGGCTCAATCACTCGTCAATTCCCAGTGGACCGAAGTAACTCTCCTTCTGATGTCCAAAGGGCGATGGTAGATTACTTGAATGACGTTTGTGAGTAGTGTAAGATCCGAATAAATGAGAAGTCACGCTTAAACTCTATATAATAATCTGCCTCGACGGAGAATCGAACCCCGTTACCACGAATTTCCGGTCAACCGCTGTACCACTGTGCTACCGTGGGCTGACGATTAGGTGCGTAATTTAATACAAGAGGTCTGTTTGGTTCGATTCTCCGTAGAGGCAGATTATTGTGTGGAATATTTACAACTGTTGCTTTTCCGAAGCCTAGCATTCAGCTGTGCATAAAATGTAGGGTGGTCAAGAAGAATATGGGGGTATGAGCAGTGTGATATTTGAAGTGAGCAACACACACGCTAACATTTAAAAAGTTGCACTCAAGTCTGGCCGTAAGTTAAACTTCGCTGCAAGTCCTCGCAACCCATCACATTTACGAAGAGTGCAAATAGTCAAACGCGTTATTGGACGAACGAACTTTTCAAATGTTTCAAGCCTCGGTTTCCGTGTTAGTACTTGAACATTGTGAGGAAAGTTCCTAAGGTGCATGGAAACCTCGATTCATGCGTATGGTTATTGAAGCCACTTTAAGCATCAGTCTAGTCTACAGCAGAATATCGGCAACAATCACGTCCACAGTTGTACATGGGACATCACCATTCGAATGGATATAGTGAATCATCATGGACCTGGATACTGCACAAACGTATGCGTTCAGATTGGGGTTAAGAAAAACAGCCCCATTTTTCGTGTTACGAACATTAGCTCAACGTGCGATAAGTGCAGAATGAACGAAAAGGTACACACAATTTCGCAGGATACCGGCATTCCGTACGTGTTCTAAACTGGTGATATATAGGGTCAAAGTTATATAGCATAATTCGTTGCAGTCCGATACTTACAACGCACAATTTTGGGAATGGAGCCTCGTTGTAATTCTGCACATTTCTCATTCATTGCAACACCTCATGCAACACATCGTACAGAAATAGAATACGTCGCAAGTGTAAATGCGACCAAAACCATGTCCCATGGGCTGCATATATACAGTGCTGAAAATTACAAATAAACTATGTTAGCTACAGACACTTAAATTATATGACTTCCACAAGAAATTATTAGTTCATAGACGGAACTAAAGATTTTATGAGGCTGGGTTGTACTAAAATGATACTTACTACTTAGCGTTCGGTGATTTAGTCCATCCTTGATGTTCATTGGTTTCAAAGAAATGTTTGCTGCAGGCAAAAACGCAACTGCTGCTTTTGTGTACATTAGCCATTTAAAATTTAATAGAGTTTAACATTTTTCTCGAATGCCGATGAGATATTTATTTCAATCACCGTGGACTAGACACATTTATAATAAAAGGAATTGTGTTTGGGATAACCTATATTGTAAGGAGGGTTCAACGCAGCGCTTTTCAATTCAAGTCACTAACATGCATTAAAAGATCGGCAGACGGCCGTTTTGTACCAGACTGACTCGTCGCTGGTTTAATTTCCCATTATTTAAGAACCTAGCAAACCACATCTCAACAATGAAAGCTTGCGTTATTACCCAACGGCTTTTACCACCACCGGTTGTTTATACAATATATGGCAGTTGCTATATATATTGTTACTTGCTACCATTGTTCTATATGATGCAAACGATTAGAGAACATAATCTCAGTTTCGGATAGAGCGAGTTTGTATCCATCAATGACGAGGTTTGCAGAATCGAAACTACCAGCTGGCACTTCTCTGGATGCTAGTTAATCTACCTGTTTTGGAAGCTATATGATGAACTCAATACGATTGATAATGTTTTCCTACAGAAGTCGTAACTAGAACCATTATGCAGTAGAATTTGCATAAAACACAATTTCATTATTTTTCCTTAGCTATTCTAAGAAATTCAAATTATATGCTGCTGGAGTTGATTTCTGAATTTGTTAATCATGGAACGCAGTTCCAAATCCTGTTATCTTTAGGCCTGAAAAAAACTTCTATATAAGAACGAAAAACAGTGTCTTACGCGTATGCATTAATTCTTTTAAATTCCGTTCATCGCGTAGTGAAAAAAATGAAGGCAAAGTTTGTTTTCTAGTACAAAATCGAAATCTGGGTAACCTTACTGTTTAATTGTCCAATGTTCTAAAACCAAAAATTGGAATATCGCTCTCTTTGCTGCTCAAATATTTTTACAATTAAAATCGTTTGTAGCACTGTAACAGATTGCCAAGCATATTAATAAAAATGGTATTTGAATAATTATCCTAGCAAATGGAAATGATCGATGACTTGACCATTTGAATATAAACTGAATCCGCATACATAGCGCTACATAAGAAAGAGCTGCAGTCAAAATGATATGCAACGTAATCAATTGCATACGCTGAGCTAAAAACAATAGAAAATTTTGCAAATTTATTAAAATGATAGATCAATTGAAAATTTGCCTGGTCCTAAATCCTAAACTTATTTTAAATATTGATGCATGGAGTATAAATAATGCGATGCACATTGTTGGTATTCGGATCTGAATGTGCCCCAGTAACCATTGTGCTACTTGAAAACTTGTGGAAAAATTTTATATTAACAAGATCAGGATAAGTGTATTTGCAATAAATAAATTCTCTAAACACTTGATTTATTCACGTCGATATTCCGGAAGCATAAGCTTTAATGAACAAAATTAGCGGTCCCTGGGATACGAAAAGTGTCAACATCTGAGGTTGTTTACAAGAGTTTAATAGAGTGGCGCGGGAAACACATAGCGTGTAGCGTGCGTTTACACAAATCTTTGCTGAATGCATGCGATATTTCTTGGTGAAGCAAGCTGAAAAAAGCAGGTACGATTCTGAAAAATCATGATATAATTTACTCAGGCTGAAAAAGCGGAGTGCACACCAAAAACTAAAACTGGCTGGAAGGAAGTTAAAATTTGGAATCCAAAGTACCCAACAGGGTCAATGTAAACAGGCAAACGTCGATATTTTTAATAAGTGGTATAATGTTGTAAAACTTTGCCGATTATCTTTGGTAATTCAAACTTTAATACAAAATAAGAATTAAATAAAGTTCGATAATTATACATTAGAATTTGATTTCTTCTAATCCGGCTACTTGGTTCTCATACGTGTCAAACTGGCAACTGATTTCAAATCAAGACTGTAAATTGTTTTGTGCATCCGCAAAAGGTTATGTAATCATATCTAACACATCCGTTAACCCCACTTAAAGGGATACATAAGTAAATACAGTTACACGTGTGCGATATAAAAGCTCAATGGATAAACAATCTTGACCTGCAACATAACAGTAAGTAATTTTATAGGTAAAAATTCGTCACAACCAGACCCAATCAGACAGCCGCCAGACGCCCGAAAATACACTTTTCGTGAGTTTTATCCTTTCGGGAATCATCAGCAATGCGCATTTCATCTGATCCTTGGTAAGGCTTCAACCCGCAACTCGAAAGTTGCCAGTCCGTGATTTAGAACACTGAGCGACGGGAGACGGCAACGACCATCGTGAATAAGCTATTGGATGCCATATAACGCCGCTCACTTTCAACGACTTATAATTTACTGCATTACAGAATACTTGGTAGCCCCCTCACCAAACGGGTTCGAGACCTTTCAACGGTCCGATGAAATGCGCACTGGTGATGATTCCCGGAAGGATGGAACGCGCGTGCAGTACATTTCCGGGCGTGTGGCTACTGTCCGGGTGAGTCTAGTGGTGACGAATTTCGACCTATACCATCCAGCTCCCCCTATCCCACTTAAGTAATGTATTAACCATTTCCCAGAGGCATTAATATCTATCGATAAATATTTTTACAGACAGGGCTACTGTAATGGGGTTATGCATTTTATAGCTCCGTCTGTTCATGGAAATCGGTTCAAATTTAGGTAATGCCTTTTGGACGGGATGGCTAATATCATTAAGTATTATAGAGGCCAACTATCTAACTGAGCTAACAAGGAGATACACCGGAGTAGATGCTTTACCGATCTGACAACCAGTAAGGCGTGTACTCATGACAGCATAGAAGAACACAGGCTTGTTCATTTTCGGGTAGCCAGAATGCGATTATAACACGCTAGATAAAACACGGGGCACTGAAGAACACCATAGACATTTGTGATTGAATGAGATTTAGTTAACTAAAGTAAGCGTTTTGTTAAAATGAAAGGATCACATATGCGCAATGCGGAGTTTCACTCCGACGTTTGCTGGCAATGAAACCTTGCGGTTACCGATTATGGTCTACTGGTTGCGAGTTCCATGGAACATATAAAATTACATCCTGCCCTTTTTATTGTAAGTATGTTGTAGCCTTCGAAGGCTACTCACTGTCATTTTTTAGGTTTAACCTGCGTGGCCTTGGATGATATGTCGTGTTATATACCAGTTAGCTTGCAAATTGTGTAGCCTAGCCAACATCCACATGGCTCAGTGGCTTAAGCTGCAGGCTATTTGTCATCTACGTCCAGCGGACATTGATATACCCGCAATAGGGGACCGAGCGAATTTGCACCGCTGACTCATCCCAATAGGGCGAAAGTCTTATAGTACTAAACCAGACTAGGCTGTGCTGTGTAAATTGTGAGCAGCTGGTACGTAAACAGTAAAATTTAAATCCTTCGAATTATTAGTAATATATAATACAGCCTTCCCTTTTTAAATGTTATGGGCCTATATTATACGGAATTGAGAATAATCACCGCCATCTACTAAGGTATTAACCTGCGTAGCATTGAAAGTGAGGTCGTGTTATAAATAAATAATCCTGTAAATCATATGGCAGTGCCAATTTCCCCCATTTCTCAGTGGCCTAAGCTGCTGGCTAGTTGGCATTCGCGTCTAGCGGTCGTGGATTCGATCGCTAATACGGGCCAAGGGAATGCGCACCAACGACGATTACTAATAGTGCGAAACACGTCTTGTTCTTTTTAGCACTAGTCTGTTATATGTACCGTGTGAGCAGCTGAGATGTGAGCATTGCGAATAAACTCCTCCTTCATATTTGTATATGGTTTTTGTACATTCCCTAAAAATAGTGTATTCGTTATGCCTTCGTATAGAAATTATTGTGTCGAGCCAAGTTTGAATGCGATGCCAAAATTGGAATACATGTTCGTTTCTCTGTTGATTTATGTACGTAGAAAATTTGCTTATCTGATAATACAAATGTGGGACACCTGTGTATTACTATAAACCCAACCAATACTTCTCCAGTCCCTTACAACCTTAGAATGTTACTGATTGTTAAATATTGTTACCTTAGTTGGTTGGCGCTGATTAGTTCACTGCAACGTGTACATGCTAAATATGAAAGATTTCACGTAGTGGCGAGTGATATGCACACGTTTGTTGCCGCCTCTGGTAGACATGTTTATGTTTAAAACCTAATTGCATAATGCGTAATCAAATCACTTAAAAATCTAGGCATCCTGGAACACAAATCAAAGAAGAGGAATATATATTCAATGGTTGGCACATTAGATAATTGAACTGTGATTTATGACCGTTAAAATAGCAAATACTTGAAACTCCCGTCGGAGAACCGGGTTGTTCTCTCCAACACCACAGGTTAAGTGGTTTAAGAGGAAGAAGGAAATTTTTAACTTAGAACAGCCATCAATTTTTCACATGAGCACAGCCGCCTGTATACAATTGTTAACTTTAGGAGAGAACTGGGAGTCCTACCGATTTTGGCGTTCTTATAGCCTTCGATTGAAGCGGGCTAAATCGGTTGATCCGAATGTGATAAAATGTGTGCCATACCATTTGATACCCGTCAACAGATGTTTTAAATTACCTAGAAAAAGGGCATTATATATTATTAATATTACATTGGTAACATATTTTTGCCGTATGGTCGACTGCGGTCCGTGGAATTTTCCATTAGTAGAAAATTTTTACTAGTTATTGCGGTGTTTTAACAAATCGCAGTGTGCTTGATAGTGCTTCGCCAGGATTAGAGAGACCAGGGTGCGTTTCTGCTCAAAAGCCGATACCTGCAATAATAAAATAATTGGGTTATGCGGCAGAGGAGTTGAAAAAGTTTTAAACGTCATTCTAGTCGACTGCCTTGAACGTGAAGAATTAGATTATGGCCAAACTGATCTATTCTGACTGATTTCCTGTAGTGAGACTCTGTAGGTATTACTAAGCCAAATCGTACCCCCAGATCAAACAACCTAATTTGGTTTGGATTATTTCTAGGCTCAAAGCAGACGAATTAGTCCTTCACATTTGTTCCCAAGAATAATTTTGGAACCGACTGATGCTTCAGGATTTTATAAACTTTCAACTACAAATCTCTATTGTAAGCTGTTTGTCGTGATAAAACCAGAACATAATTAGGTCAGGTACACCGGTACGCCACTGGCTACCCATTAAAATTAAGTTAGGTGAAATGTGCAATGAATAAACCGAAGCAGCGGATAACAATGTCACCGTTCAATAGTGAAGTAAACATCCTAGCGTCACAAAAAACTTGGAGGAATTATTATTTATTCGAGTCACAGTTGGTTCAAATTTGAAGCATTCCTGTTACCGCTACTGCTGATTCATGCTTTGACCGGAGTTGATCTGACGACAATTTTTATTGACTGGCCGGATTCAGTCAGCCCGCAAAGCGTTTCATGATTTCAACTGCTCCGTTTTGTTTACAAAGTTTGTTACTTTTAGTAATCTCAACCACCTCCGCAAGCAAATTGTTGTATGTGGCTCGTACACCCCCATAATTCAGTGAAAAACATCCATGCCTATTTAGTGTCAGGCGTCTAATTCGTGAACGCTACCGATGAGCCACTTGGTTTTCTCTTTATATAAGTGCGTTTCTGGGTGGACCTTAAAAGTTCCACTTGTGTACAGTTAACCCGTGGCATAGCTCTCGGTTATGTACTATGTACACCTGTTCAAATTATTTGCAAATGATACTGTGTACTCAATTGATCCTTCAATAAATTGAATCAATATCTTCTAACACACCTTTGCTGGACGGCGCATTTAAAAATTTTGAAGGCCAAAATTACTTTCACCATGTTTATTACTCGCCCGATTTTTTCAATGGCGAATTAGTCCAAGGAAGCGGATGCATGCCAAGTTTCGCTGGATGACCAGAATGAGCACCACACTCGTGACTTCTGCTTACTACGATCATTACACAACTCAAAATAACCACAAGTTCCCTACCACCGCCCTCTGGACATCAGAAGGACAGATACTTCGGTCCTTTAGGGGTGACGAGTGAGTGAGCCAATCTGTAACACCAGAAGAGATAATGTGAGCTCACTGGCAATACTTCATGCACGAAGCGAAAGTTATTTATTACATTACGCACCTGCTCGTCAGCGTTCGGTAGCTCAGTGGTAGAGCAGCGGACCGAAAATTCGTAGGACCAGGGTTGCATTCCCCTTTGAGGCTGATTATTGTGTGCGGTTTAATCGCGAATACTACTACCTAACAAAATTACTACACACAAATTTCCACAAGTATTTGTAAAATACCCTAGTTTTAGATAGGTGAGACCTATTGCATAGTAAAATACAATTTAGAATATCCCGACAGGGGCAAATACAAATAAGTATATATTACGTTAAGTGACTTTGGACGTATTCGCTCTGCGCCTGGTTAACTATTGGCATGCAGTGACAGCAACTTGTTAGAACAGATTTTGCGATGTAAGTAGCGCAGTAATTAAGGTGGGAGGTGGCATGTGACATAGAGGACTTGCAGCTCAGATAGTGAGTGAATATATCTGCAGAATATGTGTACATGCTTGTGTCCCACCGTCGTTTGTAATACGTGGGTGGACGCAATAGTTTGATTCATAAAGGTTGTAAACATAATGGTGAATAGCTTGTTGTTTGTCAACTCAAATGCATGCGTAATAGACAACGATGTTCGCACGGTGACGTGCAGTGGAATTTTTCTCTATTTTCGCAGGGTACCGCTTGGCCTTGTAGACGGACACTTTTAAGCACATGGTATTACCATATCATATCAAACCCTTTATCGGAGGTGATGGGGCCTGTGAAGAAAGAAATTTCTTGATATCTAAGGTTGTTGCGTGTTGCTATGATATCCTACAAACACACTGTTTAAACGAAGTATATTTAATTGCTTTTTAATTCATTAAAATTCAAAACTCTAGAGATTAATTTAAAGACGTGGCGCTTCTAATTTTGGGAGTCCTATATGGCAGACAGAGTGAAACGTCATCACAGGACGCCCGATAATTTCCATATCCTAACGCATCTTTTTTGCGATTTGGCTGAATATTTTACGATGTCCGTCTTTCCAAGATTATATGAAAAAGGTTGACTTGCCCGTTTTAATTTACAAACAAGAATAACCATTGGAAAACGAATACATTTCTTACTCTTTTCTGTCTCTAGAAAACTACAACAGCTTCCGAACTTTTATTTTATCGTCATTAATGCAAATTTCAGTTTTGGATTTGATTTCATGTCGCACTATTTGACACACTCACATGTTGCCTGGACAACTGGGTTATTGTCGTCTAAACACTATGTTATTGGTGTTCTTCAACATAATCGCGCTTCGTACTTAATTTTGCGTCCAAAAGGCCCTTCAGTATACATAGGTCTACAAACATCAAGTACGTTATTTATTACCCATCCAGCTTGCAAAATTGTCTCGAAAAATATTGTTACAAATTGCGAATTTTACGCGTGCATTTTGATTTCGAAAACCTAAGTAAACGCAAATCATCTGAAAACGTTATTAGCAAATCCGTCACGAACCCTAATAAGTACATTAGCTATCACTAAGCAACTTAAATGGGTTTTATAGAAAATCTTTAGAAATCCATGCCGCATTATATCAAAAGGTATACAGTAACTTCGAATGTCCGCTGTTGCAACTTCTATTGATTTTCAGTAGGAATACGTTTCTACACAAAACTGGATACATGGCACTGCTCCGAGCTTTAATACGCGGAATTGTTATAAATATACCCAATGTTATTCGGAAAAATCGCAAGATACCTTTTTGAGTGTTTTCAAATGCGCCTAAATTGCGACGCATTTTTTTGAAACCTGCAATCCAATAACCAAACTGATTTAAATTTATCACGTAGACATTGAGAATAAACATTTTTGTACCTATAAGGCTCATTTAGACAAATGAATGACGTTCTTCCATATCGGAATTTAATGAACAATGGAAACTTGTCTCAAATACAATGTATTATTCATATCTGCTTCAAACTGCTTGTGGATGTCCTTACGTCCTGTTCAGAACAATGAAGTTATATGCTGCTAAAGGGACTTATTCTACTCAGATCATTTTTTCCGCTGGAAATCTCTCTATCAGGTAGGGAGGAAAGCAACTGCTACGTTTAATGCGTCGATGCACGTAGGGTAAGTTCGCAACTGAGTGTTTCCTTTGCGAGATTTGTCTGATCATCAAGGTTTTTACATTAATATTCCCTATTGCCAATTATGTGACAGTCGTTCCACATGAGTGAAATATCTGCTACATTGAACACAATAATATTATCCTATGTGTTCGATCCTATTCCCTGAAGGAAACGTGCCTCGTGAATTGCCACCTTGTACAAGTTATCAATGTTGTCTTTTGACATTGGTGTAAATGAAATAGTAAAACTCATATTTCGGTCTTGTATTGCGAAACTTCTATTAGAAGGTATACAAAGGCGCGCTGGTGAGTTAATGTGTACTGGTGTACAGGCGTGCAACTTTCTATTTTCAACTGCTATTATAGTTGCTGTGCCTTATGCGTGATGATACACCGATAAGTGAAGAAAGCCTGCAAACCATTATTAGAAAGCAGCTCGGTGAATACGTATGTGCCAAATTCAAACGTGTGTTGCTTTTCCTTTCGAGTAACGCTTCCTGCACCAATGGTGCTTGTCAACGGCATAAAGTGTTGGCCAGATAATGATTTCTAGTACGTTGCGTAAATCCGGTGCGAAACTATTTTCTAATTTTATAAATTTGCGGACGCCAGCGTAGATGATAGCTCAGAAAACAGTGTGTACGATGCTCCTGAAAGCTTTACAGAACGCTAGCAATTATATTTCGTGATTAAAACACTACTTTTATCATAATTGTGGCAAATACTTGACAACCTTTTGAGTATGTTAGGTCCATGATAATTCTTGCTATATGTTTTGCAACAATATGGCATTCAGATTCGGCTCAGTAACCATGGTCGTCTCCACAGCTAATTTCCGGTATAAATTACGTTGTAATCAAATAAGTATTAAACCGTGGATATCCTAAAATATTCCTTCAACTCATGCTTTGTTTTCATACGCTGGACTCGCTACGTGGATCAAACATCATCTGCACTAGGCACTTCTCTAAATTCTTCAGCATAATTTTGGGCAGCTTTTATGAGTTTGGTCTGCCTTTTTTCATGAGTTATAGTGACTTTGGACGAAACAATTTTACCGGAGTAAGCAAAGAGTGCAAGGATACGTTACATAAAATTTCACCAGGTGATGCACCTTTGTTTAAGAGCTTACCTTTGATTCAAGGCAAATTAGTGCTGTTTGCATGCATTTGTCTAACCAGTCTGTTTACAGCATGGGTTATAGTCCAATATCACAAAGGTATGCATGCAACTAATTGTATTTTTCCGTGGTTGCTTTTCCTTATCTCAGTTATTTTCCAATCAGCAGAGGCAAATTATGCCTAAATCTCCAAGTGTCATCGGTGTTTGCCATGGTCAAACCGAACTATCATCATTATACACGTTAGCTAGAAGTGTAAAGCATCTCGGTTATTGTGCTGCAATACATAAAATAAAATAGAAACAAAATTCAACAGTCACAGGCCACAGGAACTACCACTAACTGATGGGCATCGTTCCGGAAAGTCACCAGCCGGCTACTAGGCAAAAAGAAACATTTTGTAAAACTGCAGTATGTTACGAAATGAGATGGAGTTTGGAAGGGGCTAAAGGGAAGGGAGCAAAATAAAAATCGCAGCAGTAACGCCACTTTGGTCTTCTCCAAGCCATGTCATTAAGGGTTATCCAGCTAAAAGTGTCCATCGTTTTTGGACACTAAGCATGGAGCAGCGAAGCTCCAAGCGAGCCAAGCTCTGAAGTGAGGGCATCCATTGCTCTGGGCCAAGTCATCGCCGGGCAACCATCCACTTCTACCATCCCACACCCAAGGCGAGCGATCAATGCACTTTGCGAGAGTCGGGGGCTGGCATGTGCTACATGTGACCCAGCCATCGGAGCCTAATGCGTAAAATAACGGTTCTCAGCGGTTAAAATTATTTTCCTGTGCCATAAACAAGACGTCGAACATTATTGTCGCTCGCGCGGTGTTCCCCCCAAATTTGAGCGAAACAGCGGAGGCACTGATGGCCGAAAGTAACTAGCATTTATATGTCCAAAATCTTATGGGCCCGGTGTCTCAACCGTACACTAAGGTCGAACGTACCGCTGTATTGTACACTCTACTGTTCAGGGGGAGCGTGATACCACGCCTCCGACATAGGTGAAGGAGAAGAGCAAAAGCTATTACAGTTTTGCTACACCATCTTTATCTCGTATTCGAGCCCAAGGGCACTGATCCAGCTTCCCAGGTAGCTAAATTTCTGAATGCCATTGAGCTGATCCCCACCAAGGACCAGCGCTTGGGGTGATCCTTGTCAACCTTGAAGGAAAGCTTCGCCATTCGAGAGTGATAAGCAAAGACTAAATCGGCTGACAGCCAGCGCTAATATGCCCAGTGCAGCTTGGCACCTCTCGGAGTTATCACGCATGGGGGCAATTTCCTCGGCATACTCCAAGTCAGGACATCGATCCTTTGTGAGTAACTCCACACCGTTTAATTCATGTGCTGTAAAAACCATCTCCATGCCTTTGTGAACAGCTAATTTGACGAGGAAATTTGACAAGAAGCATCTTTGTCACACACCGCTTGTTTAATTGGAGGGTGGCGATAGCTTGCTGTATTTCCTCAAGTTGCCTGTGCCACTCGCGTATAATGCTCGGATCATATTTACATATTTTTCTTCCATGTGAAGTTTGAGTAGACAATTCCAAGAGGCACATCAGTCGATGGAAACACAGGAACTTTAGGTGTTGAGAAACACGACTACGGTGGGCCACCAGTGTGTGTGACGGAGCTGCAACAAACGTCACCAAGTTAAGATGTGGAAGATGCCGCCACGACTCCGACGAAAGCCGGCTTGATCCTCAGGTTTTTGGGTTCCACGAATGCCAAACAATCACAGACGTATTTCATAGGCAAATAATTTTGAGTCAGTTGGTATCAGACTGTTTCTTCTGTGGTGGCCGCATTCCAAACGCGAGCCTCCTAGGCCATGGGAACACTAACGGAGAGACTGCTGTCTGTAGAGGCAGTATTTTGCCCTCACAGTTTAATAGTAACTCGTATAAATCATCCAGCAGGGCCGTTCCCCCGAATTTGAAGTGGGACGGAAGAATATCATATTGTCCCGTGGCTTTATTAAACTTACAATTTTGATCATTCTTTTGATTACTGAGCGAGAGGTTGGATCCAAATAGCCAGCCCAGGGACCGGGGCGACCAGTGGCCGGCAAGAAATCCAACAATTCCAAAAGATTAATTGACCTTTCAAAATGCTTAGCCTAGCAATCTAAGCGTCCTGAGAAGTTGTGGATAGGCTTACTACTCCTTTCATGCATTATTTTTCACTTACGCAAGTCTCCTACTGTCCGTTTCCTGAGGCAGTCGGATTAATTTTCAAGGGTTACAAAGGACAGCGGCTACTACCATATCTGACGTACGAAGAGACCACCAGTAAACGCGGTCACTCTTTAGGCTAGCATGGAATTTCGCCCTGAGCTCTTTGCAAGTTTTATTGTGTTAGCATCCAGCCGGAATGTGCCTGCGCGCATCGATAAGTTCCAGAGAAGAGGAAGTGACCCAATGCCCATGGTTAAGATCATACTTACCAAATGAGGATTTTAGACTGCTGGTAAGGCCTGGTGAACATGTGACCAGTGAACTAAACTTGTCTCCAGTGCGCGCTTATTAAACTTGCAGGTCTACATAAGTTGATAGGCATTCAGAACTTCTGTGTTCACTAGTTGACTATTGTTAATAGGCTCACAGTACCGTTGTGGACGTCCACTAATTCACATCCGCATGCCAGCACATAAATTTGCATGGTCGGTGTCTACACATGTGCTCCAAATCGAGCTACAGTTCTGGATGCAGCCTCTACAACCGTAAATGTTTATAATGTGGTATATCTGTGTCCAAGACTGAATAAATGCTGGTGGACGACAATGAAACATCCGGCGAGTACTGTGTCGGAACTTAGTGGTCTCAAGGAATATGCGGCATCTTCACACAAATGAAGCAACCGCTCAATACAGGAGCATAAAACATGCTTACCGCCCAGATGCATATCATCAGTGAACGACTTTCCAACTTGTGTGTTCAGACACCACCCCAACACAAAAGTGTCCGGGCTTCATCTTTGGTGAATAAGCTCGGTTAGTTGGCGGTAAAGATTTAACAAATCCTTGCATCAGTTCGTAAAACGCTTCGGTGGCGATGATCAACAGACACCTATTAGTCCAGCGCAGCTTCAACGCTTTGAACGAGCCAGCCAATCGGATTACAAATACCCGGCTACTGGCTGGGCTCCAAGCAATCGGATCAGCTATATCCAGGGCATTGAGAACAATGCCAACACCAGCTTTGCCGGTGCTCGGGGATGCTCCCACCCTGGATAAGCGCAAGGAAAAAATACTGATGGATCAACTGAAGGGGATGGCCGAGTGAGCCCATAACTCGAGTCCTGCAGGCATGGCTCGCATAAACTGCATATATCGATTCAGAGAGTCTCTAAGTTTTGAGCAAGTGCTGCTGGTTGGCCAAGCTGTAGCAATATTTTGCATTGATGTATAGCAATCTGAATTACGATTGAGGGCTCCAAATCGAAGCAGATCAACTGCAGTGGACCGCTTGGATGAATATAGGCTTATCGACAAGACAGGAGGGACGCTCAGCATTTGCATGGTTCAAACCTAAAGTATCGACGAAGAGAAAAGCATGTCAGAGAAAAGCCAAGAACCGCGGGGTTGAAAACTAGGGTGGTAAATTTGAAGTTGTGACGACAACAGGATATAAAAATGGCGTAAGCGGGTGAATAAGAAGACGGAAACGCGTGGGTAGTATCATACCATCTCCTACCCACTCTGTTAGATGCAGAAGTTACGGGACCGTTGAATATCCCCCGCGGCGGCCACATCATCAGACATTTTTTGAAGGAAGATTCATTGTACTGCGTGGGCAGCATACTGTCAGGTTGCCCAGACTTAGACAGGAGAATGATTATGTTTCTCAACCAACGCATTTGGTTCAAACATCTGACCGCAATGCAACTTGTATGGCGATGAGCTACAATGTGTCCTTATTTAGTAATAAGGCACCACTCATATTTAAACCCTCAACCTGGAGGATCAGAAGGCTGCGTCAGTCTGGTCTTTAATTAGCGATTAATCTCGTATGAGTGGTTCTGAAGGTAGAGAAAGCAAACCCAGCTTAGCTCAATGGATCAATGAGGCACACAAACCATTGCACAACGGTAAGGTCCAGCCTCATTGCGATGTATGGTCAAACCACCGTACCGTCATTATAGTTTGCATGTTTCAAAGAAGTTTAGAGTATGTAGGTGGAATAGACCACACTCCTGCAAGCTAATCAATGTTTGTGTTTAAAATACCTATGAGCCACCGGTGCCGTTGACAGGTCAGTTGACATTTGAAGCTGCGGGATTAGTCGCTTGGTGGTATGCGAGTTCTCAATTGTAAGGCATGTACGGGAGACCTATGGGATGAAGCAGAAACCTAAGCTAAGTGTAGCGAATTTGACACGCATCATTCGCTCAATCGTTGTATGGATAATGAAAGAGCTGTAAAAATTATCAAACCTAGACAGAACCTGATGTGTAATTGTACCTTTTTAATGCAAGTAGCAGTGTGTTAGTTTGATATTAGTTTAGCCTTGTAGCAACATAATCATACGTTGCAAGATAATCTGCAAATATCTAATAGGATAAGGTTCTGTAGCACGTTTCTCGTGAAAACATTTTTAATGTTTTCATGCCGGTTTATCTTACATGCCAGATTGAAACCTAAAAATCATTGGAAAATGCTAATCAGTAATTAGGCCTGCTTATTGGCGGGTTTGGCCGGTTAGACTCTACTGTCTAAAGCAAAATGCTCAGCGCTTACATGATGTATTAATATGACTAAGCAATTCAAGAGAAAAACCTTCGGCACAATCATGAATCCACTCATCTTGAGCAACGTCAACGGAAGGTGAGAAAGATTGCTACGTGCTTACTGCCCTACCATTCCCCGTTTAGTCTTAACACACTTGGAATTTTCGGTGGAAATGAGCGGATCTTGTTTTGGTTATTGAATTTTCCATAGCTCCTTTCCACACATGTCAACCCTTGTTGCTATTTCTGTAATACCCTCTCTCTGAAATGCCACTATTTATACATTGCTATGCTTTATAACCAGTTAAATTACCGAAGGGACTACTTCGTCGTTTGCATACACATCTACCGTGATATTTATTTCTAAACTATGTTCTCATCACTATTTGCGGTACATGATTTAATAGAAATTACTAATACACATGACAGTCTAACCAAATTAAGCAAACATGTGTTTCCATCAAATGAGCTTGACCCGGTCTTTGAAATAATGCATATCCTTTCACGTGAATAATGAAGGGTTTGGTCTCAAAATGTTTACTGAGTTTCGTACACATTATGCTGCCTCCGCATGTCGCCATCTTAGGATAGTTATTATAATCCGCTTTTGCACAACGCAAAACTGCATAGTAAGCTGGAGCGGACGGTGGCTGAAGAAAGAATACCCGTAAGAAAGCTCATCAACTAAAGTTAAAAATTTAAGAAGCTCTGATTGTAGAAGAGGAGAAAAATAGAGAAAGGGAATAACGGAGATAAGGAAGTCGGAGAAGGAGAAACTGATATAAAGTAAGAAATTTAGCTAAAATAAAAACATAAAACAATAAACAATAAACTTCTTCGTATGGTTGTTTCGTGGCACCCGTTATGATCAAAAAATATTCTAATTAGTTATGTTATGCAAAGAGGTGTTTAGAAAAGTTGGAATTTATTTCATGCGTCATGGAGTTGTTTTAACTTCCACAACTTCACCGAAAATTTGGCGTTTCTTTGATATATGCGTTAAAGTATATGAAGAAAATTATGATTTGCATTTTTAAGCTGCAAATAATTTATTCAAATTTTCCTTTGCTCACATTGACACCAAAAATCGGTATTAGGTTTTGTCCGACGAATTCAATTTTGTACACCATGACATGCACACGTGGATTGGCAAATAAATAAATAATCATGCATCCGTATAGTATCCAATAAGCAAGCCCCTTAAAATGTTGCGTATATATCCTCTGTTAATTACTAAAACACGAATGCAAGTCAGTATTTTAACTAGCATAACTGCCTTCGCTCATTGGTCTAGCTTATGATGGATGGCAGTACATCAATAAAACAAGAACAAAAAAGGATTTGTAATAATGCGCTCAGTTACCCTGTGTCTTTAGGGGTTTCTGATTTTCGAAATATATAGCACCACAGGGCTTATTTGAATGAGCTATTTGACACGTTCCGCAGTGAAAAACAATTATGTTCTTGCGATAATCCAAAGTAATTATTTTCACTAAGGAATAATCGGTTTGCCTTAACTTGGCAAACTATGTTCATCACAAATTCAATAAATGTTCTTTCACAGTAGACATTGAAATGCGGTTCATTTCTGTAGAAGATTTTAGCAGGAACGAAGCTTGTGAGGAGGACAACTAAAAGCAGCGCGAAAATAACAAAATCATGGAGATTAGCGAAATATAAACTAGGCTACCCAGAACCGGATGAAACAAATACAAAACTCTAAGCACATATCTCATTTAGATTACCGCATTATCAGAATAACTTGCGTCATTTGAAATGGCAAACAGAGCAAAACAACTGCTATTTCATCAGTTGTATGAAGCGAATGCCAATCGTCTGATACCGTTGTACTGCTAGTTATACGTAACTTCAAAATATGCCTTAAAAGTCATTCAAACTCTCTGGCTGTATGCGACAAAGCTAGATATTACAAGGCGGTAAGACCAGATCCCAAACATTATGGGAAATACCTGAAAATCGCACCACGCCTGTCTGTGCGAACAACGCTGCCTATAATGCAATGCTTTCGTATGCGGTTGCTAATCAACAGTATATTACAGAGCCTGCATAAAGAGAGTAACACTAATGTGATTTTCCAGAGTAGCATAATCCTGCTGATTGAAGGTCAACATAATGAATTAGGTGAATTACACAAAAAATCCTCACTAATGCTCCTTAAATATTATGTATGTTAGTTGTTTCATTAGGCATGATCTGTTAGGCCTGATAAAAAGTTAAACACAGTTTACGTACTTATAATCACATAACGGAACAAGAGCAACGACTGAAAATGCTTTAGCAAGAACATAAATTATTTTGATACAGACTCCTGGCAGCTGCCTACAGGCGGGTGAGTCCACATTTAGATTTCACTCGCAGGCACACACATATCTCGCATTGTAACGGTATGGCTGAAAATTGATCCAACTATCATCGCTTTGATTCATTCAGGACGTTTCATAAGCGAATATGACAGAATCTTCAACCCAAACTGATCATGTTCCTCTGTCGACTAAATATGAACAGAACGTAGAAGTTTTACACAGTGTTTGAGCAAATTTTACATAGATTTAGTAACCACTTTGGCTTCTTAGTCCATTTACATGTTCAGTGTGTATAACTAGTCAACTCCAATGCATTAGTATAAGCTTGCTTTGCGTAAGTCCCATAATTTCTTCGAAGCTTCACTGTGTCTTTGCAAGAGCTAGGTTTGTCTTGTTTTAAAATGAAATCAGTGTAAATAATATACAAAATAAGAATAATTCTCTAACCGTGTGTTAAGAGCTTGGATTACTAACGTGTCACGCCCCTTAATTAACACAATGGACGGTTGAAGGCAACACATATACGAAGCGAACAATTAGATGCAGCCACGGCCACTTCCAAAGTTGGAAAACCACGATGCTTGAGTCAATTACCACGGACAACCCGACATACACATTCAGTAACAAAAGTCATTTTGAGCTTAGCCAAATTTTAATGTACCTGCATACAATACTGCTCACTGTCCACGCAGAAGCAGATAACAAGTGTCCAGAGGTACTTCAGGTGACACTCGCAGGTCTGGATGTATCGCTATCGTAATTCTTATGACTGCCCGTCAATGAGCCACAAGGCTCAAATAAGTTAAATCAGGGTACATCGACTCCAATTTTAATGCAGACAACGGAGCAGCACATGAAACGTATCGCCAATTCGCTCAAGCATATTTATGTGTACCAGTGGAAAAATTTAACTTTGGTGTATTACGGGTAAAAAGGCAATGCTTCACAAATCCATGGGTTGACTGTTATTGCGAAAATAAAATTGCATTATAAAAGGAAAAGCTTTTTGGTGGAATCACCGTGGACTTATTTATAGCACCGGCGATTTTCGCTTATTAAAAGCATACATACATAACTACATTGGTTGGGAGATTAATAATGTACGTTTGGCTGCGTATTGTAGCTTCCTGGTTGACAATTTATAACATGAACTGCAATTGAGTAAAGGCATCATCAACTATTATTTTGAATATTTCAGACTGGGAGCAGGGCCGTTTTAAGGCTAGCACACACGGGTGGAAAAACAATTTCTAAGACATGGAAGCCGGCTATACGTTATAATCAGTTTCAGAGGATGAGCTCTTATCTTAGTAATGTTGTTCAATTCAAGCATCGGGCAGAAAACATAGTTCGGGTTCTTCAGAATCTGGTCAGCCAATATGAGATCCACCCCCCGCAAACGACGATATCGACTGCTGCGCATTCATAGTGTTCATTGTATGCTTATAGGGCAGGTGAAAGTGGTCCTCTGTGGTCCTTGTTTGCCTATTGTTTAGGAATCTTGCGAGAAACCATAAGCTGTTTCTTCCAAGGCTACCAAGCATAGATAGTAAATTCCACGTATTGTTGCACATGCGCGTTAAATATTTGGGGAACGGTGGGGGTTCAAATCGACCGAACGATCTGCGAATTATTTCAAAGTCTTGATTTCCAGTTTTGGACGCCTTATCTGCTCATTTTGAGCACGCAAGATGTTCCTGCAATGGTTTACCCAGAGCAAACTTTTTAGAAGCCATCTGCAATTTGTGATCTCTAATTTGTAAACGCTCACCGGCTGGTGACGCAGACGTATCATCTTGCAAATAGCTATATTACGCTGAGGTAAATTCCTCGTTGCATATTCTTAAATAAAATTTAGGTCCTTTTGAAGTTGATCTAAAGCTTATGACCTAATAATCGCCCGTCATATTTGCACATCATCGGCAAAACCAAGTAAATTTAAGGAGAAAATTTGTCAGGTTTAAACCAGGAATAAGCGCGGTCCCAATGTTAAGCGCCGTAGGACACCACATTCCCTTTCAACCAGGATAGAGGGTGATCGGTTAAAGCGCAAGTGAAGTTTCAGTCGGTCAAAAAGTTCGATTCCATCCAATAACAGGATTTCGGATTCCCTTACACTGTATCATGAAAAGTAGTATACCGTGATCCTAGGCGTGGAAATCTTTGGAATCGTCCAGATCGGTGATGTCTACGCCGACGATATCCCCGGACACTTGCGTCCAACTACCTCGCGCAACCTGCAGGTTGGTACAGATTGTTGTTGACGGAATCCATGAATCTACGTTTCCCAAATGTTGGTTATTTTAAGGTAATTCGTTAGAGTTTCAGCGATAAACGCTTTCATCACCATCGCGAGCAGAGGGAAAATAGTCACCAACAATAATTTACATAATATTTAGGGCTAACCTCTTTCATTTTGAGTTGTAATGACACGGGTCCACATAGTAGGGACTAGCTATTCATCAAATAAACGTTGGAAGTAATGTGACAGTGGTCCAGCTAGCTTGGTGACCCTAGTCTTCAGAGATTTTGGGCAGATATGTCTGCTCCATATATATGTTAATTGTTCAGAGAGAGAACAAAACCTGAATGATTAATTGTTGGTTGGATGATTGTTACTTAGAATTATGTTGCCAACGCACGTATTTAGGTTTCACTACTCTAGTACTGCGTTTGAGACGACGTAAACAAAAGGAAAATGTTGAAATCATTGCACTCTGAGCGACACCGAAAAGGGTGGATCTTGGGAAATAACGAATGCATTTGCATCGGGAACTGACGTGCTTTTATTTGAAAAGTTAATACTTTACGAGCAACTAACAGCATACGCAGCTGAATACAATGCTATAATAAATAAGCACCATGCGAATGGATTTGTTTCTGGTGTCGCGCAATGGCTGTGCAATGGACTGTTTGTAACGGTCAAACTCTAAGTTCGGCGAAAGCAATACAGGTTATCATTTAAGCGCCTTTACAGCAGCAGATGCTTAGGAGCTGACGAATTCAACAATGGAAATTTAGTTTTAAATATTATGTTGGGATCCAATCCTCTATTTCCCCCAATTCAACAATCATGTCCATTTTGTTGGACAAGTGTAAGCTACTTACTTAATGGATGCTGGTGGCATCCTGCTAACTTAGATTCATTGCAAAATCAAGCCCACCGAATTTTCACCCCATATTGTATTTTAAGCAGCTGGAGTAAAATGGCGCCCGCAATACTAGTTCCGTTATATGACTGTACAAGATATACTAAATATAGGCTAAAAATGCGAATAGCTAATTCTCTAGTTACCATACGCAAATTGTAGGAATAGCCATTTATCATTGCCTTTAGCGAATTTCATTTAACATCAATAATTCGAGCTGCTTCTTTGGATTGATTTAACTCCTATGGTTAAATTATACTACTAATAACAATCTGATAATAGAAGATCTTACATTAGAAGTTTTGCCTGGTTGCACTTCTCGGCGAGAACAATACCGTCGTTGTATTTCTCCAGGTATATCAAATTACATTATTATCAAATTGTTACAATTTTATCAGATCTGTACATATTATTTTGTATGCAATTATCATACGGTTCTGTACTGCTGATTAGCCTTAGTGTTGCCAAGATAATTTTTGTGTCACAATCGAGGTTCACTTCTTACCAACGACAAACATCGTAGCTGAAAACAGGCGTACTTTTTCTAAAATAACTTCAAAGGAATTCGCGTAATCATGCACTTGTCAGGGATTAAGTGTCTATTGCGCTAATCGTAATAATGCTGCACACAGTAACTATTGTCAAGCGTGGTATATCATGGACTTGATTAAAGTAGATATTTTTTACCAGTTGGTCTAATGCATTCAACTCGGTGGTTGGAGTAAAAGTTATCCTATGTTCCACGGCGCTAAGTCCATCAATGCCACTATTAATTGTATTTTGTTATGTACCACGGAAGCGTATTTAATACTGCGTGTTTTAAGTTTAGTATTAACACTTAGCCAAAGCTTTCCAAAACCACGGAATTTCGGCATTACTCAGAGTTGTAACATTTACGCATTCCGTTATTCTTCGGGTGTCCTATGCATATCATATATATTCATCTTTTTATCCGCTTTATTTAGCTATCAATATCCCTAAATTTTCAGCATCTTACAAATATTTGTTGTGAACAAATAGCTGCCAAATTAAATGAAAACAAATTACATTCCTGTAAGCTGCACTTGCAAACAATTGCAGCTTGTATCAAATTGGATGTAAGCCATAAGACAGCTGTAAAGCTGGTCAAGAATAACGAAGCTTTTACGTCTTATCTATCATTAAAGTTATTTGTTAGGAAGATTGCATATAGGATTGTGTACTTTTTTCTTATTACAATTTGCTATTAACATATCGAAAGCAATCGTACACTTGCAATATTTTTCTGCCCACACTAAAGTAAAAGTAAGATATTGGAAGACGCCTCCATATATATAATAGGGATCTAACTATTTATATATGCATACATATAATAAGTACTTACGGATGCGATTGACCCTATTGTAAGATATAATAAATATGGGAAGAAATCGATTCACTTTAAAAGTCATTCCCCTTTTGGCGGCACATCTCGGATGCAACAACTTTTCAAATGATTTCAATTTATATGCGTTCTTATGTCGAGCTTCCTTAAAATATTCCACGCATTTGTGCATTTACCCAATATCTGGTACATTACCGTGTTGTCAATTTGCAGCAAACTACTAAAACTCTGGTTTTAAATGCAACAAATGTTGGCTGTTATAGTCGACAGTAGGGCACAAGTGCCTGATAGCAATATAATGAATATATGGCTCCATTGTAATGGGCGCATGCTACCATTACATTTTTAGAAAAAAATGAAAGCTGCGTTCTGCAGGCCAGAACGTTAGTGACTGGCATAGCAATGTCAAGTAATCAGATTTCTGTTGCACAATTCCATGCTGCAAATGTTTGGATTAAACTTGCAGGACGTTGTTTACACATCGATTGCTTAATAATTATAAATGTGAAAAAAAATCTGACAAAACAGAAGTCGGTCACTGTACTTGCATTTGATTTGTTACCTGAAATTTAACATAATATTAAGCTTCACTGCTAATAAAAATGAACTAGATTTAGAGCGTCTTACAGGATAGAGAATGCCCTTCCTTTTATTCATCCCGTATTTTCCCTACTGAAAAATCCTCAACCAGAGTGCTTTTAAATGCTTAGCAATTTGCCTGTGTTGTGGTGTTACACATACATTCCTAATCAAGGCTAAAATACATTTGGATTTAAGAGGTGTTTACTTCGCTGCATCAGTTCAAACAATACAATATGAGGACACGTGCTACAATATAGTATTGTATGGCGTTCTCTGTTGGCATTCAGACGTGAAACTTATCCATAAGTAATATAACGAATAGAAACCGAAAGTCCACGTTCCAACAAATTAAAAGCTAACAATAATTTAGATACGCATAACTACAAATTAATTGTGCTTCGATGTAATTAAAGTCTTAAATTTATGTTTAAATATTCACCATCAACAAAAACAGAAATACATCAGCAATTTAAACTGCTGGTTCATTGTTATATAATCATATAAAAGCTACGAACAGAAAGATCATACTATGGATAGAAGAGACACAGCGGGCTATCTTGCAATGATATGGCATCGTCTGCGAGTCAATTCATTGCGGCTTTCTCTGCCCCGTACCAAAATCAGAAATTACTCAGCGCCGAACGCATTACAAACAAGCAGTCAGACAAGGAGATACAAGCACGCGCTCCACTGTTGTCAATAGCATGTTGTCTTTAACAATTCCAGAAAAGCAAAAGGCGAGTCACGCATACTCCGGCCCAGGAGGTGAGACTGATTAACTACAATTAGTTCTGTCAGCTGTGACTTCCTTTACGCTGTTAGGTCAAATTGATCCGCCTCAAGCCTTACTCCACACTATATCTGGCAGATACCATGAGGCCCTTTTCGCTAGGGATTGACCGGGCATCCTTATTGCGCCACCTTCTCAGTGCTACCTTTTGCTCTAAAGAACTTGTTAGAGTATAACTATTTAGCACCTGTTTATGCTCATCATCTTTGCGGACACGCAAGTGCCACTCGCCAAAGTCAATGCTAGGTAGACAGCGATTATGAAAAGTTCTAGCCGTCTCAGAGATTTAAACATATGTAGTCAAGTCTTATGCTCCTAATGCAGGACAGCCTACAACGTGGTCTTTCAAGAACAGCCATTCAAAAGAAGGAAAACTTATTACTGTTGACAAAGCCATCGTATGATCAAAAATGCAGTCCCGGACTTTGAATTACGTGAACTGGCCTCTGATTCTGTACACACATTTTGCTGATACTATGCTAAGTTATGTGAATTTATGTAGTAGCCCAAGAATCTAAGTATCTAGCGCCAACAGACAAGCAATCTGCTTGTATTTCTGCTACAACGCTTTCAGTTTGAAGGGACAGAGCGCATACCAACTAGTGGAAGATTCTGCAAAGATATTCCGCGTTAATTGCGCTGCCTCCACGTTATTATAAAGTAAAACGATATTGTTTACATACGCAAGGTCAATGAGCTTTTCCACAGGGAGCAAAGCAACGCCTGGAGCGAGAAGACCGCAATGGCACAATCTACGAAGCAGTACATGCAGAAACTGAAAAATGGGGGAAGTCGGACAATCCTGACAAACGCCGCTTGCTGTTGGAAATCAACAAGCAAGTCACCGTAGACCTTGACGAGGTTTGTTGTGTTCGAGCAAAGAGCTTCAACTGTTCCCCTTTGTTATGAAAACGCATTTCTGTGTAATTATTTTGAACATACTGCATCTATTGCCTGAATCGAAAGAAATCGTGAAGTCGAGGAATATAGCTACTATCGATTTGCTTTGTGCAGTGTCCTGCTCTAACACATGCCGCAATGTGAATACGTGTTCAATAAACTCCCACCTGGGCTGACCCCTGCCTGCTCTTCCTTACTCTGGGATTCGTGTTCCCCACTGCTGATGTAAATGAGGGTTGATTTCAACAATTTGGTCACTACTGGCGTTAGGCAAATACATCTGTGGTTAGCGAATTCTGCCCGACTACACTTCTCGTACAATTCCAACATGATCAATCTACACCTATAAGCCGGGACTATTTATTCCTTTCATGCATTTAAGATTATTGGGGTTAATTTTTGCAGAGTTTCTTACATAAATTCCTAAATAACACGGAAGGGAAGGAAGCCGATCGAGCAACATGAAAACGATTGAGAGCCGTTATCACTTTTCGGAATTTGGTCTCTGGCTGAGGCTTTCGATTAACCGTCAGGGGGTCATCCTGTATCAACAAATATGAAGAATTTGGGATGAAGAGTGCCAACTTGACATTTTCTGAAGGTGTTCAGTATAATGAGCCATATGACTATCTATATTGTGAATCGGAGTACTGGCGCTGTCTGATTATTTACTAACAACTGGTTTCCTGATACCCGTGGCGCGGATCAGCACGCTGAGCATGTGATAAGTCCTCATTGTTCCCTCCGCCTCTATTACTTGAACCCTAATGGTCTAGCATGCTTCTATTTCCGCGCGCAGGCAAGGCCTTATTTCGAGCCTTAAATACCATTAGAATGCATGTCGCTCAGATTTAGCGGCAGTTACCTGTTGTCTTAAAGCAAATGCACCGAACGCTTAGCGTCTTATGAATGGTGCGGTGATGTTTGATAATGCTACAAACAGAAGATTATGAGTCGCGCATAGCGGCCGAGATACTGTTCCACTAAAGATCAGGCGCAGTAGGATAAGGAAGCGAAGGTTCGGTACGCCGTGCAACTTGGTGGGACTTCTGAAAAAAAGCGAGGATTACATCGCATTTGTCAAAAAGATAAGGCGCTTGTTGCCTTGCCAGGTAAAGTGTATGGCAAACGAAAGCGTACCAAGGCAAAAACAGTGTTATTGTAAATATATCAGAACGGGCGTCAATTCAACACAGAACCGCGTCATTATTAGGCAAAGCGATATATTGGGTCCATCGTTGGCAAGCAGCAAAAGGACGCGATGTAACAATTTGGCTCCTAGTGTGCCTGATAGCAGTGCTTCTAAAAAACAGCACGTGATCCGCACACTTTTGAAACAGACACTCGCCGTTTTCCGTACAATCGAAGTTAGGCCTATATTTACCACCAAACTGAGTATCAAAATGTCCAGGAGACAAGATTTGCATACATATATCGTGCAAATTTTATGATATATTTACTCGTAGCACTGCGTCAGTACATGTTCAGTACCTAGTTGAATTTGTCCATATTAGCATCACAACTGCAGTCATTGAAAGCGTAAGCGAATAACACAAACAAACAAAGTCTTGTACTACTTCATATATTAACCTTGGTCGATGTTTTCAAGCAAACTGCAGACAAACGGCAGTTTATCGGAATCTAATCTACCAGCCATGGCTCAGCCTTATAGCAGAGTGCAATACTTACCTCCGCTTGACCAGAGACTGCCGCGGCAGTGTCTCCAGATGCGTACAACCAATAGCGAGATGATGAGCCGGACGCAGTTTTATAAACGCCTTTAGGACCACTGATCCCCTTAATGGCTAAGCGACACATAGGTATATCCAGCACGTATAACGTGTGTGCAAGTGTAGCGTGCTTAATTCGTTGAGTGATATTGCAAATATTGAACGCCCCAAGTGAACAGGGACAGCGTAGTCTTATTAGGAATTTAGACGCTAGTCATCCGGTGGGTTTGGTGGAAATGTGGCCTCAGATGATTCGATTGCAGTGACATAACGGCTGCTCTCAAGTAAGCTGGAACTATAGCTGGAAGTTAAGTAAGGTGGGTTGGGATGGAAGTAAAAAAACAGGTAGCAACGAAAGAAAGCGAGGCCAGCCGTTGGATGTATTGCAAATTATCCGTTCTGTATGAAGCAGGTAATTTAACCCTTTGATTATCTGTGTGAGGGCTGATGCCGGATGCCGTAAGCGTTTAGCAAAATTGTTCAGTTTGTATGTGGGCTGAGATAACTTCATTTTGCCCAGACATAAACTGGAACACTAATAGGATCCTCACCCATTGCCTTTGACTTAAAAGGCTATCAGTAAAGCGGCGGAACGGTTGTAGGAATTATATTCTAGAAATGGAGGCCGTCCAATTTAATACATCAAACTGCACAACTATTAGACTGAGTACACGTTACCTCAAAATATTAACCAATCTGGAAGTAATAGCTCTTCAGGGACTCAATGAAACAAACCAGTACAGTTCCGTGAGTCAATAACTAAGGCAAGCCGTCTCAATTCATTAATGTCCAGTCGCATTGTGACGGACCAGTCTCTTTGAAGTATATCAGATAATTGGCTTATAGACACTGCTTTTAAAAACCGTAAAACTCTGGCCTGTTTTTTAGGTACATTGTAGCAAGATAACAATATGCGGTCGCCTTGATTACAAGTTTAACGTAGATATTTGTCTACCGATCCTCGATAATGCACGGCGGATTGTTATTCTGTGTAACAATACTGAACTTTCACACAACTGACTTTTGTGGCACCAACAAATGCTGTCTGCAATGTTCGGTATGTAACATAATGTTGTACAAGTTTTTCTAATCTAACACTGGTAACTATTTTACTACTCAGTGGTAAGCGAAAAGTAAGATCTTACATATAAGTGTGATAAAATAATAATCCATGTGAAGGGAAGTTGAATATATTTGTGCCTCTAAAAGCGACAATAAATGCATCAATAGTAGGTGAGGCTAAAGTAAAAGCGAACCTTGTACCCATATAATGTTACATAAACAAGGAAAACCTAAATCTTTGCATGTATTGGGGTTGTGAGTTAACGTCATTTCTGGTGCGTTTACCATGTTTGCTGCGTCCAAAATGAGCACGTGGATGTATACTTGCTCTCCACTTGTTTATTGGTCCAATGGCTTTTAACGCGCTAGTTGCAACGTAAGGATTTCTGATTTTTGTATGGGTGTCAAGAAGCACTTCCATTATTGCAGATAATGGCAAATTGTTTTGAACGCTGGTGTTTTGAAGAACGGAGATACCATATTGGTTTAAATTCTACTTATGATCCCTTGGATTAGGACACGTGGTGGATTCATTTTGAGCGTATTGTTCCAGTTTAAAAATGATACAGTAATTCTGACTAATTCAGAACGATTTAGGTACTCGAGAATGCGTAGGGAAGTTCATGGTCTCTCCGGGGCGCGCTTATGATAGATTTCAATTAGTTCAATACTTGTTCGCGCCACCCCATTATAATCCAACGGTTCCTCTTGAGTACACGCTGAAATACTGATATTCAATAAATAAATATTGCAACACTGTTAATTCATGACAAGGCGTGGAAAGACTAAAAAGATTCGATCACATTATGAAAAAAAATTATGAAAAATAATATTCAAATATACAACATGATTGTTGCATGGTGTGTGCCGTTTTCAGTATATATTTCTTAATAACATGCATTTTTTAACGTCGCTTTCGCTATGTAACTATGAAGTTTGGTTGATTACAAATTGAATGCACTTATCCAGACATCCATAAGGAATAGACTTTAGTCTAGGCCTGTCATGTTCGCTGCGTCACAGTGTAGATAAATTTACCGTTGTGCCTATTTATATGATGAAATCTTGTCAGGCGAAAACCCACCACTTCACTGAACATTGACGCCTAAATCTTTGCCGGAAAATGTTACCCCGAAAACCCCCTTCTGTCACCACGACGGGGCTGTTCGACTGGCCAGCCACTCGTGTTCAGACCCAATGCTTTGTCTCCAAATTTAGATGTGTGGGTATGGCATACTCGGCAGACAAGGCGTTTAGCACAATGAGCAGTTGGGAAGACGACACGGGTAGTAACGATCAACGCTTGTTCAATAAAATAAAATATTTGTGAAGATTATGCAATGGCCGCGGTGGAAAGCGGCAGACGCGCGCGAAGCTTCATGAAACCGTTGATTCGTGTTCGGCCGACCCAGGGAAATAAATATGCTTTGCGATGTGCAGATTCCTTAAACCACTATCACTTCGCCGTTTCTACTCTAAGATAGCGTAATTTAAAATTTGTCTGCTGGTGGGATTAAAATCGCGTCGAATATGGATCGTTAGTCTTATTACCCTATCTTGGCGTGATGATATCAGCATCAGACACTTTGCGTCAACAGAGACGGCCCGCCGAGCCCAAGGTTTTCCCTAATCTGTCCTTCCCAGACAGATTATTTTCCTCACTCGCAATTCCTGTGTATATACGTCTAGTAGCCTATCAACCAGGCTCTGCAGTAAAGCAACTCCGTGGTCCGTACATGTTTAAGCACTACCATCTATCGACTCAAGCGCGTAAATTTTATTAAGTAAGAACGCCGATGACTGCTGGTCCTCTTCTTCTCAATTTTACTTTGCTGCATTATCCATTGGCTTTGGACGCCTGCGCTACCGCACAACAGAATGTTAGTTATGGTAAGAGGCAATACAGGCACGCTAGCTGAGTCTCCAGCAAGCGGTGGACGTAGCGCTGGAGAGCCTGCAGACTGTGTACGGTTAGGCTTGTTCTAACCTAGAGGTGGCCGGGTTTCTGCTTGCTTGAGTGAACCCACGGAGCTCCTACCTATGGATGGTCTTGCTCGTCTTTTATGCTCCCGCGTTTCTCTGTGGTAAATGACTGCGCCCTTGCTTAGCGACGTTTCATAATATTCGAGTGGGTCATGTTGTATTTCGCGCAGAAGTTTAAAATGCTTTAAATAAAGCCAATCCAAGAAACGTGGAAATTCACGCCATACACGAATCATATAGCAGCATCGGATTCATGCCAAATATTTTGCAAAACTTTTTACAGAAAATCCGCTTTGTCATTACTCACATATTTGCAAATTTCAAGACAAAATGAAAACGTTTACTATCAAAACACACTGAAAATGCCAGAGTAATATCTCTTGACACGAAACTAATATACAACATGCAAATTCAGATTACCAAAGGCAACTGCATTAGACAAAAATAAACACGATGACAGTAACGTTGTTATGTATAGCTTGTTATTAGCACCATCACAAACTGATAAACGCCACTGCTGTTTTGTATCCTATATATATTAACAACGGTTGGTTATTGAGTACCCCATATCAATTTACTGCGCTATTTTCAGAATTAGGGTTAGCTCTATACGTAGGTTACGCTATACATAAATAAATAAATGTTTTATTTCCTGACAGTGTGAGGCACAGCAAATATGATGAGCCTGATGAACTTGTATTTCGTGATCGAATAATACAGTTGATATTACGTAGTTTTACTAAAGTAACTTAAATAGTTTTTTTTGCAATTACTAGAACTTTAACATTATATGAGGTATTAGGAAACTGGCAACAATAAAACATATAGATTTAACCGATATTTTATGTAAATAATAGGGCCATTAGTGGATCTGACTCCAGGGGACCTGCTTTTTGCAGCTTATTCTCTCGATGATTTTTCTCCGCACTACTGCCCTGCAACTGGCTTTTTGTCGGCTTGTCAAAATAATAAGCTGGCTATTATCTGGGTAGCAAAACATTTTGTTTTATGCATACCATATGAGTGAAGATTCTTCAGCCAGTTCTGCAAAAGAGTCCATCGAGTGTGATAATTTTTGGTGAAAAGCTAACGAGTCTGCACCAGTAGCATTCGCATTAGTCTTATTTTTTTAGTTTCCAGCCTGCCAACCGTCACTTCAAGGGTTCAGCCCATTCATGGACAAAAAGAAAAGAAGGAAGTTTATAAAGTATGAGGAATAAATAAATGCAAGTAAATATCACCGCTTACACTTATGCCAAAATACATTTATTGGAAAACCGTGGCAATTGCTGAGGATGTTACAGAGACTTCACATTGAAATGGGTAGTGATCAACAAACCAATGTACCGACGAAGAAAACATAATTATTAGAGGAAAAGAAAGGCAACATATTTTATATATACTTACGTAAATGTTAAGATATATTTAAGCAAAAACGCATTTTGTGTCAAATAAAGAATATATTGAATATTATGTGTATCCAAGATACTTTTCCTAAAAATACATTTAAATCCTTGTGTACATTACTTGAAACAAACTAAGATTGTGTCTCTTTTTCTATATATATCATGTGTTTATGCATGAAACTGCCCATTTGGCATTTATTTTTTATTTTATTTTGGGAATATATATTTCATCATTGTTTGTGAATCAGACGATGAAATAACTGCGATTGTCTAGTCGTTTGATCACCAAAGATGGCGTCATACGTTTTACGGTTAGTAAGGTATTTGTTTCAGCTTCTGTTTTTTGTGATTACATCATTGTTTGAGATGAGCGTGACTATTACAAGGCGCATTAAGTTCGTGAAATTGCACGAACAAACAGACAAGACCGACAGGGACATACAATAATAGTAGGCGTCAGTCCGTCAACCGCCAGCCGTGTGGTCAAAAGGAAAAAGGAAATGGGATGCGTTTCGCCAAAACGCAAACGGAAATGTGGTCCAAAGAGGAAAACCACTGCCAGGGATGACGATTAATAATACGGGAAAGTGTTCTATATCCTCGAAAGGCTAGTGACTCATTAAACTGTTATTTGGGGGAGAAAGGAATAGAAATCAGTTCTTCAACGGTTCGCAGGCGACTCCTGGAATTTGCAGGGAAAGCCAGACGTCCTGTAAAAAACAACTTGTGACAAAAGTAGTTAAAGTTAAGCGTTACAAATGTAGACTAAAATAAAAAACTGGACAAAAGAGAATTGAAGAAAAGTCCTAATCAGCGATAGAAGCCATTTCTATGTACATGGTCAGAGAATTCGGTATGTTCGGAGGTCAGAGGGAGAAAAGGTTCGTGATTCCCACATTGACCACTTTGTGAAACACCCACAAAAGCAGATGTTTTGGGGTTCTTTAGTTATTACGGCGTCGGCGCCTTGCATCCAACTCAAGGCATGATGCGCTCTCCACAATATATGGAGTTATCCAAAGAAGAGCTGTTCCAGAACTAAAAAAGACATTTCTTGAAGGATCTGGCGTACTTCAACAACTTAGGTCCCTGTTGCAAACATGAAGTAAAGCTTGAATAAGTTTATCCTTTGTCGTACAGTCCATGCCACGAAGGCGTTGCTTGCAAATAAACCACATAATTTTAATGGGGTTTACATGTGGTGAATTCCCTGGCCAGTCCATGATGGTTATTTGATTTGCATTGAAAAAGTCTTGATCACTTTTTATGTGTGGCACGGGGCCGGATACCGTTGAAGAAATGATTTATATTCCTTTCTCCCTCAAATGACAGTTTAATGGGGCACTAGTCTTTCGAGGATATTTAACACTTTCCCGTATTAGGTAATCGTCATCCCTGGCAGTGGTTTTCCTCTTTGGACCACATTTCCATTTGCGTTTTGGCGAAATGCATCCCATTTCCTTTTTCTTTTTGACCACACGGCTGACGGTTGCCGGACTGACGCTTACTATTCTTGTTATGTCCCTGTCGGTCTTGTATGTGTGTTCGTGCAAGGTCACGAAGTTCATGTACTTTGTGGGAGTCACGTCCATCACAAACACTGAGTACATCACAAAAAACAAGAAGCTGCAAAGAACCTTACTAACCGTAAAACGTATGAAGCAATCTTTGGTGCTTTAACGACTAGACATTCACAGTTATTACATCTTCTGATTCACAAACAATGATGAAATATATATTCCCAAAAGAAAATAAAAAAATAAATAATAAATGGGCAGTTTCATGTATAAACACATGATATACTAGAAAAAGAGACACAATCTTTGTTTGTTTCAATTAACGTGCACAAGGCTATATGTAGACGATCACTTTTGTTTGGATGCGTGTGACATTATTACTTGTTTTCAACAATTATATGAGCGGAATCTGTTAGGCCGAGGACTCGCAACGCGCCACACACTAGAATACTGGTGTCGCTTAAGGTAGGATTTTGGGAGAAGAGCCAAGCCGTGGTATAATAGATTCCACTTGTCAGTGGCAAAAAGAACCATTCAGGCATTACTCCAGTTCCCCAGTTTGGACAAGTCCGACTAAATACAGAACAAGTTAGGACTATGTTGCTACATGGTGTAAAATTGTGCAGTGTTACCATCATCAGCGGAGAGAAATGACTTCAAAACAATATATTATCAAGGAAATCTTTAAAATTGGTTAAATCACTTAAATCACTACATGCATTGTCACATATTGCCCCCGGTCTCAAATTGTTTGTTATGAACTTGTACCGAGAGGTACACAATTTTGCAATGTGTTTAAACAAAATCTTACATTATGGTATTATGACAATTATGAATTTATTCCAGTTCGCGAAAACAGTGATGTAATCCTGCTTTATTTATGAATGCAATTTGACGCAAGGATTTTTACGTAATAAATGCAGTAATGAAAATTGTTTACAAAGGGGAAAACGCCGTGGCTACATTATTCCATTAGGATGGCTGCGGTGAAAACTACAACATATGAGCATACGGTATTCGTCTGGTTCGGGTAATATTTAATGCGGCATTTTGCTAAATAAAAATAACGTGAAATTATAATTGCACGCATACGCGCAGTTGTGTTCAAATTAATGTGTGGAAACAGAATAAATAAGATAGCGAACTCATGAAGAAGCGTTACACAATGAAGCGGATTGGGTAACGTAAAGTTAGGGTCGGAGTTTTATTTGAACAATTACAAAACACCTGAAGAATAGTAGGAAATAACTTGTTCTAATATAATGTCACAACTTTGTCAAATTCGAATAGTAATGCAAAACCGAGAACATTATTAACGGCATTATTGTACATTCAAGTTAGACATTTAACTCTGGGCTTGGTATTTTATCTACAGCCTTTTGCAAACTGTGGCATACTTGAGGGGGAACACACACTGCTTTTATACTAATTATAAATCATCCCAACCCCTTCCATATCTTCCAATGAAAAGCTTCCCATCAACTACAATTTTTACAATAGGATATATTGGTAGAAATTTAATGTTATTTACAGCCGCGCATTTTCTTTACGGTACATAACTTCACACTTATTTTAAAGGTGCCAAGCTAGAATAGCGGTAAGCTAGCAAGTAAGATTTCCAAATCATCGAAGATATTGGGAGTCAAACCAACCAAATATATTCCACACTTGGCGGACTTCCTAGCTGCCTCATTTCGCAGCTGCTTCCAACAATTTCAAAAATTGAGCGTTATCTGTGTGAGAACAGAAAGGTCTTGTTTTTAGAAATAGCTTGCAATCAGTGTGTCCCAAAACAGTAAGTATACTAATGATTATGCCATATTTGATTAACGCCAGATTTTATTACATCTTATATTAGGATATTCTTAGCCGCAAAGTTCAAAATCTTGCCATGATCGTGATGGAGCCATTCGAAGTAACCTAGTCACTTGATCACTCACCAATTCAAAATATCGCCGCTGAAGGAAAAAAAATGTAACTAATTGTATACGTAAGCTGTTATAAAAAAAACCTCATTAGCCATAGCCGTAGCAGCAAAAAGTTTGAACAACGCACTCTATTTAATTTGCTTCGTACAGATGTGCTCCGTTCCATGAGTTCAATCAAAGATTACGATCATATTTGCTTATACAGCCTATGCTTAGATCGCTAATATCACGGTTCCGATGCTTGTGATATATAATGTGATTGTAAAGCTAGCAAAAGCTTTTGAGAATTACAGGTAATTGACAGGAAGTTCCGTAACGCTGCCTAATGCTTTGGCCCAGCTGATGTGCGTAAATGAACGGTTCATTGTCTAAAATGAATTTTTGTGGACGTCGTGTTGTTTCGTTGATAATACACCAGATTTTTACACTACTGCATATCTGAGCATTGATCCCACACATTTGTCGGGCAAGATCAAAGCGCTATTGGGCGATAACCGTTTGTGTTTATGTAACTAACTTATTAATGAAGAGAATGAATGTGTCAGTTTTGTATTGCTGGAATATAATTATCCTCTAGACAGCAAAGGTAGTAATATATAGTGGTTAGGCTAGCTCGCTGTCTGCTGCATTTATAGACTTCCACCAGCTGTTGCTAAAACAGTATATGTGTGAACATCAGAAAACGCAATTCTTTAGCAAGGCATCTGCAGTAAATTTTACATCGGATTTACTTGGCGGTTGGGCAACAGGAACAGTGATAAACCTTTTTTCTGACTTTATATAGAAATTTAAATATTACAGGGACTGTAGAATTTCGGTTGCTTTCTTTTAAGAACAGATGTAGCAATGAGTCATGATAATTGCTAAAATACTTTGCTGCATTCTGGGATGACAATTAATGTGTTTGTATATAATTTTGCGGTCAGGGTATACTCGTTTTAACCATTTCCGCTGATTTGCCACAGCCTTGCGAATTCAGGTAACGTAAAGCTTTGCCGTGTCTTGTATGCATTCCAGGTTAAGTCACTCAGACAATACTTGTGTGATCTAAAAACTAGGTCAAGAAAAACATGCGTTTATGATTCTGCTCTTCAGTGACGATTTGCTTACTAGATGATGATAAGTGTATTTCAATCCCGACGATGGTGCCACTAATGTGCATAACGTATTTGTGAACGGTTCTCAGGCGACGTCCTAGATTTATTCATCGAACTGGGCCCCATATGAATATTTACCATGCACGCATAACATGACAATATGCGTAAAAGAATAAACTTAAAAAATTATGCACAGGATATTCCGGATAATATATACTGATAAATAAATACTGCGGCCTAATGATATGGAGTGCACTCAATCGTCGACCATGTGTTCTGCGTTGGTAAGCACGAGATAAAAACATAGATGACTGTGGATTGAAGTGCGCTGGTTGTACCGATGGGTGCTGAAATATACTCCTTGCGAACAGGATTTATACCATTCATAATTGGGGGTGGGCATTCATATGTGTTGCTAACTAGTCTCCCGCCATGATTATATAGCTATATTACTTGCTCAACTCGAACATTTAATGGACTTTTGTATGCAGTCCATTGCAAACCTAAAATTTGCTTGAGGTTAATTTTCGGTTACAAGTCATCTGCCTTTGCTCTACAAAAACAGCTGGCGCTGCAGAGAAAAACTAATGCAGACTACTGAATGACCAACAAGAGGCATTGAATGTCAGCTTTTTATCAAAAATATTATCTGTCCTCTTCCAGCGCTGAAGTTTGCATGGGTCAAATTTGGGATTGGTTTTGCAAAAATTGTTCGACTAGCGGTTTATAATAGTTCGTGAAGCCTGCAGTTAGTTTTAATGAATTGCTGCCGAAACGGTAGTATCCTGATACTAGTCTTGTCTTCATGGCCAACGATGAAGAAAATTGGACAAGTATAATCGAAGAATGCTGTACTTGGAATTAGTTAAATGGATCCTTAAATTTTACGTTCCAATTCTTAGTACCCAGCGAAACGTTTAAGGGTGCTGTATCGTGCTACCGAGGTGAGATGGACAGCGCGGGAATTCGTTAAACCGCGCTTTGAATGGTTCGACTAGTAACATCAAACAAGTTTGCAGAAGCAATGAGTTTCCTCTTTCACTACGAGCCAAAGCTAATATTAAGCAATTGAAAAATAATGTCGGGTAGATTGAGGCGACCCCTTACTTAACAATTTACAGCATAATCCAAGTGGGCAAAATAATGCATCAACTCATGTTGCCGTTAGAAGCGGACATCAAAATGCACGTTCTAGTCGCCATTTTGCCAGGGGTAAACTTAAACAACATTATCATTGTAGAAATGGACAATGCGGTGTTTTGCGTACACTGTAGGATCTAAAGCGTTTTTTGGGATCGTATAAGTAGTTTCCGCCGTAAGACGTACAGCTCAGCAGCGTTTGTCGCCTTCTAGCTCATGCAGTAACGTAAATCAGCTTATGGTTCGGATTACAACCGATCAGCGTCCGTTCTATCGACCAGCACTTACTGAAGTTAATTTTGTTTAGTTTCGACTAAAAGTGGAACTACGCGGATTTAGCAAAAAAAAAGATATATAAGTATTTCAGCTGCTTGATACGATATGGTTTCACTTTGAGGATTTTATTCCAAGGTTACCGGTTCTCCTGTGTGAATTTTCGATATTTCGCAAACAGTGGTTGGCTGTTTTTCATATACAGCTTTATAAGCAAACGTTTTGCTGAACTGAAGTTTTATTATGCAGTCTCTGAGGAATGTATCTCATGTGAATATAAAGAAAGCCACGTTTTCTTTGGAGTTTGATTTGTAGATTAACTCAGTTTATGATAGGAATCATAGTGTTATTTTGAAACAAAGATTAGATCAACACGCTTATTGTTGCATAACTGTCAGAACGACATTATCTTAACCTGAGAAGTAAAAATGACAATAATGCCAAAATACAATATATGTATTTACACGCCTCTAGTAATGGCATTTGATGCACCTGATCAACACGGCAAAATTTCGCCGGAAAATGTTGACGTTCTTCTCAAGAAAACCCGACAATCAAGTTAGCGATGAAATTAGGTAGAAGCTGGAGAATCGTACGACATATTTTGACATGTTTTGGTGCAGTTTGATTAGAGCATTTGTGTGGAACATACGACAGTAGTGGTTACCTAAATATGAAAGCTCCGACAAGGTGTTCAAATTATATTTCGTGAGTTATGCACCTCAATTTGTCTGTGCCGAAGGCAGTCCTGGAATAAATAACGCGAGGCGTTGACCAACTGGATAGAGGTGCAGTGCTGGGAACGAGCCCAAGGAAGCCATGAAATGATGTCAAAAAACCTGTTTGTTAGAAGCATACGCGCAAGAGGATTGTGAGGTATTGAAAGCCACTGAAGAGGGGAGAATAAGATCAGTGAGCTTAAAAAGCAATTTAGGCGGAATATTTAATCAAATCAAATTATCTGAAGCGGATCTATATTTTGATGAGAAAAAATATATGTTTCTAAATAATTAGATTTTCACCCTGTAAAAGTTATATGTGATTTTGCGTTTGCGTTATGAATAAGTTTACATAGACAATTCGCATTATTAGCATATCCTTGAATCCTTAATTCTAAGCATATTTACTTGGCAGCCAGTATAGTTAGCAAACGTTTACAATGCATCGTTTGGGCCCGCAGCCTCAGGACTTCAAGTTCTTACCAATTCCCGATACGATTACCAAATATTCTTAAGTTGTTTACGGTATTTATTTTGTATTATATTACAAACGTAATAGTACGTTACGTTCTGAATATTTTGTCCTGGTCACGCAAACAGTATAGGTTTACTGGCCTACCGAAATACGGTGTATTTATGTACCGTGCTCCTCCCCCTAACTCGGTAGTACTAGTCCGCTAATTGGGGAAGATAAATGGTTTACTATAGTCCCTTTGAAAGCATTTTTGGTCGCAAGGTAGTTTCTGAAAATGTACATCATTAACCAAATGTGTATTATAAAATTAACCTCTTTAGCGCTAGCTTAGAGCCGTTAGTCTACATCAGTCTCAAATCCAAAGTATGCCACAAAATGTGCACTCTAGTGCTGTCCGAAACCACATGAATTGTAAAGCTTTCCGGCAAAGAAAGCAGCCACTAACTGGTGATACAATGTATACATTTAAAGCCATTACGAAATAAGGCCGGCCAAGTTAGTGAACTGACCGACGCATCTCCCGACGTAGCAGCTGCAATGGAAGTGCTTTCTCAAGGCTTTACGTTCAAGTGCTGGGTAAATTTAGTATTATTATTGACGTGGTGTAGGCAATTAAATTAACAATAGAACAGGACCTAAGGGTGTACCATTGCTATAACGGCTCTTTCACTTCGTCTGTATGAGACACATGCCTTTACTGTATAAAGTAGGGAAATACGATAAGGAATGCTGCTTCCTGTAACCTTATTCCCGGATATAAACATAAGTTTGTTCCCCTTTATATTGTGTTCGTTTTGCTAATATTTTTATAAGTAGGATCGTCGAGATATTCATGCTTTGTACGTCACATCAGTTAACTGTGAAAATAAATTGCAGCACAATAAGCGACATTTTAAATGAACATCAAAATGCGCAAATGTTTTCTATTGCAGACAGTCTAGTAATATTTAAAAAGGGTTATCAAATACTAATTACGGAATTCAGTAGGAACAATAACAAAAAATAAACAGTCGATATTACCTGAGCTAATGACTGTATAGATCTACTGCTACATTTTAGGGTGCAATAAGCTAGTTCCCTCCTACGATGAGCATATAAAATAAGTTGGTTAAATATATCTGGAAATTGCAGAATACGGTTATTAATTTATCATGCAGTTTTACGTTTACCCATTGCAGCGGATATTTTGGCAAGCATTTTCTTAAATGTTTACTAAATTACTGTAATTATATATAAACCAAAACATACCGGAATGCATTATTATTCGATACACTTAAGCGACTTAATCATACGCAGGCTTTGGATGTTATTTCTTTGGACGGGAACAGCTATGCTATGCGTAATATATTATCTGCGAACTAATTAAAGAACATATCTCATATAGGCAGAGGACGGGAAATATATTTGCAACCAACTCCATACTATCCGCGCAATTTTCCAACAAGGCGTATGCCAAATGATAAACTGCATCCATCATACTTATCTCTCTGGATTTGGGCTGCTTTGGCGCACGAATGACCCCCAATGTATGCGCAGTTATTTGTGCGGTTTATGCAGACAACAACTGTTAAGATAGAGGTAACATGCCCGTGTCTAACAAATGTAATTATATCCAATTCACCAAAAACAGTGGTTCAATACACAGTTGAACTATTTTTCGTTTTACTGCCTTCTGAAAGAGCAAGTTATCAGATGAAAATTCGTCCGTATTGACGAAACCATTAGATCTATATCTGTCACTTTTAACCGTGCCAAAAATGAGTTTGTTAGATAATTGCAGCGTATGATGCAAACTAGTATCAGGCCATAAAGGGCAACTAGTTATAGTTATTTGCGATAAAATGTTTATTGATTTCATACATCTGCCGAAGTTTGTTTTTACTATACGGTTAATATTACGTCCTAAAATGAAGTAAATATCTGCG
>OX104067.1:105432070-105573428 GCA_944474145.2 Dicrocoelium dendriticum
ATGACATCGGCGGAATAAAATACGCCATACAACTGAATTCAATTTATCGTGTCAACATATTAATCGCACTTAAATTTTAACATTTATAGTTGCTTGCTTTGTAGGTCAACCGATCTTGCTCGATATACTAACATTCTTAGTAGAGACTGGCAATTACTCTATCTGCTTTCAACTGAACGACGAGATAGGCAACAGGAGAAATAGTCACTCAGTGACACGGGTGATGAATATTGCAATGTCAGAGGTGTGTATAGTGAAACAAGCGTGAGTTAAATAAGATTTGATTTAGAAAATAAGCATGGCAAGTAGCTCTGCAGAACAACCAACACCTAAACGATAGATAACCGAAACTAAAAGCCCAATATCAATAATCCATGTTATTTAACTACGTAAGAATACCGGGATTAAGATAATTAAAAATCCTGTAATGTGCATCTTTTTTGTGATGGGAATATAAATAGTCTCGGTAGTATACATTCCTTGAACGTGGTTGTGCTTGAACGTAGGGTTGCGCAGTCTCAGAATTGGTAAAATAACCACCGTCCTGCATTTCCTTCTGTGCTGAAGCCCACTCTGTTCCTGATCTACATCAACCATCTACTGCAGCTTCTCCGGGCGCCGTGCGCCTTGAATGCGGACAACATGAAGAATTGGAGAGAAATCGATGCTCCAGATGACTGTGGCCTGCTTCAGGAAGACCTCAACCGCCTATCCACATGGACTGCAGAAGTTCTACTCCCAGTCCACCCAGCCTAGTCTGTATTTATTAGCCTGAGGAAGAGTGCTAACGGCCGAACCTACACCCTTGACTGCAAAACGATATACCACACACCCTCCGTGAACGATCTAGGTGCACTCCCAAACTAAGATTTGAAGTCCGTGGACAACACGAACAGCCTATATCGTAACGGACTGCACATGCTCTGGGCGCTCAAACGTAGCTTCGGCCTATGGTCTGAAGGGGATGCCACCCTCCCATGCTCTTCTATCATTAGAGAATTGCTAGAATACGGTTCGCCCGCCTAGTTTCCGATTACTCAAGACGAGGCACAAAAGATCGAACGGGTCCAAAGTGGTGCCACCAGGTTTTATCTCGAGTTTAAATGACTTTGGGTATGAAGACCGTGCGAGAAATTAGTACTCTGGGCCTTGTCCTACCGTCGGGTGCGAGTCGACCTCAGTATGTCTTACCGTATTCTACATCTCGGTGACTTCCCAATGCTAAGGCTAATGCTGCACTTACGAGGGTCATGCAGCACACGCGGACAAAGATACAACTTGTCGTGCCGGATGTGAAAAGTGCTCCCGACCCACTATGCTTCGAACGGAGAGTAGTAAACATTTGGAACAGTTTGCCTGAACATGCGAATGAGGCAACATCTGTGCAGTAGCTCAAAGCGTTGTTAGATTTGTATTTTGCCACTATTCGATTCAGAGAACGACTGCACACTTACGATGAAATCAGATTTGTGAATCCTTAAATATTCTAAGTGGAATATTTTAAATATTACATGAGAACGACAATAATATTCACGGTTAACAACTTGCATACGTTTTTCACCATATTTCGAAAGGGTTGCACAGTATCCAATTATACTTGCTCTATAATACAGCATTCATAATTCATTGCGCCCGGTTCAAAACTACTTCGGTCAGCGTGGGACTGGAGCATTATCATTCAAAACTTTGGCCGGAAAGCATATTCGATTAACTGTGGGTGACACAAATTGTAGACGGAATATGTTTCACTATACTAACAGGAAAATATAAGCAGGCAGTCCCGGACGAAAATTTGAATTCTGCAACTGTCTAAACCAAGACTGTCCGTTTTCCTTGAGTATACAGTCATTGTATACAACATGTGCACCAACACAATTGATGAAGCATTGGCGAGCTGTTACCTTGCCAGGAGCTTAATAACAAGATAATCGATGTAATCGCGCAGTGCCTGTGAGTGCTTGGAGCGCTTATCTTGAACTAAGGACAGACGCTTACCCGGTCTATGCTGCGCTAATTTACTGGCTCGTATGCGGAGAACCCATGCATCTTGCGATGACAGACAGAGTTCTCCTACTTTCGGACCGTTATTGAGTGCATTTCCGTACCCAATACTTCAACAGACTCGTTGTACTAAGTCATCCAACTGCTGTGTCTGAGTTCAGTGCATATTTTAATGCTGAATTTGTATTCCACTTGCATCTGCATTACTCAACTAAGGGATTTTGCGAAAATATCTTTGTTTTTTACCACTTACGGACGCACGATAACCAATTGCTGTTAGTGTCATAGAGTAAGAACACTGCATGGAGTTAATATTGTATACATGCAGCCGGCGTGTGATTCAAATTGTGTGCCCTTAATGTCATGTCCACAAACTCAGCGAGTAAGGGCTTATGTTTTCTTAAATCGAACTGGTCGTATCGTATAGATCAATGGACGGACGGAACACGGCTGCTTCACGCCGGAAGCTGATGAAATCAAATGGTGATCATAGCATGGTGGCAATGATGAGGACGTATTACTAACTATAGCCAGTCAGAAATCCTGTACCAGTGTTAAACCTGTTCTTACAACGTATGCGGCTCACCTGTGACAGACCGCCGAACTAATTTCATAATACGGATTTACTTAATCATTATCTGTTCCTAATATATTTAGTCTAGCAGACACGCAGTTCTGAATTGTTTCCGAAAAGGTCGCCTGTCTGAGATCGTAAAGGAAGCAGCGATACAGCATTGGGTTAATGGCCTGATCTGTAAATGAACACAATTTTTACGAATCATTATCGCATTGATCCTCCAAACGGTGGAGCATTGAGCAATTGATACGTGGGATATAATATTCAGTTCAGATAGCTTTCAGGGGACAATTAGTCCATGCACTGCCTCAATTCCTTATCACGCAAAACTCTCAAAATCCATTTGTTGTACATCATATATCCCCGACATTACTGTTCACCAATGGGATTTCCACCAGTATGCTTCATGAGTCAACAGGTGACATTTTTAGTTGCATACCTTCTTTTTGGAGTCAATAAAACCTAGAGATAGCCAAATCACGAAAGCCTTATTTTGACACATCACCAATTAAACACTTTCATGCATTCCCTCTTAACATTCCCTGTTGCTCCTATTTACATCACTGCCATAGATCCTGTTGTTACGAACATGCAATCAATACTACATGTATTGCATCTTCTTTCTTTTTCTTCTTATGCTTCTTTCCTCACCCTTACAACTCATCATTGATAATTTGTGCAACTGAGGCATACGTGGCTCTCAGCTTCGAGTTATTGGGTACCACCTGTTCTGAAAACATAGGCTGCGCAAACGAGGAGACCAATGCTTTATCTGCATACAACAGGATATCACAGTGATGCCCGTTGATCGTCTGACCCTATATGAGCTGGAATATTTGTTGTGTTTGACAATAACTTTCAGTAAACTTCCACTGGGTTGAACCTATTAATCCCCTGGCGCAACAAATCATGTTACTGGAAAACTAATTGATACTATTAACGATGCATCAAATCTTTTTAGCAAAGGATGGTTGGATGTGGAGCTTACAACGTACCGAATATTGACTGAACGGCGCCCACAAATAAAGGGTCAAGAGCCCTCATAGAAAGTATTCCTATCGTTCAGTTCAAGTGAATCAAATTAAAGGAAGAGCCAAAGCATTAAATTTGATAATTACCACGGGTATCCCGTCAGTGTTCGTCACTATTTACAGACCACTAATAGCACAATACTGTGCTATGCAGCCTGAATATGAAAATATCATACAAACTACGAGTGAATGGCAAGCCTAATCGTTACATCCATTTCATTGACTGGATTATATTTAAAATCCTCACTAGTACCCTAATATGAGGGACATTATTTTTGACACAGGAAAAAATTTCAAGAAGAAAGAATATATAAACTGTATACTTATATGTAGCAAACACTTAGCACGCTTACAGTGAAGCAACACGTGTTCAATTACACTACAAACGAGATATCACTTGCAGTACTTCTCTCAAATCTGACAGGTGGATTGGTACATCCGAGAACGGGAGTCAGTAGACAGCGTAACACTTCGATTTTCCTTACCGTGGAAATCCTAATTGGTACTGATTAATAACCGTTACTCAGTGCCAACGAAGCATTTGGTACGATGACATTCGGTGTAATTCTTTTGATTCACCTCGAATTAAAACAATGCCTTGCGGTCTAGTTTTATTCCAAGCTTCATTAGCGAGAACGACACGAGCATTTGGTGAGCATTAGCTTTTATTGGTTAAGCTTCGGAACATTACAGCAATATATAGAGATACAAATTAAGGAAAATGGACCCAGTTAATAAAAGTTGTTTCTGCAGAAAGTAGAAACAAGTAAATTATGCTACGGAGTTTGATCTAATGCCGTTGACCACGGTAACCACGGCTTTTGCGGGTCAATGAAGCTGTAGATCCCGGATTAACATATTTTATGAGCATAAAGACGGTTTAAATGAGCGATTGCAACTAGCTATGGCCGTCGCAATTGTAGGAGGGCAAATCACTTGGTACCTGTGTTTTTGAACCAATATACCATTATAAAGGCATATTTGATTCCTCCAGCTGCCCCTATTGACCATATGAGACACAATAGATCCACAATCGCCCCATGGCCACATTGCTGCAAAGTAGTGTGGGCGGTCTTTATCCACGCTTCTGTACAGGCGCCGCGCCGCATGACCGATATATGTTGCTACAAAGGCACACTCGAGCTGATAAATAATCATGGAGGAGTTCAGCATGGGCAGATTATTTTGTTTTACGGACTAGTGGTTCAGTCGCTTCATTCTTGCAACACCGAACGTCTGTCAACACATTTCATTCAGCTGGAATACGTGAATCGTGGCTAATTATCTAGTACATAACTAACCTCAGGTAGTCGTGAATGTCGCACCACGTGTATCAGATCACTAATAAGCAGCACTGTATTCCCATACGCGCTCACCGCTGCATGGCTATACTGACTCGGCTCGCTTTGATAATGTGAGGACAATTTACAGTTGTCTTCAAGATAGGGTACTAAGAAGCCTCCATTTTTCCACGCTGTGACTCCCGTACGCTATTCGGCGTTAATTCGTAGACTGGCAGTTCAGGAAGGCAAACCATAGCCGTAGCATGGGCCATGTACGCGGCTGAGCTGTGCGCCAAACATTTCCCACTGCGCTTGTTCGGGTTACATCCACTGAGGCCCCACGCGCTATCGGTACAGATGTCCACAGCCGAATTCGTACGTGCCGGACATGTGGGCGAATTGACCGGACACGGACACGTCCACAATCGTGGGACAAATTGTGTCGCAACGGGAATGGAGAATTAATTACACAGAAGTAGGCCAAAGGCATGGAGGATTAGATTTCTGGTTTAAATAGTCGTGATTACATATATTCCCAGTTCTTTTTGGAATGCTAATTGTGCCAACACCAAATCACATGAAGAGTTCCCGTATGTGTCACTCTTTCGAAGTAAGGAACTGGATACTGACAGGGTGTGAAGAAGGAAACAACTGGAAGCACCTCGCAAATTTACTTCACGTGAAACTGAACACGTGTCGCAAGTTGATAAACGTGCCTGGTTCGACCGAACCAGGAGGTAAACACTGGAGTGCTCTTCGCAAATCGGTGACAGAGAGCCACGTCTACATTGACGATGGGTTGGTTTCGGCGAATCACTCCATAAACAATTCAAAACTCTGCTTGTGCTTGTGAGCTTACTTGGAGGTTGAGGTCTGAAACAGTTCTGTCGCCAGATACCCAGACGAGTTATTTATAACCATGAAAGATTTACATATAATTTATGAACACTGAACACAAAGGTGAACAACAGCGAAGGTAATTGTTTTTCCTGGAGCTAATAATTATTCAAGCGAAAGGAAAGGAACCAATTTGGATCGACGAAACGAAATTTATTATCTTGCGCACGAATTCGGGACCGTTCAACACGTGGGAGCCTACCACAGTGTACTATATCGATCAGTCGTGGGGCAAATATGCATCTTGTCGGAGCCAGGACAAAGGACGCATTTATGGCGCTCTCTGTTTTACGTGGAAGCTACAATAAGCAAATATGTACGCTGTGGCTGCGACAGTTGCTAATGTAACAATGTGCAGGGGTTTTCGTGCCACACTGATTTGAATAGCTTGTTCCAGGTAAAAACATTATCAATCAGGGAGGATGTTACGTTTATCCACATCCTCTCCGGTGCTGAACACTAGCGGGGGATATAGATTATACTCAAAAGTTAAGTCAAGTAAGCGGTGAGGAAATAATAATGTGTCAGCAGAATGCCGTAACGGCGCTTCGCTGCCGCACGACCACCTCTATTTGCGCGCGGGCTGAGTAAACCGCGAGGACGCACACCCCTACGCGGATTCGAACCGGTGACGTTATGGTTGCAAAGCAAACGTGCAGACCACTCGGCCAAGGCGGTGAAAAGCAGGTATAAGGAAAAGCTAAGAGATTAACGTGAGTGCATTCGCAGCCAAAACGAATGGCACTTTAGATACTTGAGCAGCTTTTTTATAGGCGCGATCCCGTGTGACACGTTGTCACCGCGAGAACATGGTTCAGCACGTGCAGAGGAATTACGGACTGCTATTCACATGCCCGGTTTGCAACTGTATTTCATCTGAGTAACTTATAATTTTATTAAGATAAATGGATTTTTCCTCTTTTCCTCGCCGGGTATTTGCGTGGAACCCTACGTTCTCTGCATGTAAATATAGGTCCGCGATATTGGAACACGCTGGCGCCCGTTGAGAAAGGAGTGTGCAACCTTGTTCAGCGTAACCTTTTCCCTTCTAAGTGCCGTGAAACAAATAATGCGCTATACTTTACTGATACGCATAAGCTGCGATGTGGTTCATCAGAAATGCTGGCTCAATGCTTGGCGTAGATTTATTTGCGGTTTAGGTATGCATCAGAGACGTATAATTACTCGGGTGTGCGCCGTCCTGCAGAGCAGTGATGTTGCAAGCCCGATGACATTGGGCATAGTATAATCGTTAGCATGAGGAAAGGAGCGCAGGTTGATGGACATCACCTCACTAAATCCCTTATGAATGACGCGGCGCGCCGGATGCGATAAAGATATTCGGGGAAAAGTTTCGCGTTATGTTATTGGGGGCAGTACCGGATTGCGTAGCTATCGCTTAGAACTTGTTTATTAACCAAACCGGGGACAGCTGTTTCAAGAAGAAAACGTAAGGAGAATTGCGCGTTCTAGCCTATCTAGCGTTTTTACAATCCTTAGATATGTATGGCTGCACAAGAAAGGAAAGTTTCCATCAACGTACTCAGCATCAGTAACGCAGGTTACGGCCAGTAAATGGGGCTGGTCTACAAACCACTCGATGTTTGTCAAGTGGATTACTTACATCACAGAAGACGCAGCGTAACTTACTTCTGTTTTGCAAATGACACAACATGGCAAATGCTAAGCTATCTAGTGGTTTAGTCATCATTCAGTTACCTGAAACAAAACATGATTGGGGGGCAGTTAGCTTTATATCCGCATAATATAAACAAATTATTAGTGAAAACAGCCTGGGAAACTAGAAGCCAGTTAAATGATCCCTCGAATGGTTGCGCGCTAGAGTCGAACGCCATACCCGTACCTCGGAATGCCGTACGAAACTAGGCTGTGCATAACTGTATACACTTCAACACCCCCGCCATCTAGCAAGCAGTGCAGTATGTTAGCAGAAACTGCTTTCAAACAGCTTGTGATCACAAAGATGCAGGTTGCACTAACTTCCATTAAAAGAAACGTTTCAAAACACAAGTCAAACAAATTGGGCAGAGCAAAGAAATAAAATGGTCACAAGTGGGATACAGTTTGTTTTGAAGTATGAACTTTTGTTAAATCGCCACTTTGAGCAATCTGTATTTGCCCTCTGATTCCGTGTATATCAGTCGACGCAGATTCTTTGGAGGAATACTAATGCTTGCTTGTGTCACAAGGCATCCGGATTTAAACAACCTGTCCGCATTAATCATGACAGCGCGATCCAAAGATTTCGTTAAGACAAAATCTTTCTGTTACTGACCAATCTTGTGTGCAAGAAATAGAGCACGACACGCATTGATATCTTACTCCACTTTGCTCAGATTTTGATTTTTATTATGGCTGGGGAATCTCCCGTATCCATTTGTCCTTTTAGTTTGCTCGTGTATTGAATGACCTAGGTAGCCTTATCTGATCTACCAAAAATGTCGCCGACGTCTTTGTTGTTCTTTAATCCTTCAGACTGACTACCACTTGAGTAGAAAAATTACTTCACAAACTGCTGGCTGTCTTTCAAATATATCGTGATATCTGCCAGAAAGTTACCAAATAACTTTCACTGCCCTGTCTCATAAACAGCCAATATCTTCCAGGTAACTCCGCATCGAACCTACTTTAAACGGACAATCAGACTAGGAGACGGCAGCAGACGCCGCACTTGTTTCTGTTGCCAGCCATACCGGGTAATGTCTCGAACCAGCCACAAGTTGAGTACAGGAAACTTTAGCCCGGAAGGCCAGCAAGACCAACGGCATTCAATTTGGCCATCCGTGGTCCAACAAGCTAACTTTTCAGCATGCTGGCTCCCCTTCAGATTTCGCCTAGTAGTGCATCCGGTCACATTGTTCTCAGAGCCATTCTGCAGGTTAATCCTGTATTTTAACAAGTGCACCGTCATTTCGGATGTACAGTGACCGTTGCGTTGACGTTTGATAGTTCAAAAAGCTGATAATACTGCAAGGTGCTTGGAGACGGCGAAGCTCAGAGTCGTTAGGTTAAGACAGTCAAGTTTCAGTTTGTAGTGCGTCTTGATAGGGCTGCCTGACCGTGGGCTGTGACAATATATCATTTGCCAATCGAAGAGTAAGCTTGTTGCACATCCCCGTAAATTCCATTGTAAAACGCCAATGTGCTAATGCTGGGTTACAATCGATGCAGTTTTTATGGTACTTTATGGTACTACATGATAATGTAGTGAATTCGGGTCCATGGCTGGTCAGCTACATGAAAACGCCAAGTGGCTTTGCGTCGTCAACTGTGCACAGAATCGGCGCTACTAAGCAACGACCGCTGGTCCGCTTACAGTTGCTGCAGTTGCTCGCCGATGACAGCCTGTTCGGTGTTAAACCCATATTTACCACTTAGCCGAGATTCTGCAGAGCTCAAATGCTCTGATCTTGGGTAATTATGCCCTGCTAAACTGCAATGTCTGCACAAGTAACACTGTGTTATAGGGCGTTCAGCTCATGTTTGTATATGTCATTGAGATCATTCGAACTGTAGTCAGTGGAAGTACAGATCAAAACACACAAGCAAACAATGTTTTACTAGTTTGTGAATGAACCTTAGTTGTGGTCGGCAAACGTGCTGTTCACCAAAATTCAATAATGTAAAAAAGGGCTCATTCTTGGAGTATGAAATTATACATTTACCAGCTTGACTCGTGGGTGCAGCATCGGCGTCATCGGATAAGTTTAATCAATAGCGACAGAACTAGTCAGTTGTAGTTAAGTCAACAATCTTAATCGGCTCAGTGATATTATTTTCAGACACACAACGCACAAAAATCCAGAGTGTGTCCAAGGTGTATGCGATTGTAGCCTGTTGGGATACTTCTTTTAAAATGCCAAAGTTGAACGACGCCATGGAAATTCGACAGTGCGTCCTCAAAAGCGACTATTACCAATAATATACAATGGGTGTTATATGAAAGTTTCAGCATATAGTTTTATTCCACTGGCAATTCCATCGCTATTAACTAAACTGGGAATTATCAAAGGAAGGGTTGTTATGGTAGTCGGGACAGGAGTAAGAGAAACAAGTGTAATTCAAAGGAGGCATTGACAGTAGCACGTTATCGCTTCTCAGAAATGCTGTATACCTAAGAAAAGCCGACGCATGACGATCTTCGCGATGGTCGATTAAATGCAAAGTTTATGTTGGAAGCAATTTTCATGGTCACATGCAGGCTTATCTACAGCCTTTGTGCCCAAAATTTATTAGCTCAATTAGGGTCACCAATCAAAGCATTTGTATTAAGGCAACGGGGGAAATGGTCAAACATTTGGTTTTACGAAGTGGAGGTGTAAAATGTGCACTACGAATTGCGTGACAAGGATTATATATTTGCATATATATTATAGATGCATCAGGTTTAATTAGAGAAAGTTTAAACAATGAAATATGAAAAAGTAAAATTAGAATTGCGGTCAGATTTGGCATATCATACGCGTCGCTTCTCTTTTTTAATGCGTCAACCGGTACCATCTTATGCCTGAAAGTTTACATAAATATATGTAACCTAGTTAGCCACGGGTACTAATTCCTCTAGCAACAACGTTTTGACCAATTTAAGAGAAAATAATGGTTGTAACAAGTAGGAATCGTGAGATCACTGTGTTCACGCTGCTGATGCATGCTTTAAGGGTAACAATAACGGGTGAAAGTAAATTGCTCAGGAAACACAGGCATGATTCCTATAAATCAATGCACGGGAAAAATGTAACTATATTATACTATTGTAATACATTTTTTCTGGAAGTCGGTCACTGTCCTTGCATTTTATTTTTTCCCTGAAATTTAACATAATATAGGGCTTCACTGCTAATAAAAATGAACTAGATTTAAAGAGTCTCACAGGATGGAGAATGACCTTCCTTTTATTCATCCCGTATTTTCCCTACTGAAAAATCCTCAACCAGAGTGCTTTTAAATTCTTAGCAATTTGCCTGTGTTGCGGTGTTACACATACATTCCTAATCAAGGCTAAAATACATTTTCATTTAAGAGGCGTTTACTTCGCTGCATCAGTTCAAACCGTACGAGATAAGGACACGTGCTACAATATAGTATTGTATGGCGTTCTCTGTTCGCTTTCAGATGTGAAACTTATCCATAAGTAATATAACGAATAGAAACCGAAAGTCCAGGTTCCAACAAATTAAAAGCTACCCATAATTTAGATACGCATAACTACAAATTAATTGTGCTTCGATGTAATTAAAGTGTTAAAGTTATATTTAAATATTCTCCATCATCAAAAACAGAAATACATCAGCAATTTAAACTGCTGGTTCATTGTCATATAATCATATAAAAGCTACGAACAGAAAGATCATACTATGAACAGAAGAGACACAGCGGGCTAACTAGCAATGATATGGCATCGTCTGCGAGTCAATTCATTGCGGCTTTCTCTGCCCCGTAACAAAATCAGAAATTACTCAGCGCCGAACGCATTACAAACAAGCAGTCAGACAAGGAGATACAAGCACGCGCTCCACTGTTGTCAATAGCATGTTGTCTTTAACAATTCCAGAAAAGCACAAGGCGAGTCACGCATACTCCGGCCCAGGAGGTGAGACTGATTAACTACAATTAGTTCCGTCAGCAGTGACTTCCTTTACGCTGTTAGGTCAAATTGATCCGCCGCAAGCCTTACTCCACACTATATCTGGCAGATACAATGAGGCCCTTTTCGCTAGGGATTGACCGGGCATCCTTATTGCGCAACCTTCTCAGTGCTACCTTTTGCTCTAAAGAACTTGTTAGAGTATAAATATTTAGCACCTGTTTATGCTCATCATCTTTGCGGACACGCGGGTGCCACTCGCCAAAGTCAATGCTAGGTAGACAGCGATTATGAAAAGTTCTAGCCGTCTCAAAGATTTAAACATATGTAGCCAAGTCTTATGCTCCTAATGCAGGACAGCCTACAACGTGGTCTTTGAATAACAGCCATTCAAATAAAGGAAAACTTATTACTGTTGGCAAAGCCGTCGTATGATCAAAAATGCAGTCCCGGACTATGAATTACGTGAACTGGCCTCTGATTCTATACACACATTTTGCTGATACTATGCTAAGTTATGTGAATTTATGTAGTAGCCCAAGAATCTAAGTATCTAGCGCCAAGAGACAAGCAATCTGCTTGTATTTCTGCTACAGCGCTTTCAGTTTGAAGGGACAGAGCGCATACCAAATAGTGGAAGATTCTGCAAAGATATTCCGCGTTATTTGCGCTGCCTCCACGTTATTATAAAGTAAGACGATATTGTTTACATACGCAAGGTCAATGAGCTTTTCCACAGGGAGCAAAACAACGCCTGGAGCGTGAAGACCGCAATGGCACACTCTACGAAGCAGTACATGCAGAAACTGAAAAATGGGGGAAGTCGGACAATCCTGACAAACGCCACTTGCGGTTGGAAATCAACAAACAAGTCAACGTAGACCTTGACGAGGTTTGTTGTGTTCGAGCAAAGAGCTTCATCTGTTCCCCTATGTTATGAAAACGCATTTATGTGCAATTATTTTGAACATACTGCATCTATTGCCTGAATCGAAAGAACTCGTGAAGTCGCGGAATATAGCTGCTATCGATTTGCTTTGTGCAGTGTCCTGCTCTAACACATGCCGCAATGTGAATACGTGTTCAATAAACTCCCACCTGGGCTGACCCCTGCCTGCTCTTCCTTACACTGGGATTCGTGTTCCCCACTGCTGATATAAATGAGGGTTGATGTCAACAATTTGGTCACTACTGGCGAAATCTAGCTTGGTTTCTATAATTTTACCATAAATGATGCATCAAAGAAATTAAGATGTACACATTGTAATATATAGAGGAGACAGCGTGAAATTATAATTTATAATAATTTATTTATGAATACGCTATCAATTTCCTTGACTCTCTAGCTGGAAAGAACAAAGCATATTTCGCTGATACTCATCGACTAGTATTCTGACCGCATTCAATCAGTTCTTCACAGCATGTGTACTGCGAACTGAAATGCGGAGAAAAAGCGTAATACAGCAAAATACAGTTAAGGTCCTTATTTTAAGGCTCGATTGAAAGGAAAACTTGCCCTCCTCTTCTTAATTTTAGCATTGAACATCACCTATGCTTAAAGCAAAGATAGAGATAACCTTGTACGTTAAAATAATTCGCGATATCGTTTGCTCGAGCGGCGGTGAGCTTTAGCCAGTTTATCTTTACATGGGTAAGAAAGTAATTATGCAGGACGGGAACTACAACTGAGGCAAAGGTATAGGCGAATGAATAAAGAATAAGCGCATTTTAGTTAATATCTTTCTTAGTGTTTTGTGCATGGCTCTTTTTAAATCTACGCTAATGCCAACGGCGCGTTCATATAGATTACCGCTGCATTCAGGCACATTTTATTTTTCGTTGTTTTCAAAAGCTGTATACCGAAGCGCTTTCAAATCCACAAGAACTCAGAATGCGTAGAGAACAAGTATGTAACAAAAACTAGCTATAACTCTGTCCCAACAACCTAAATTTAAGTTATTAACCATAAATGATTGGTTAATATCTTAAAACTTTGCATTTGTTTGCTGGTTTCAATAACTTACCTGTGACAGCTGCAATGGTAAATAAAGCAACAGCCATATGATAATCGAGAAACCGAAAGAACATGGAGGGACAACCAGCGAACATTTGCTCAACTCGTTTGTGTTAAGAAAATTCGCAATATGAATCTTTTCACATAATTACATTATGAAAATAGATAGGCTAGCTTGTATTTTTCGTAGAAATTGCTTCTTGTGATAATCGCAGCACAGAGATGAAGTAATCTGAGTTATAATCTAGTAAACTATTCTATTCCTTGCACCTCGTCAAAGTGAAAGACAGCGGATATCAAGCAGCGCAACATATTCTATAGCATCTAAGTTTCGACAAATGTTGTTGTCCAACTTCACTTAAGTATTTCGATAACAGACCGAAAACAGTCGTTGTTACATATTTCACTTACACAAGTGTGGAAATATTGAGAACTACTAACGAAGAGCAAAATATTACACAGCCCTACTTTGCATTTGTTGCATGTATCGGTCAACTGAAATGGGCTAAAATGTAGAATACGGATGTAAACTAGCAAATCCTCTCCAACTACATTTTGAGGTGTATGTACTGCAGTACACATTAAATCTCATTTGTCGAAGTTAAATTAGTGACCGTTTAAGGCGTATAACACATGTGACTTTCTGTGGCTGAAGTTTGTTCTTAAAGTATTATGCGCTTGATCACTATAAAGCTTTTAGAAACGGTGTCTTAAAAATGTAGCATAGTTTAAATCAATGGGTACCTAAATGATGACGACTTACTTCATCGCAGCGTGCACAATTTGCCTCTTATCAGGCAACAATTCAAAACCCTCGTCAAATGACACTCAGTGTCAAACTTCATCTGTAATGTTTCTTTAGCAGCACTAATTGTACTTAATTAAAGGAATTCTGGTTATCATTATTGTATCGGTTATTCCGTGTAGTTTATGTAGAGGGACTCTTACCTAAAGCATCATAATTGATGTGTAGGATCAATGTATTGCAATACAATTTTGGTTATGTTAATTTAAGTTTTTGGCACGCAGGAATTTCCTTATTTTATCTTATAGCAAGTGGGCTTGCCTGTAGACCCTAAAATAAGTTTATTAGAGGCTGCATTTGAATGTTCTAAGGACCAAATATTAAATTGAGGTTGTTTGTTTGAGACTGTTGAGGTAATTATTCATACACTACATAAGTGTTCAGGTGATTATGTATCGTGTCGGTGCATACATATTTAACATCTACAACACACCAACCACTTGCACCAAATTACATTCTTCTACTTCTTAACATATGTTAATTATTGCAACTGCCGTGAACTAGGACAAATTGCTGCATAATTACTAGACGCTTCTTCGGATGCTTTTACTAGACGTTCGTAACATTACACTGAGGCAGCGAATCCTAATCATATTCAGGTTGATGATTATCTCAATACATTTCTGGCAGTGGTTGCGAATTTCCTACAATTAGTTCTAAATGCACTATTCCCATAAGCACAGGCATGTATTTGTATAATTTAGGAAATGTTTTACATACTTTGCTCTTGCAAACATTTTTATTATCGACATCGTTCAATGTATTGAATTCACAGATCCTTAAGCCTGCTCCCCTCTAGAATTGATGCTGTTTGGTACATAACTTTGCCGACATTCTATCCGTCGAACGCTACTATGAAAATCAGAAATTATATGTGAGTTGGCTATATATATATATATATATAACCCAGAAATGTTTTGAAAAATGTACTAAATGTACTGAATGTTTTATTCTAATATATACATCTGCATTATCTACAATATATAGATCTTGAAAGAATGTTTGTTAATAAATTTGTAATGGCCAGTGATTGGTATATTTTATATACAAACTGTCAATTTTCCAATCAAACAATTTCGCTGTATGGTGAAATTACGCGTCTCCCCAAAAAGTCCAATTAATGATGCACAGATTATAAATTAAAATACGGCACATGTTTGATTGAAACAAAACAATCTGCCTACAATATTCTAAAAATTAACAAAATTGCCACTGTGTAAAAGTAATATATATATATATATTATCTTGACGAATAAAGAAACCATCTAGTTCACACTATGCTCACTCAAATTACAAATTTGTAAGTTAACAGAAATCATTCCACTTAAAAAATGTTTGTGCTCGCTTGTTGTCGTGGTGCATCTTCTGGTGCGCATATTGTCGACGGATAGCTGCCTCGGTAGCATTCTGCTTTCGTGGCAACATAAAAACCCGGCCAATGTATTCGTTCAAAATGTAATAAATCTGGGGAAGTTTAGCCGATAATTTCATAATTTATGCTGAATTTGTAGACAAAAACTACTTGTGTTATTACTGAGTAGTAACGGCCATCTTGCGAACGGCATTTTCTCCAGTTATTGGTCACCATCGTGCACTTCGATTATACATAATGGTTAAAAAATCGCCGTGTAGCATTTGTTCCAAATAATCGAATATCGTTCAAATTGCCGCACATGTGATTTGCGATAAGTGCCCCATTTAATTTGTTTGGCTATGAGTTGAGCACTTCCGTCGTTCTCGTTAAATGCAGCGTGATTTTGAAATTTTCCGAAAAAAACCTAAAGACAGAGTAAGGCCGTCGTGTGGTCTTTAATAATCTGTTACAATCCACTTTTTGTTTGGTTCAAAAAGGCAGCGAGAAGATCCGTCAACGTTTTTGTATAACCTGCATTCTCAAACTGCGCGAAATCACCGGCACAAATTACACGTGCAGGAGGAAATCCAATTTCTCCCACATAAAGTTTTAACTTTGTTGATACTTACGAAAATTGACGTTTAATTTCTCGAAAGACTGCGTGCTGAAGAGCATTACAAAGAACGATGAACGCAAGTATTTAAGAACGTTAGCCCTTTAAGTTATTTACATCAAAATCTAGCAAAAGAGCGTTGGGCTCGTAGTATATCTCGCCTTGTAAGTTCAACGTATTCCGACCAGATGCGCTGTAATCTCGAGGTTTCCACGCTCCGAGGTCCAATGATCAACCAACCCAAGTGCGCTGAGATTATGATATCCAGTTTTAGATATTATATTTGACAGTCTCATCGAAGCTAATTTGGACTGCTCTTAAGTAAGGTAAATTACCTGGCTTATAAAATAGATGCTAGACGAAATCGGCATTTATAGATAATGTATGTAGACGAAGCGATTCCAAGATACCTGCGAATCATGAAAAACATGTTGCTTATACTTCCAGCACGCTCGGCAGATCTTGCAGAGGTTTTTAAATCTAGTCCTTGACAGTGGTTTTGTGTTATCATAAAGTAACATAATCTTCATCGTTTCATAGCATCTGAGCAGCCAGGCATACACGAAATCGCCAAGACCTGGGTCCAATCAGGTATATTCAAGGAAAATACACTCTGCATTTAATTCTGCTTCCGCTGAGATGGAATAAGCAATATCTGCGGTAGCGCAATGCTTTAAATTTGGTCTTTCCTGCGTGGGTGTCTTTTGATCTCCTACCGAAATTGTTAGACTGTGTTATCTAAGGTTGTACTCCATCCACCTCTGGCGCGTAGAAGTAGTTCTGGTCGTAGTATATCGCAGTCCATTGAGTGCTTTTTTAGATTGGCAGTTCAATCTACGAAACCGAAAGATCCAACTACATGTATGTTTAGGTGAACTTTTAACACTTCTCAAATATTATGGCCTGATGAGCATTTAATGCATAAGCGGGATGAGCTAAAAGCAAGTTTCATGCTTATTATAATTGAAATAAATCTACTGAAGACTGTCGGATATTTTTCAAAGGTGATCGAACTAATATTTTACAGCTTGTGCCCTTGATTTGCCAGTAGGTAGGAATGATAAATCGTGCACGTGAAGGAGAAATCTGGCACGGTGGCGGCACATACATTGTAAAGGCGTATTCTACTTTGTGGTTTGATATTATATCACATATTATGAAGCTAAATACAAGGTAGGCTAATTAGGTGCAGCCATATCACACAAGGTGGAGTCGTTCACTTTTTAAGGCATCAAATATGCTTGATTATTCGTTAAGCGAATTATTTGGGATTTTGTGTTGCTATTCAGTTTGGCTTTAAAAAAAATAATACACCCAAATCGTATCCGCGCCAGCAGGTAGATTTCCAAAATTGTCTCATTTGCGCAATAAAATTTTCGTTTTGATGTGGGCATCATAACCGCAAAACGTAAATAAGGCAGGTTACTATTGTTGCTTCATTATCTCTGTTAAGGTAACTCGTTTAGTTGTGTGACACTGAACCACCTAAATCGTACAATAACAACTTCATTGATCTTGCTTTTGTAAACTATTTATGGCAAGCAATGATCTAGATATAATTCTTGGTTATGCATAACACAGATGACATTGAAACATACGCATATATAACGTTTGAAATCTTAGCTATGAATTCAACACATTATTCATAATATACTTGTGTTATGAATCATGAGAAATTACTGGGTGAACAAATTCATCTACTCTGCGTTTACTGGTTGGCTGATAACACGCCTCTGAATTGTGATAGACATAATTCAGTGGACATTATGTACAAATGTGAACCAGACCAATTATTCCTCCATACCTTTTATCAACTTTGTCCACAGACGAATTCTTATACTACATGAGAGCAATCTGCCCTTTATATCGTTGATATGCTAACCAATTCATAGAAATAATAACCATTTGTTTTGTTGAATGAATAACAATTGTTTCTCCCTTAGTTCTTTTATTAATTTTCTTTGAGCTATTATCTCTTATGCTTACATCCGCACTTTAAATTAATGCAATCCACCTCATCATTAATAACACATCTGACGAATTTGTAACATTGTGTCTGCTAAAATTCAATGCACAGACATGGCTCATATTCTTTTTTGCATGAACGCAGCAGCACTCTACCTAAATACGCAGCGTCATGGATAAAATGGGAACAAAAAAACAATCTTCAACGTCAGGTAAAAAAGCAATTTATTGAAATATCCCGTAGGGTGTTGGTGATAAATCTGCAATAGTCAAATGATATTTGTTTGGTCTGTTTGATCGTTTATCTAGCAGATGGACAGCTGAATATTAGTAGGGTAGTTAGGAAATGGATGCGAACGACGACAAAATAGGAGGACAGTTAAATTTGTTATAATATATGCGAAAATAAAGAAGTTAACTCGAGAATATTCACTTCGGACCGGCATCCTCAGTTTTATGTAACATGTTGATCCGGTTTAGGGAACATTAATATATTCCAAAGTAGAACCGTTTAGACAACGTAGCAATGGTGGTCAAGGACAAGATCCAACAGTTGTTTGAGATATCCAAGGTGAGAATGAAACAATGGATTTTGTAATACAGCTTCAGGGTTGGCGAATCCGAAGAGAAACGTACTTGTGCCAAATATTTCAGGCGGCTAAACGGTGCACATAATTTCAGAGGATTACCTCTAATATTTTCTTATGGCTTAGTTACAGCAACTGATACATACGTGATTAGGGTCAATAAATATTTGGTAGACTAATATGGGATGGCTGCGCAGCATTTGGTAGCGGCCACTGAAAACTCCCAGTGACTTCAGTCTTTGACGTTAGGATAGATTTCGGAGACCCTTGACGATATTTGTGGCCATGCGTTGCAGAAAATTAAGTACTTCTAAGTCGCGCTTCAACCAAAGTTGCCAAGCTTCGATGGCCTATTCGACGTGTAGGTGAACATATTAATTGTGCAGCATGGAGTGGATGGATGGGTCGAATCTTTGGAATGCTCTCGGCAGCAAGGCAAATTGATGGTTGGCTTCCTGCGCATATGTCAATGACTGCTACGAACAGGTAAGGTCACTTGAGTGAACACACCAAGGCCAATGTCTAGGGAATTTATTTGTAATAAATGTGAAGCAAGCATATACGCGTACTCATGCTTATGTCGCAATTGAACAGCTTGGCATTCTAACACATTGAACGGTGGGGTATTTAGAACTGACCAGGTTGATATAATCTTGAATTAACCTTGGAGCTTTTCGTGATCGCTTTAGAGAACTTGATAGAAAAGAGAATAATAGAAATCTGAAACACTTTTCTTCACAGTGCGTTTAGAAAAGTCAACTTATTCTGGTCCCGGAGCACCGTGATTTTGATACGCCGCACTCCATATCATTTGCGTTGAATAGGGTGTGATGCTCTCACTTCCAACCGACGTTTGTGCAGGAAATTGCCTATCCAACGCAGCAGTGTGTCACAACTACATAGAGCCAATGTATATGGTTGTAGAATTCGATGATCTAAGTGATCAAACGCATTTGAGAATTTTAAGCAAATGACATAAACTTCTGCTCCATCATCCTTTTTTTCAGTGCAGCTGTTGCATGCAATTAACATGCTCGTAGTTCATGAGCGTTGTTATCGGAAACCATGTTACTCTGATGCAATTATGTTTTGATATTCCAGATGCTGCACGAATTCATCAAATATGATAAATTCCATACATTTAAAAAGTGCATGTGGTGGCGTTATAAAACTGGAATTTTTAGATCAGTGCAACCACTGCCCTTACGAAAACTAGTGATGCTCCCTTGCTTCCGCACTAAGTCACGCAAGAACATGAATGTGAGCGTTCAACACCTCAGAAAAGACTTACATCTCCTTTGACGATGGGATATTTCTGATCAGATGCATGCATTACCAGTTTGCTAAATGTGCTCTTGAAAGTGTCTCAGGAGAATTTTGAGGGGCATTCAGTTCTGAAACCTAAGCATACCTCATTAACAAACGCGGGTTAAAATTTGTAGTGCATGACAATGTACACTTAACTCTCCTATTCCACAGGATATTATACATAATTACATTGCTAAGCAGTAGAATCACGTATTCAAAGTGACAAATAGTGTACTTATAAGTATTTTTTGCCATGAGTTCTTGTTGGTAAGCACAAGGTCTTGTGGCGACAACTTGTTAGCTGTACGAAAATTGGTGGGAGAGGTTAGGTGGTTGTACATAGTGTAGCCGGAAATTACCTCTTGTAAACAGACTTTGAACCACATGTAATTGAGCGCCACTATTCCCATCTTGTGCACATAAAACTCGAATGCCATGCGAATGCCACCTTATGTATTGTGCAAAGCAAAGTAAAGCCCTTGCTTCAGTTTAGCATCCATTTCACATGTGGAATTTGATAGACGGTGAATCTCAGCTGTAATACAGGTCTAGTTTCCGTAAATATATTATCTCAAAAGCGAATCTGAGGCACGAATCAATGGGTAGTAAATGAATTCGCATAGGAAGTTAGCCTTGTAATGTAGAATTACCCCACCATATTGTTCTGCTCTCTCATTAATAAGCAGTGACATATCAAGTACATTGACTTCAGAATCTGCTGTCGTAAGGTTTGGCTAATTTTTCGTTATAATGTAGGAATCCGGCGGTTGTGACTTATGGTCTTCTCTAAGATTATCTGCTTTGATAAAAAGCCATTAAGCGTTGGTTTTCGAATACGATAGTGATTTTAATGTTAGAAATTTGTGGGTGGACAACAAGTTCATATCTACTTTTATGTCTACCGTTCGTCAGTCGGCCGCTGATCGTTTTTGCGTGGGTTATTTGTTTTGAATTTGAGGCAGACATCATGGTAGCACGGAGCATCCCATTCCAAGATGTTTTATCGTGTTTCTCCGTGTCCCGTCTTATGTCGATAATGCTATTTTGCATTCAAATCTACAGGATTGTGGAGGCAAATATTTTATTGTGTTTGGACATTCTAATGAAGTGTTGAAATCTAGTGGCCTTGCGCATGCCACCTTTAGCCTCCTATCGGAAGGCAACCTGGCCGATGCTTCGATTAGCTAACCAAAATGATTTCTGTCTTTCCTCAGAGTTTAGCACGGCTCTAAATATTTTTAGACCGCGGCCCTTTTATTTTGGATATAAAGAAATTATCGTTAGCTGTTTTTCAATAACGTTGTCCAGAGCGTGTGCTTTGTGGATGTAACCACTGATTTCGGTCATGCATTTGCGCTTCGTGCTCATGATTGCTTCGTAGTTCAGGAACACAACGAACAAATCGGGCTTTATGTTGTCGTTCTTAGAATGGCCGACATTGTTTTCTTTCTCACATGATCGTCATTTCCAAGGAATGTCTGGTAATAATATTATCCCGCTCAATGAGTTGCAAATATGAACTGCTACTATTAGGAAAAATTATGTCTCCTGATTTGAATTCAAGCTGACTCAAGAAATCAGGGTTCCCCCCAGCGTACTGAATTTTGTTTACGTGCTACGCGTCGTCCACCAGGGGGTTCATCTAGAATACCAATTATACGGCAGATGGAATGCCACTGGTAACAATAATTTACCAACTGGCCCTACATTCTTAAACATGTGCACACAGGATGGTTAGTGCCCACAACCGTTAAGGCACCGTGTTTTTGTTTAGGGAAGGCTGGTTTACGTCTTGTGGTTAATAACCTGGATTGTTTGACGAGCACCAAATGACGCTTAGAAATCGGCGTCGAAACGCTCGTGCTTGGTACGGAAATTGGACGTACGGATGTAAATTTCGGCAATGTTATCAAAGCGGTTGATGGATATGTTACCCCGGTTCTGAACTATCGGTGTCGGTGTAGTGACCAAACCGCATCCATGGATGAGTTAATAGCAGTCACGCAACATGAGTCTTACCTAATTAAAGAGTATGTATATTTCGGCGCAGGTAGTGCAGAGGCCCTCAGGCGGTTAGCAAGCATGAATTTATCCTTCCATTTATGAATAAACTCTGAAAGGTTTGATTTAGAGCAAAATCGGTGTCGTTGGATTCTAATAGAAAAGCGCTTAAGATCGCCATCTCCTAGATAGTTTCCGACAACTTTACCCCATTTTTCGCAAGCGTTGTTAAACATTTGACTCTTGAGATTTCTCTGTATTTTTGGCAAACGTGCAGAAAATCATTCAGGTTAAATTTTCTCTTGTATTGTAATTGAATTATGTCATAACGGAAAGGATTGTTCGGAAGGCATCAAAATTCGCAAATAATTCTTCTGTTAAATAGATGTATACTCCCCAGCTTACCACATTTACGGTTTGATGGACCCAATTACAATGAGGACTGCAGTTGCAAAAGTATGCTGCTCTAGTCTTGTCACGTGCGGCAAGGGCGCTTTACCTTCACGTTCTATGTATCAGTCTCACTCTCGACGACGGTTGCCGAAGGCGCGTTGCACGACAAGGACAAATTTTTACCAGGCTTTGCTAGCTAGTTGTTTAACATAGGTTCCTCTAAGACAAGGCGCTTGGAATTGGCTAGTATTAGAAATCTTGTAGAGGCAATTGCCGGCGATGGGCGAATAAAACTGGTACCACAGATTGAGATGAGGCCACGTTAGAAATAATACCTATGGTTGTACTCTTTGGACCACCCAAAAGCGCGGAGAATACTTGAAAGATCACAAAACCGCAGCAGTAAAACCGGTTAGGACAACATATTTGATTGTCTGAAAAGAATCAGGTGTCGCGCTAAGAATACATTAGTAACACAAAAAAATTTCCGTTTGAAATAACTGGGTAAATGTGTCATCTATACACAGGGAGTTATGCCGATTGAAAAAATGCATTAAGTCTGCGCCAGGTAAACTGTTTATAAATAGTCAATACTAGTCCAGGGCGATGCGCGAAAGTAAGCGCGAATATCAGAAGGCAATTGGAGTTGGACTTAGCTGACTGTATTTGATAGGCTACAAGAAGACATGGATAGATGAAGCGGGACATGAGCCAACACGTGAGCGCCGAAACTCACAAGGCAGTCGAGTGTCAAGCCAATTTTAAGGAAGATTAACACAAGAAGGAATAAGGTGCACGCGGTCAACAAGTAAATTTTACATGAAATACATAAAAAATCATTTTGTTCCCCCTTAGAAGGCTAAAAATGGTAAGCATTTGATTTCGAAAAGTACTGTTGAAATTATGTCCGTAAGGCAAAACCGCGCAGAGAAATAATGAGCGAACTCTCGTGTCATATGAAGGTTCGCCAGCAGTCAGTGGCCGCTTTGCCTTTTTCGATTTATTATTTATTTATTGCAGGACAGGTGCATTTCGGAGAGTCTTTGAAGCGTGCTTGTAGGAATGTGAAACGGTCTAGCCCTGAAAATCCGACAGAAACTCAACCTGCGCTTTTCTCAGATGGTGCGCTAGGGAGTGATCGCCAACCCCGTCGCACCAGCCTCGCACCAATACTAGCCTCGTCCCAAAGAGAAATGACCAACCTCCAGCGAAGAAACGACCAACATACAAAGGAAAATCGTCCGTCGTGCCGCGAAGAGGCGAAACTCGTCCCGCTGAGAACCGACCAGCGTTCGCGTTAGGTTAATCAGAAACACTCCTCGTGTGGGCCATTCGATCTAACGGGAAGGTTTGGTCATGTAGAGACTATAAAATAGAAAATGTTGGGCAGAAAACGCAAACGAAAAAGAATAAATGATCTGCGGGTTTAGTCTTTTTGGTTTCTGAACCCTTTGTATACGTTTTTAGGAGGCTGTTGATGTTTTTTAGTTAAAACATGGTAATTGACAAAAACGGGCAAATATATACAATACAATACCTACGCGACCCAACGTCCATACACTGTACATATTTTGAGAAACCAACCAGCTTACGCACCTCCCGACCACGTGGATTTTCGTGTGAAGTGCCAGGTTAGATTCGGGATCTGTCGTGTCGCCTGAAGCTTGTGGACCGAAATCGTGTTCTGTTTGAACTGCACTGGGTTCTGTAATCTGGTACGGTGAGCGTTGAATTCGCGCGCAGCAAAATAAGACTAAGTAAGCGAAGTGGTTTCTTCCATAGACAGGTTTTAAACGGTTGATTGTGGCGATTTCTCGTCGACCACCACGGTAAATTTTGTACAGCTTACTCACACTGTGTAGCATATTAAAAATTGGTAAGCAAAACGACTGTAAATGCCGTCAAATACCGACTGTATTAAGTGACACTTGTGAACACGTACACAACTTCTCGGGCATGTGCGTTGGTGTCTTCTGTAATAGACGAGCGGATGGACGCGGCTTACTTACCCGGTGAGCCAGTAGATCGGTATAACTTCGGTAGTCAAAGGAGGAATTCGATGGAGCTGGTGTTACCAGCTGTCCGGGCAACCGTAGCGTGCAACCGTAGACTAACTATGCTGGTTTGCATCAAAAACGGTTGTAAGAGTGTTTCTTAAGTTTAGGAGATCGAAAGGATGTGTTCCAGTTCATGAAGGATATTCGTGCACACGTAGCGCTGCCATAAACTGGCGGTAAAACGATCCACCATGCCGTTAGAGGCCGAGAGATACGCCGTCCTCTGAACGTGGCGACAGCCTACATTCTTAAGCAACGAGGCCAATGTTGACTGGAAATGTGACCATTGATCGGTAGGCATGATGGTGGGACAACCGTATTGATATAACCAGCGCTCTAGAAAAGCTATCGCTACAGTTTCCGAGTAGTGATTTTGGTGAGGGACGGCCCCATGTTATCTATTAAATCGGTCGGTACAGAGCAGTAGATATACAGAGGCTTCAGAAGGCGGCAGCGTACAAGGAAGTCGACGTGCACGTGATGAAAACTTGCGTCTGGCGTCGGAAACGTGACTAAAGTGCTTGTGCACCTTCGCGCTTTGACACATAAGGCAAGCAGCTGCCCAAGGACCGACATCTCCATAAACATTGCGCCAAACGAATGGTGCGGTTACTAGTTTAACCGATGCACGGAAGCCTGGATGAGACAAGCCGTACAACGTGTCGAACACGGTTTGCTAAAACTCGCATGGGACGGCTAGGTGCGGCGTGCCCAGAAATAAATCGCAAATAGAGTGTCGTCTGATGATGTCAGCGGAACGGGCCGTAAGCCCAATGATGGATACCTTCGTAGTAGATCAACCTCAGTGTCGTCGAGTTGCACCGCGGCGATGGCTGCCAAGTCGATAGCAGTGCCGGCGTCAGTGGATTTAGCTTTGATTCGGGACAATGCATCGGCGACGGCATTGTGCAACCATAAGCTTGCCATGTGTTAGTAGTAAACTGAGTCAAATAGTCAAGGTGGCGCAGCACCCTAAGTGAGTATCGGTCGGTCATCAAGCAGAGCACCTAATCCAAGGGTTAGTGGTCGGTGACTGCGGCAAATGAGCGGCCTTCTAACACGTGTCGAAAGTGACGTATCGTTAGATATTCGGCCAGCAGTTTTCTAGCGAACGTGCTATAGCGAGCTTCGGGAGGTTCTAGGCGTTTGAAGAAAAACGCAGGGAGCTGCAACATGCCGGCTGCTCGTTTCTGCAAAACAGCGCTGACTGCCACGTCCGAGGCATCAGTATGAAAGTCAGAGTTGAGGCCGGATCTTTACGCGCTATATAGGCTATGTTGTCGACAGCCGGTTTCAGCGACTTAAATGCAGCGCAAGCTAAGGCAGGAAATTCGATTTTCTTGAGTTTTCCTCGGACTAGGTCAGTGAGGGGTTGCCTTAGCAAGCTGCAGTTTGGTATAAACCGTCGGTAAATGCTAGTAAGCCCATCAAAACACCAGAGTTGTTTGAATGAATGCGGCTCGGGGTAATCGATGATTGCTTGCATTTTAGCCTGCAGTGGCACGAAGCCTGCAGTAGAGATACGTTGGCCGAAGTTTACTGAGTCAAAACTAAAAGAACGCTTTGACGTGTTTATCTTCACCCCGTTTTGAGATAAACGTTAAAAAAGTGTTCGCAAGTGGCGCATGTTCTCTTCTCATGAATAGCTCGCCAGTAAAATATCGTCGAGATAAGATAAACGAAGTCTAAGCCGACACAAACTTAGCCCATAGTCGCTGAAATGTTTGCGCGGCATTCCTTAAACCAAAAGTCATGCGCGGAAACTCGAACAAAACAAATGTCGTCGTCAAGGCAGTTTTAGAGATGTCCGCTTCGGCTAACGGAATTTCGTTTTATGCGCGTACCCAGTCGAGTTTACTGAATATATGTTTCAACAGCCAGAGTGGCGGAGAGATCCATTATGTGTGGGATCAGATAGCGTTAAGACGTGCTAACTGTTTTCAAACTTCGATATTCGTCACAGTGACGCCAGCTCCCTATGACATTCTTTCAGACCATGTGCAAAGGCGACCCTCAAGGGCTCCCGGCCGGTCTGACGATACCGAGCTGAAGCATGCGGTCGAAGTCACCTTGTGATGCACGTAGTTTGTCAAGATAAAGCAGTCGTAGTCGTGCACTAACTGGCTGACATCGCGTGACTGTGTAATGCGCGTCCTTTGTCGTGCCTGGCGGAAGCACTGAATCTGGTCGTACGGGTCGCGATTATTCAGATATTACGTACGCATAATCTGATGGTACACCGCGATGTGAAAAACGGGACTGATTATCCGGGTGTTCGTAAGAACGCCTTTAACCCCCAGTTTAATAGGGTCGTCTAAAAGTATGTGACGTCCGGCATCAACAAGCAAGCTAACATGTCAGAGGAAGTCGATATCGATAATTGCCAACGGTACAGACGATAACTTGAAGACCCATTGTAAACCTCGGTGAAAATAACGGTCAAGGTTCTTCATGCGCAGACCGAATGAAGCTTTTGGAGTACCGTTTGCCGCACGCAGGTTGTACGTATGCTCTGAGGGATTGTCGTTCGAGGTTGCTGGGATGACGATGACTTCCCCTCCTATGTCGATGAGAAAAGTGATAGAAGGACGTCGATACTGAACGTAAAACAGGTGATCTTCTCGTTTGGTAAATGATATGTTTGTCGTGCTAGTATGCGGGATGTTCGCTTTCCTTGAAGCAGCTGGGCCTTGCCTATTGCTGGGAGCCCGACAACATCTAGCTCTTCCACCCTATGGACGGTGATACCAACATATTTCTTCGTGGGGTTTAGCATCATCCGACTGAGCAGTTGCATGAAAAGTTTGCGCTTTCGTGCAAAACGAGAAGAACTCGTTGCAGGCACAGACGGGGCCGCAATTAACGGTAGCCAGCACGTGGTCAGCATTTGACCGCGGCACAAGCCGCTTCAAAGCATTCATTGTTTTCATCCTGCTGCGAAGTAGCGCAATTTCCTCATCTTTACGGTCATATCGGCCTGACCACTGAGAGCAAATATGTGATTCAGTTTACATCGGTGAGAATGCTTCACCGGAGCTACTAGTCTTCTTTCGCGGAAAAAGTTTGAACGTAGCGTCTGACTTGTTAGCTAATACTTGCATAGGGGTGTCTACAAATATGTACAGCATTACCGGTAATGGCTCTGGGAGACATACAAACAGCCGCATCATTTTCCTTTCATGGTAAAAGAAAACGTTACTGGCGCTGCGCTAAAGTTCGCGGAGCAACGCAGTCGGCATGCGATCTCCAAGCTTGCGACCACTGAGCTGGTTATAGCTAGCATTTGCGTTGCTCTCTACTTCCATTAAAATCGTTTGCTTCATCGTTTAATAATTTGCCTCGTTGATCGTCACGGTAGAATGTATTCATACATCGGCACAAGCGACGAAGGAGGTCGTGGGTCAAGCTGCTTGTACCCCGGGCAGTCCACCGTAATGCTCTTATTTTCTAGTTGGATGTAGAATGTCATATACCAAATTTCTGGGCAGTGTTCCTTGAAAATTGGAAAATCCAAGGTTGGTAGCTTTACGCTGTGAAACGACACAGGTGCTACTCCAGAAATGCGAGTCGGAAAGATATAATAGCACCACTGACACAATAAAACTATTAAAATTATGCAAGCAACAAATGCCTACAGGTGTAAAATCGAGATAATGGAACGAACGCACCAAAGCAAACAAACGAGGAAGAAGAAGGGCAATGCGTGCTTGCGAATCTGGGTCACCAATTTTAGGACTTTGTAGGAATAAGATAACACCATCATCATCATCATCATCATCATCATCATTAACAACAGTAAATCAGAAAGTCGAAATGACGCTTCGCTGCCATAAAACATTGAGGACCTATGAAATAAAAAAATAAGAAAAGGGAGAGAAAAGGGGACTTACCTGGAAACCTTAATGCCCTAAGCAAATATTCAGGGTCAAGGCGCCTACACCTTGTGTAGACAACATTCCGTCACAAACAGCTGGCTATCGTGCAAAGATAAGGCTGCATTGGCGAGACAGCTTCCTTGTGGCTTTCACTGCCACGCGTCATAATCAGCCAGTACCCCGCAGATAACTCAGCACCGAACACACTTTAAACCGACAATCCGATTAGGAGACGGCAACAGACGCGCCACTGGTGTCTACTGCGAGCCATGTCCTGCAAAGTCTCGAGCCAAGCATAAGGCGAGTCACTTGGACTCCAACCCGGAAGGCCAGACGGACCAACGGCACCCATTTTCGTTGTAAGTGACTACACTTCCCGCTGCCAAGTCAACTTCTGTCCACCTCGAGCCTTGAGCCAACCTACACCTGGCAGACTGAACAAGGCCCTCCTAGGTAAGCAGTGACCAAGCATGCGTAGTACGTGCCCGAGCCAACGCAACTTATTCAGTGCTATCTGTTGTTCTAGGGAGCAAGCATGATTGTCATCACCTAGAACTCGCCTACGCGCATCATCGTTGCGAACACGATAGTGCCATTTGACATCAGCAATGCTTCGCAAACAACGATTATCAAAGACTTGAAGGCGCCTCAGATCTTCAGAACGAAGGGGCCAAGTTTCACTAACATAGAGCAGAACGGCCCTCACTGTGGCCTTGTATACACGGCCTTTCAGACGGAGGGAAACTCCCTTCTGTCGCCAAAGATGACGCAGGTTCAAGAAGGCAGCTCTGGCCTTTGCAATGCGTGAGCTCAAGTCAGTTTTTTTGCGTTTATCATTGCTGATGCATCTGCCAACATAAGTGAATTGATCAACCACCTCGAGTTCCTCTTTAGCAAGCGTCATTGGGTCATCGAGTGGCCGGATGGTAATGAAACAACACTTTGCACTTTGAAGGTGCGAGGTGCATACCAAATAATGAGACCACTCTGGATAGGCTATTCAGGGTTGATTGTGCCGCCTCAACATTGTCGAAAAGCAAGACGATATCGTCCGCATAATCTAGATCAACTAACCGTTCACCAGGCAGCACTTCAAGACCTACATCGTGAAATACCGCAAAGGAACACTCCATGATAGAATCCAAGACAATATTGAACAAAAACGGGGAAATCGGGCAACCCTGTCCAACGCCAATTTTAGTCGAAAAGCTATCCGATAGCGCACCATAGACCCTAACGCGGCCACTATTTTTCAAGTATAGAGCACGAAGGATGTTCACATATTTCGTGGGAACACCTTTCCGCGCAAGTATTTCGAACAGAATCGATCGATCGACTGAATCGAACGCACTCTTGAAATCGAGGAGCACAGCTATTGTCGGTCTGCGGTATGCGTGGCGCTGCTCTAGCACCTGCCGCAAAGTAAATATGTGCTCTATACAGCCACGTCCTGGGTGAAAACCGGCCTGCGTTTCTCTAATCCGAGATTCGCGTTCTGCAGTGAAGCGACGAACGAGAATCGAGGCCAGTAATTTTTTCACACCCGGCGTTAGGCTAATACCGCTGTTGTTCGCACAGTCTGTGCGAAAGCCCTTTTTATATTGCCACTATAATCGATTCGCTCCAATTAGTCGGCACACTCTCTTCGTTCCAGATACGTTCGAATAGGGAGGTCAGGGCTTTGCAGAGGACCTCACCTCCATCCTTAAATAGTGCAGGTGGTAGGGAATCCGGGCCAGCGGCACCAAAACGATTGAGCGCTGTGATCGCGTTTCGGACCTGAAACTCCGACGGAGGCTCTAAACTAACCGTCCATGGCTCGTCCTGCATCACCTGAGTAGGAAGAGGTCCGGGAGCAGGGGGCAAGCTGAACTGATGTTAAAAGTGCTTAGCCAAACGCGCCATACGGAGCTCCTTATTGTGTATCAGCGCACCCGCGCTGTCCCTGACTGTCTCACTGACGCCTGGTTTTCTCGGACCAGTGGTGCGTATTAGCTGGAGGAGCTTCTGGTATTTGCCTACTGCTCCTGCCTCCTCCATTTCTTGAGCCCTACTGGTCCGCCAGGCTTCTTTGTCAGCACATAGGCTTTGCTTTAGTTCACGCCTAATAACCCGTCTGATCACATTGTTTTCAAAACCATCCGGGAGGTGCCTTCTAGCTTCCAACAGGTTCACGGACCTCTCGGATATCCAGTGACTGGTGCGATGACGACTAATAGTGCCACAAACAGATGCTCCTGCATCGTGCATAGTGGCCGGGATCCTATTCCACTGAAGTTCAGTATCATTAGGACAAGACAGCGAAAGTTCGCTATGCAATGATTCTTGATAGGCTTGTCTGACAGAGGGCTGGGACAATTTCTCCGTTGCCAATCGGGGGAGACGCTTTGTGCGTCTTCCGGTAAAGTTCATGGAGAAACGACAGCGCACCAAGGTATGGTCAGAGTTGACACAGGTACTCCAGTACGAGCGGCAATTCAAAATGGAACCGCGCCATCTGTAACTTTGGCTATGTGGTCAACTTGGGTCCATCGCTGACCAGCTACAGGAGGACGCCAAGTGGCACTTCGGCGCCCACTGTGTCTAAAAGCAGTGCTAGTAAGAAACAACTGGTGCTCCGCATACAGTTGCAGCAGACGCTCGCCGTTGTCATTCCGTTCGGAGTTAAGTCCATACTTACCACCCAGCTGAGCTTCTGAAGAGCTCAGACGCCCTACTTGTGCGTTCATATCTCATGCAAGTACTATAATATCTGAACTAGTAGCACTGCGTAGCAGCGTGTTCAGTTCGTGATAGAAAGTGTCTTTGGCTGCATTAGAACTGCAGTCGGTGGGAGCATAAGCAGAAATCACAAACAAACAGCGTTTTGTTTTACTTCGCGAATTCACCTTAGCTGAGGCCGTCAAACGGACTGCACATAAACGGCTTTTCACCGGAATCCAACAATGACTCAGTCTTGGAGCTTGGAATGATACCTACAAGAGCTTGACCCGTGAGTGCCGCATCGGCGTCTCCGGATGCGTGCAACCAATAACGAGAGGATAAGCCGGGTGCAGTCAATTCAATAACCCCGTTAGGGTCATTAATTCTAGTTTCGGACACACAACACACATCAACACCCAGTGTGTCCAAGGTGCGTGCGAGTGCAGCCTGCTGACCTGTTTGTCTTAGAGTGCGGACGTTGAATGTCGCCATAGAAACGGGACAGCGTGGCTTTATAAGGAACATTTTGCCGATAGGCGTCCAACAGGTGGTGTGGGATGGTGGCTGCAGATGGTTCTACGAGGACGGATGAAGCGAGACAAGTGCAAACACGCGAGCGCGGGAACTTACAAGGCGGTCGTGTGTCAAGCCGATTGTAATGAAAATTCAAACAAGAAGAAATAACGTGCAATCGGTCAACAATTTAGCTGTGCATGATATATAGTAAATATCGCTTTTAGCGCTACAAATACAAAGCATATAACTCGGTGACAGAGGAGACGGGGTTAAAATGCGACCAGTCAGATGGTTGACCACGAAAAATTAATTAAACAACTTCATTAACCATGCAATGACTTCTAGTAAATAAAATGCTTACATAGCTTCTCTACTTTGGTAGGCCAATTAATGATAAAATAAGAAAAAATGCATTTAGCATATTGATCGGACAATTATTATTAAGTGAACGTTGTAAGCATGTTCTGCGACGCGCCGTCTATATGCTTATGTGCATCTCGGAGTACTACGCAGAAACTCGAATTTGTTCGTGTCATGCTGAGAGTATATGAACTGCAACGTTGAGAAAAAATGCCTCTGCATTAAGATTTGGTGCAAATTTTGACTTTTTCAATTTTTCTTTGATTAAATGGAAATATGTTTGATTAAAGTGGTGCAATTCAAAAGGTCTTCAAAGCTCGCTGGTAATTTTTCCTTTTGTGTCAAGTTTTAAATCAAGTTTTAAACTCATACTTTCCTTTTTTGAGGTAACGTTTTTACATTGAATACTTGGAATGCTAGAAAGCGTTTATTTATTCCGGCCTCTTTCCACTATGTCGGTCGGGAAATACACCAAGGCTGCTGTTCCTGGAGGATAAAAACTCTGAGGCAGTCACAATATCTAGCAGTTAAATCTAATGATAGTAAACTGAGGATTTCGGCGGCTTGCAGTATGATGTCTCCAATCAAAGCATATCGCAAGCGTTGGAAGGAATTAATGCAGAACAGGACGCGGCTCCGGCCTCCTTTTCAGTTGCGCCAGTTGCTGAAGCGCTCAGTAAGTTTGATCATTGGTTGGTAAAAGAGACCAATCTCTTGATGCCTTGCTGAAAAATGTAAAGCGATCCTTCTAAAACCTCTCATATCTTTGCCGCAAAGTTGATGTACTCGCGCGGATGCTTTCTGTCTCCAACAACGCTGATTTGAGCCATCACACAGGATATAATCTTGCGGCACCAACTATTGTGTCTCCTATCCGGATGATTACAGGCCACCAACTTGAAGCTGCTTCGGACATCGAATCTACTCCTACACAGATGGACCTTGAATCGCTGGTTCAAGGGTCCATTAGAGTAAAACGAAATAAGCTCGCAAAATCCTTTAAGCTGTATGCAATTTTAAACTCGTTTGTCTCGGCACTGGAAACAATCCTTGTGTCATTTATTTCATTCCGTGTGACAGTTGTGTGTTGAAGAATAAAACCACACCTAATTCTTCCCATTCGTGCTGACTATCTCAGCTCTTAACGATAAGGCGCGACCTGAATTTTGTCTTACACTACGCAAATAGACGATACTTCATAGGAAACAGCTCCTACTGTCAAGAAGAAAAATCAGACAATCTCCGGCGTAAAGCAATGTCGTGGACTGGAAGACCCGAGAAAAGACTAGGACAATTGAGCATAAAAACTTTACAGTTGCTACCTCATTTATGGAGATATAAAACTTCACATCATCAATAGTAAAGACACCTTCACGAAATGTTGAATCCAAGACCTCTGAAACATTTACGTCCCCTCGTGATAATTATTTCACGAATATTAGAAATAGATTATGTAATGTGGCTGAAACACTGCATCTTGTACATCATTCCTTCATTATGATGTGCGCAACAAAAATACTTCCGCCGGTTTTTCCGTGTCTCATTCTCTGGAACCTGATTAACTCCTGGAAAGTCCCAATTAATTAACCAAACCATAGACGGCGGCAAATTCGTTAGTAATTTCTATCACGGAAGACAGCGAGTTCTAAAGTGGTTTGCTATAAAACAGTATCTACTAACGTTAGTTTTAAACCGGTCTTTCTATTGGCTGCTATGATGAAGCTAAATGAGACCATCATTGTCCTTAAAAGTTGGCGAGGGTTTGGTGAACAATATCTTTAAATTGTGGGTTAGTGTTTATTCAGCCGGCGTTTCTTTTTCGCCTTAACTGTTCTCGTTATGCTAGAGCACCACCCAAGTCTGGACACAACGAATAACTTTAGATAGAGTTGAGTGATTTTTGCAATCTGAGGAACCAAGCAAACGGTCTTGTTTTGCATGCTTATTTTTATCTCTCCGATATATACTCGCAATAACGGTAGCTTGTCTGCTTATTAATGGTGAACCAATTTTATGTGGTTACGCAATATTAAGATGCAATCGCTACGTTTGTTGACAGGGCGTATATGTCCCATTGTATATGAGCTGTTAACTGGAAGTTTAAAAGACTTGCTTATTTCGGTCTGCTGGCAAAACTGTTGACGATCTATCGACTGTGATTGGAAACCCCCCGGCTCAGGTTACATTTTAATTGTGCACTGTAGCTATGCGAGTGTATCCAAAGAAGAAATTGACTGTATGCTCTCCCAGTCCGCATACATGTAAAATAAATGGGGGACTTCAAACTCTTGGGCAGATCTTTCTCACAACTTAGCGTTGGTTACTTTCGGCGCAGATCTCTTGGAGCCCAAGCTCTAAGTGGATTTGCATCAGGCCCTAGAATTCCCAACTAGGCGCATAGATGCACAAGTAAACCTATCCTATACGTCATCATCAATTTATCATTATACACGTTAGCTAGAGTTGGGAAACAACTCAGATACTTTGCCGCAATAAAAATAAATGAATAGGAAAATAAATACAAGTTGCATGCCAGCTGAGCTATTAGCAACGTATATGCATAGTTTCGGTAAGCTACATGCCGGTAACTAGGCAAAAAGAAAAATAATTTGTAAAATTATATTACGATATGACATAAGATCGTTGTTACAGTGGGAGGGTAAATGGATGGGAAGGGATAAAGAAACTCACAACAAGAACGCCTGTGATTTCGTCCGCTTTTCTTGTCTGCATTTGCATCCAACCAAACGTGTTCGGCTCCTTTTGGACCATAACCAGTGAGCCGTTTCGTTACAACCCAGGTCAGCTCGGAAATGAGGGCTTTCACTCATCTCGACCAATTCATTCCTTGGCCACCCTCCTCTTCTTTTATCCACAATCCCGGTGAGAAACCAACGCAAATGGCGGAAGTCGGTGCGCTGGCATGCGCAATACGTGCCCAGCCATCGGATCCTGGTGCTCGATGTGACGATGCTGAGAGGTTCCATTACTTTTCTGTGCCGTAAACAAGGCGTCGAAGACGCTGGTTACTCACGCGGTGTTCCTACCAGCGTTGAACAAACCTGCGAAGGCAACGATATTTGTACGAAGCTAGCCTCCTTATGTCCGCTAAGATTAGGGACCAAGTTTCGAAATCGGACAGTAAAGGAGAACGTACCGCTGCATTATATAATTTACATCCGATAGTGATGTCGCGCCGCCGCCATAGGTAGCGAAGACTAGCAAAAGCAAGCAAGCATGTAATCTACGGTTCGTGATCTTATCTTCAGTGCAAAGGACGATGATAAAACTTTCCATGTGGTTGAATTTATGAATCACTTCTAGTTGATATCCAACAATGGTCAGCACAGGGAGCGATCCCTCCCAATATTGGAGGAACGCTTTGAATTTGTTTGTGCATAGCATAGCCCAAAGCGGCTGACAGCCGGTGCTAATCTGTCCAGCGCATATTGACAAGTCTGGAAGATGTCACAGTTGAGTGAAATGTCGTTTACATAATCCAAGTCAAGAAGTAGTTCTCCTGTTATTTGCTCCACACCTTCTAAGTCATGTCCCGTACATACAAGCACCAAAACTTCGGCAATAGCTAATACTGAGAGGATAGATGAAAACTGGCATTGTTGTCTCTCACTGCTGGAGATATCGAAGGGTGGCGACAGCTTGTCAGAATCATTCACTCTGCAAGTTCTACGCGCGTATAATGCTAGGATAATACTTACCTGTTTCTTGGGCACACGTTTCCTGAGTAGAAAATTCTGAAGGGTACATCGATTAACCAAGTCGAAGTCTCATTTAATTCGAGGAATACGACTACCGTAGGTTGCCAATATGTGTGACGGTGCATCGGCAACTGAAGCAAGGTGAATATGTGTTCGATGCAGCCACGACCCCGGAGAAACCCGGCTTGTTCTTCAAGAAACTGGCTTTAACGAGCGCCAGTCAGTCTGTGAAGGGTTATGATGGCGAATAAATTAGTGGCGATGGAGTTCAGGCTGATTCCCTTACGGTTGCCGAATTGCTAAAGCGAGACTCCTTTAAAGATGGGAACATGAACATAGTGGCTCCACTTACTTAGTTAGGACAGTCTCCTGCTCCCGAAGTTTTATTAGCAATTTATGTAAATCATTTACGATAGCAGAGCCTCCGATTTTAATTGGACTGGCTTACAATCATCTCAGCCCGCGGCTTTGTTAAACTTTAAGATTACGAGACCACGTTTTAATTCTGAGTGAGAGGTTGGATCCAAATGGAAGGCAAACGAAGCAAGGCCATCGTATACCTAGATATTAGTACACATTGATTTTGTTAGGTACATTCTTTACTGACCTCCCCTCCGTTCTAGTACTCTTATTTGTTTGTGCTTCCATTGCGTGCTTTAGTTGAGTCGCGTCCGAATATGTGGCACGTAGATTAGCAATCCTTGTGTATCAAGTCCTCGTCCTCCATTGTTGAGTTTTCAGCCGGCGATACCGCTAGGCTGCTTGAAATACATTTCACTTCTGCCTCACAAAGGTCTCTGTTGCCTTCGTCCTTTTTGCAAGGGAAATTATGCACCAGGAAAGCCGTCCTGGATAGATTCCACCGGCAGGCATCCGTACGCAAATTTTGCGGTCTTACGGAAAGGCTCAATCCAATGGTATGCATGACAGTTAAGGTAAGACTAGAGTAGGTTTAATCAACACCTAATGAATGCTCTGGTCATTTTCGAAATAGGATAAGCATACGAAGCTTCAGAGAAGGCCAACAGATTAGTTTTATATGTCAAAATGCACTGTGGTTCAAACACTACAATTCTATTGGCTTTGTAGGATAATGGTACACACGGTTATACGAAATATGTAAACGCCTTCATACATATTAAGCACTGTGCTGTAGCGTTCGTAAATTAAACTTCCATGACAGGAATTACGCTAGTTTTAAATATCCCATAGGGCTTGGGCCTATCTGAAATTATTGTAGCGAAGATGGCATTTCTACGGCTGTTTCGAGTGCTGAATCCTAGAAGTTCTAACAAAATTGTTATATGAGTTTTCTGCGGAATAATATGGACAGCTCGTTATCATGTTTCAGGTATTGTCTGACAGCTGGTCCAGTGGTTCCGAATTTAAGTAAGCTGCCATCTGGCACACCTTTAGTACTGTGAACAGGAGCTGCCTGCAAATTACATACCAGTATTCTGACGAGTGTATTAGTCAGACTCTTTGAGCCAGTTGTGGGTGATGCATTTGATTGTCACTTCTGCATATTTAATCCACCTAGTAATGCACAATACAAATTCCTGAACGAGTATTCATGTATGACGAATATATGGACAGCTCACGAAATTTGCACGGATGAAAAGTATAACAGCGACGCACTGGACGTTATTTTGATGGAATATTCTTAAGTATTTGGCAAGGTTACAATTTTGAGGCTTGCGCAAATGCTGAGCTATTACGGTAAATGTTGTCGCGCCTTTAAGTTATTAAATGCATTCTTGGGTGGCAGCAAAAATATTTACGGGTAGCCTGGGGCCTATCGTTCAGGCAATCTGCAAACAGTGGCGTGTATTAGGACAAGGTTGCATGGACCGTTGTTTTTTATATATATTTGATTGTACTAATCGTCCAGCTTGACGTACCATCGTGCCATTTGTTGGTGACCTGATAATGTGGAACGCAGCCTAAGTTCATATGGCTCCCAAAGTTTACAGCTATCCTTGGATATCCTTGCTACCCGACTACTTTCTTGATACTGCCAAAAAACAGTCAAAGCGTACTTACATTCTATTTGGAGAGGTTATCTTTCTACGAAATACATAGTCGGTAGGGTCTTACTCTCCGTACGTATGTGACCCTATTGATCTAGTCGTCGTACCTTTTTCGGTGACAATTTGAAAAATTCCACAAACCGAGTCTTCTGTAGGATGTGGCCAAGAAGACGTTCGTTCAAAAGATTGACTGCCTCGTATTCGTGAGTCTGTTTGGCTAATTTTCGGCCTCCTCTGGAATACTGCGTCCACGCCTGTCCGCCGTGCATCTTCCGGGACAAAATGGATCTAGAGAGGGTTTTATTGGCAAGTGCTAATTTAGTTGATGGATTACAGGGAAGGACCTACCCCTTAGCACCTAATGAGATTTGGATTCTATTCCGTGCATTACCGAAGGCTTATAGAATACCTCTTCATAAACTACCGTAACTTACTAGTATGGTTGTCCAGATTTTTCTTGTTTATTTAAACCCAAAATGTTTCTCGTTATCCGCCGTCATTTCAGAAAGCCAGACCATCCGCGGGCCGATCGGATTAGGGCTGAACTCCATATGTCACGACGAGTCACGAGCGCGGGAACATATATCCGGAAACTGATATAAAGAAATCCGCATTTAAGTGGTTCGATCGTTAACGTGGCACAATCGCGTGGCAGCAAGAAACCTTTCCCTTTCCCTGACTAACTAATATCTTACTAAGTTTATTCTTTACTTTTCTTCATCATTGGTATTAATAGATTATTTCAATGACGCTTCCTTATTCTGTACCTTCGATTCATCTTCCTATTCTTTACTTACGTCACGTGATTGCCACAGCAGTTACTAATAGGACAAGAAAATTTGGCATTACCTTATTAGCCAGGATAAATTACGGGTGTTTATTTCTTGATAAATCAATTACTCTGAGGACTTCATCAATTACGGATTTAACGTATCACACAAGTAGGAACACTCTTAGAATTCTCCTATGGTTCCAGTCTCACCCTAAATTCAATTTGTACTTGAATATTGACATTAAACTAAATCGAATGTAAAATGCCTCAGTTATTCAATTGGGCTATTAGCTTAATTAGACATATATTCGTTTCTGCTATTCCGAAGCGATTTTATCACTAGCTGATCTCAATATTTGAGTGCAGCAGGCCTCGAACTAGGGATAACTAGATAAATAGCCGCATCTTCCTTGACAACTAAGTCAATCAAGTCAAAGTTGCTACTTGTAACCAAATTTAGATGTATGCCATGTAGACGCAGACATTTCAGTTACGAGTGCATCATTAAAATAAATTCCGCTCAATCCAGGTAGAAGTGTTTTTCTTCATATTTCATGAGTGTCCAATCAGGTGAGTTTCCGCCGTGAGAGAGTGAAGAGCGACAAAGATGATTTGGCTTGTGCGGTATCATGCTTGCTTTTAAGATGTTGCAAATTATTTAGTGACTAGTTCCAGGGAATAGTGCATTTTTCTGCTACTGCTTTTATGGCAGTATATGCCTTAAATTACCTGTTTTGAAGCCAAATTTTGAGAATGCACCAGTGCATTGTGGTTGTGATTAAGCCGGAAGTACAAGACTTAAACAGTTTATTCGACATAGAGAGACATACGCTTTGAGAAGGTGCCGGGAAACAGAGACATCAACTTTTCTGAAAAGGCGCTAAAATACAGAGCGAAATTTAACATTTTTGTTGTCTACCTTTTCAAGTTACTGGTAGAAAGCAAGTTAATCTGAAGAAACAATCCCAGTTCAAATTGCAAGAAAATTGTTGCAGTAATACCGTTCGGAGTCTGAAGGATTAGGTGCTCTGGTGTTGTATGATGTTTATCCTGAATTTGGTCAGTTTGATAGGTAGTAGACAAACTATGCAATATATATATATTTATATATACATACATCAATTTTGAATACATTATTTCATTTGGGGACCATTTAAGAAAGCCGGATTTTAACATATTCACGGCTCTGCAGCCTAACGATAATTTCCATAATCGAGCTTTCACTGCAAACATACTGATAGTCCTTGCATGCATGACGGAATCGGTCGATGATTTTGAACGATAAGATGCAGAAGACATAGATTTACTTATTTCATTTTATCTACTGACTTTTAAGTGCCTTAGATTCTTCATAATTTAGAAAATGGCGAGCCTATGTTTATTTATATGCACACTTCTGTTTTAGTTTTCTATGATGCTGACATTCCACAACATGGCATTCGAAAAGCCAAAACAACTTGGGCCCAAATCAAAGTTAGTTACCCAGATCACACTGATTCGTGGTATAAACACTTGGCCTCCACAGTTTGTTTGCTATATTTTTTTCTACTTTTGTCATGATACTTTTGCAGTAAATGGTAATATAGCCATGTTTATTTATTTAGATGGATCTCAGTTAATTTCCAACAAGAAAATGTATAATGTAAACGAAACCAGTGAATTGTTTTGATTTTACGTCAACAAACACTAAGCACTGCTGGCTAAGGCCGCATAGTATTCAACGAGCTTACAATGAAAACGATTTCTGCGTGCATGTGCAAATTGGCCCTTTTGTTTTATTCAGGGCACAATAGGAACAGAGCAACCGATGTTATGCTTAAATTGTTTGCAAATCACTTTCTCAAATATCGAAACTTTGAACGTCTTGCAAATACTTAGGGCATGAGTCGGCGCGTATAAGATAAAGTTTAAGTTTCGCCACAATAACAGAAGCACCATCTCACGACGCTTTAGAAAGCAAACTCCGGGGACGAAGAAGGTAAATATCGGGTTTCAACTTATCTGGGGACGCTGAGGATGCGAGAGTGGATAGCACATTTTAACCCGTCACGTTATCATATTTGTGATGCAACATATTAAGGCATGAAATAGAAAACCTTGACATCATATTTTCAACATATTAATGGTAACGTTATTGTGTTTGACTATATTGGTCACGGCATTGCAACTTACTCAGAGTGCAAGCAATTGTTGCATCTGCATTAATCGGTATCAAAATGTGACGCGATGGCCCACCGACCCAGTATTATGGCGATATATAGCCCGTGAATATCGTGTGCATTCACTGATTTAACAGCCTGTATCATATTCTCCTCTCTAAACCAGGCAAGACCACTTAGGTTTGCGAATGCAAAATCGTTGTGAGTTACGAAACTTGAGCACTGCTTAATATTTATCTATATAACTTCATAAGCTTTCTAAAGCTTATGTGGGTCAATTGCCCACTAATTGAGTTATTCGCCGACATTCAATAAACTTTCTTTATTGTAACTTAGTAATGTTAGTATTTAGAAATACTATGATACATGTTGCTCCGCACGTCGGTTACAGTAATACATTTAATAATACAACTTGACTTCTAGTATTTGGTACTTAATTGTAGGAATGAATGTTTCAAGTATTTGACGGCTACCATCACGGTAGTATCAAAGTGTGACACAGACGTGTTAGTAAGCGATTTAACAAAATGCATCCTTGTGCAAATAAAATGTCTACGCCATATACAAGCAAATTCAAATGCAGCATGTGAAACAAACGTATACTCTTTAACAATAAAGGTAATCAGCGCAATATATTAGGACGTACAATTCTCGGTGTATGAGTGTATACTGAATGTAAGGATTTTAATTCATACAAGCAAAGCTACAGCTAAATATTTTCATCTCAGAGCTAGATATAAATCGATATAACCATGAGATAAAAACAAAAACAGTTCTTAAACGGGCCAATGCTTCCATAGCACGTCTTAAGCAACCGTATTATTCAACCGTGCAACAGTATTCCTGTAAACTTGCATAATTTAAGCACATGGTGTTTAAGCGTGCATCAAAATATTATTTGCAACAAATAGGCTAAATATTGTTGATTTGTTATATAAATCATTACAGGTAAATTGAAGAAAGCACATTATTTTCTTGCTCGTTGAATTGTGGCAAAACGACAAGGGGCTATACTAAGACTATACCTGAAATTTAAAGATCTAGGGGAAAATATATTTTATGTATTAAGCGTAATATAATGCGGTGGCTAAAGCAAATGAAATGGCGGAAAGCTGCACTAGATATATATAAAAAAGTTATTTTTAATATTAAGCCTAGTCTGATACCTTTTGCTCTGTTACTCAAAGAACAAGCTTAACACGTACAGTTGAGTGATGAACGAATTACATTTCCAGATGTCAAATAGTATTTCTCAGTCCATCGAAATCGTCTCCAACCCGGTCATATGGCTTTGGACTACGGGGGTGATGGTCATATGCATGTAATTGAATAATGGTGTACGTATCACACATGCCCATCGTAACAACGCTGGATAGACGCGGATGGTTGAGTGCAAGTCAACTATGGAACGCCGCAAAGCATGCTCATTTATAGATACATACGATATTTCTGGCTGGTTGGAACGAATATAGAAGTGCAATATCACGAGATCAGTGCATTGTTGCCGGGCTACTGACGTTAAAGTATGATGGCGTTTGGACAGGCTTGCCTAGCCTGAGTATAGGATGTTTAGTAGGTGCTTAGTGTTCTCCCAGCTAATGAAAAAAGTCATTGTTTAGTGGCATTTAGCTTCCAACATTCAATTGTGGCAAAATACGTCTTTTCTTTCAATTACGCCTTGCACATAAGAAATAAAACATTTGCGAAGTTTTATCGAATAACTATGTCGCCTAACGACTACTCCTTGACTCATACCATGTACACTCTTCACATGTTCAGCGTTCATTATAATTTATTCACATATGAGGCGATATTCCGATAGCCTGGAACTGATAAGCTGCATTTCTGTGTAATTTACACTTATTACGAATGTTGATATTTACATAATTAACAAAGCGCGAATCTTATTGTCTCGCAAGCCTATCCCACGAATTGTGGGACCACATAAATGACATACGGTTTCTCAAGTATACCGCCCAACACAAACCAGTTATCCCTGCAGAACCTATCTAATACATATTGTTCCATGATGTAAATGTCAAATCCAAAAGGAATTATAACACATAATTCCCCGGCCTGTATTATTAGCGGAAAATACTCAAGGCATTTTTATTTTCCTAATGTTTGATCGATATGTTATTTCGTAAATGCAATCAAAATACTTCAGTGACAATGCGCCGTTGAGCGCAATAAACATACGCAACCGTGGGGCTTTTTCCAATAACATCATCTTCCTTACATTCTTTCCTATATCTTTAGTATAATCATGAATAATTATCAGCACTTCCAAAACGTGTGCACATTTTTCCTCGTAAAACAAATTTCATGCATAACAATTTAATTCAATATTACATTTTTGTTATCAGTAAAGTTGCGAATAATTCTTCTGGGTTGAATCAAAGATACAAGTTAATAGAAAAGGGTGGATACGTTAGAAACGCGCAATCGTTTAACTGCCTGACAGGATGCAGATGTCGCTTTTAATGTTTACTCTGAATGTGACGACAGGGGAAAATATATATAAAGATCAGTGTGATGCGCACGGCGCTTCTTGCAAGCCAGGATCACTTAATATTTGCAGCTGTAAGGTCCACCACGTACTATTAAAGTTACTATATTATGATTACAGCCTTTACTTGGTGTATCATGGTTTTCTAATGGTACGAGAACTGTCGTTAAAAAGTTACATGGAAACTGAAATATAGAGGTGATTTCACCAGAAATTATGTTTGGCGACTTCAGCATTTCGCTTCAGCAGTTATAGCTCTAATATGGCGTAACTGCCCATTATGCACAAACAGAGCGGAATTATCTTAAATTGGTATTCGGTCAACGGTGAGTCGGTCAAGATGGTCAATAGAATTGAACGGTTCGATCATCAGATTTATCAACTTCTATTGCTTCCTAATATTTCGTTTAAATATAGGTGTTTACAGGACATCAACCGTTTTGGTCAAACAAATAAAAACCATTTTCGCTACGGAATGCCGCACCAACAAGCCGGATATTTTGCAAGACATTAAAGGAAACTGCCTCAGGCTATTTACGCACTGCAAGCAAAACGCGAAACGAAACCGTTTAGGCTATTTTCATAACACCGTCCCGTTAACATCTTTCAAGTATCCCTTAGGCATCACTATGAAAAGCAAGTAAGGAAATGTGCACTAAAATACAGAGAAGTTTTCTGTCTAAACGCTGTAAAATCAGATTTGCTTGTTGGACGCATTCTAGCCCGACAGACATTTGCAGCAATTTCCCGTGCACTGATTATCCCGGAAGAAGAAGTAACGATGAGTACATATTGTAACATAAACAACACTAAACGGTGAAATTTTCGTCAACGAAAAAGCTAAAAAACGGGCCCGTCGGATTTGTGCTTGCATTGCAGAAATAGCCTAATGCAAGTAGCTATAGGGTTTTGCAGTTTCAGTGTTGCCTGCTCGACATTCTTGGACAACACTGTACTTTCTATTTAAATGAAATATGCGGACTTGTGATCTCTTTTCTCAAATAACCCCGTAAAAAGCAACTAAACTGTATAAATCCGGTGACCGAGCAGTTGAATCCTTTGTCCCTCCGTGACCGATCGACCGGTGGCCGAACACCTAAAGGTAATCCCCCACAGTTTGTGCATGATAGGCAGATGCACCATATTGAATGCATAACGGCTGAAGTAAAGCGCCGAAGTTGCAAATGAGTAGAAGTGGTGTAAATATATCAACCTTTTTGCAAATAGCTTCAATTTACTGCAATTTACGTTATAAACAGCAACTCTACTGTCTAAGAGGTCCTGCATCCTATAACCAGAAGCGCAGTTGTTAACTGTATGACATTTACACTGCTTAAGCAATCACCTCATTTATTAATTTACAGCTTCTCCTAATTCACTTGCCAGCTGCTGTTGTTTTACCAATTGCGAAGTATGATTGTTAGCTACATGGCGGTAATCAAAATTGCTTGAATTATGTAACGCAAGGTTAACATCAGAAGTGCATTATTTCCACTTCGCCGAAGTGGTAGCAATTGTAGTCATCTCTTATACTGACAATACTATTAACTTGTTCACAATAGTGATATTAGTTTTTTATAGATATGCTTCAGATATACTGGCAGGATGTAAACGAGTAGGTGCTGTAAGAATAGTCCATGAGGTTTCGTAATTGCAATTTGTTCATCGGCGCACAGACTCTGTTAATTCCATTAAGACATTTAAGTGAAAAACCATCAGCTTACGTTCGGCAACAAAGTAAAACCGTTATAGTGCTGAATTTAGCATATGTGGAATGCCATCCACCGATACGCATTCGCTGTCAAAACTGCACTAGCGAATATACTACAGGCGATTAGTTGACTTTACTTAGTGTACAAGCACGCACGATAATTGTCTTTCATGAACGCACTATGTTGACCACACTGACAAATTAATACCAATGCATCCCAAATATATGGCCGCCACCAGTCCCTTAGCAATTTTCAAAGTTTGACTAATGCTTCAAATTTAACCCAGTATTGTGAGCGCTAATGCTGCCATTTCGAACTGTCTACGCCAAGGTTGGTAGCCATTAGATGTTAGTAATCATGTGATTAAGACGGCCATTTCATTCACACAGACAATCCGCTAAGCTCCGTGGATTTCGTGCGATAGATTTTGAAGCAATATTTTGATAGTAAAGTTACCACAGGGAAAACTCTCAATTAGTGAACAGTTGGAGAACCTAAATGAGTGTGTCTGGTACAGCAATATATTTGACTGTTTTGCCAGTCGATGAGCTTCACTCAGTGTGAACTACGTGAATAAATGTATACGAAATGATTGGATATAACCTAGGAACGCAGATTCTCAGTTGTATGATAAAGGAATATTACTTATCAGTGAATAGGTTAGAAAGAACGGTCAGGTGAGACAGTAGAGATCTTTTTTAGTCTCCCCACAAGCCCTCTGAAGCAAGTTGGGCAGCGTAACACCACTTAGTTTAAAAAATATTGCGGACAAAACACTGACGGGAATATGGGCTTTGCAACAGCGAGTAGATATTAGGCGACAAAGCTTTTTAATAAACCTGCTCAAAACGTTTCATTTATTATGCGCAAGGCGTATTTGAATGAAAAGGGGCATTTTGCCACGGTGGAATGTTTGAAGCTAAATTTTAGCCAAAAATAGCTTGCCAAAATCCCCGATATCACTAGCTATGGAACACAACTTGCTCAGGCTAGTCAAGCTAGCCCAAAATTCTTCAGACCTCAACCGCAGTAGCCCGGCAACCATGCACTGCTCTCTTGATATTGCACTACTATATTCTTTTCAACCAGCCAGATAAATTGTATGTATCGTTCAGCGAATTGTTCTGTGGCATTCCGTAGTTGACTTTCATTCAACCTTCCGCATCCATCCGGGGTTTTCAAGGCGGACGAAAGTAGCAAATACATCATTACCGAAACGCATTTATAAGACCACAACCCCGGTCCTTCACGCACAGATGACCGTATGGGAGACGTTCTGAAATATATTGGCAAGTATTAATTATAAGCTGGCAACGCAATGCGCTCACCTCTTTCCCGAAGGCGTGAATCTTGTTTTTTGAATAAAGGGAGCAAAATGGTCCGGGCTGCATTTATATTCATAATGAAGTTCTTTGAAAAAGATTTATGAGATAAACATTTCAATTTTTAATAATGCAACAAATAATTAAGTGCTTTTGTCTTGGAAATCACCGTAAATTCATACAAACATTATATTCAATGCATTTTATTCTCAGGCCATTATCAGTTGTGCAATAAAAATTCGAACATTTAAGCTATTTTACTCAAAAAGCGGATATCATTCATGATGGGCGTCATTTTCATACAAAATACCTATGATCATTTTGGGAATTGTTACTATACTTTTTGCCTGCGAACTTGCTGAAAATACTTATTCTATTTACCTTGCCCAATGTACTTTTAAAAGAGAATTATGGTTTGCAGAATTTATCATATACCGCTATTAACATTTTGGGATGTAACAAATATGAGGATGTTGAGTTTGTTAAAGCCGGTTTAGTTGGTAGGAGAATTAATTTTTTTAATAAAATTCAGGCAGGTAAAAATCCGATGCATACTGCATACGGCAGTGCTGCTGTTCTGTTGATATTCATGAAGTGGCAGCCTTCCTTTCGAGATCCAGGGCTAAGCTAACACAATAGAGAAGCCACTTAATCGCACAACTTATCGACAACATTTCGCAAAACTACACGCAAAATGGCAGCATAACTAGGGAAGACCCCGTCCTTTACATGCAAATAGAGCGGCTTTACACTCAGAAACTTATTATTGGCTAACCTTTCACCAGACGGCACAATATGGTGCCTTGAACAAGCATCACAATATTCATTGCCGAAGAAAGAGCAACTTTACTGCTTGAACACCAGTGTGCAAGTTATTCTGAACAATTTAGTGAAATTGCGGCTACGTCAAGATCCTCATGCCTGAGAGCTCATAATTTCTACGGTAACTTGCTTGCAATCAGCAGTTGCCAAATCAGAGGTCGCGATACATGTTTTGTCCCTTCTCTAAAACGACTGACCTACAAAGCCTGGGTAATGTTATATTATCACAGCGACCAGCAATGTGAACAAGTTGTCCATCCTGAAATACCGAACAGGTCTCTCACTAGCGCCACGTGCGACACTGGTGCAATGAAATTACATTTGGCCGTTGCTTCTTCTTTATTATCGACTTTGCGAGTGACATTAAGTCAGATTTCCTGCGTTCTGTTTATAGCATCCAGATATAGCGGACAGTCGGCGTTCAGGTGTATCGCGATATGTTGCAAAGGAACTAAGATCCGCCTATGAATTGCCTAAGGCACAGTTTATATATTTTAACACGGAAAAGTGCAAAACCATGCACGTCGGCCACAAGCTCATTCAACCATTTAAGCTTGTAGGCGACATGCAGAAAACAGTCCAAAAATAGCAAGACTTTTATTGGTGATGCGAAACGATCCCGACTTCTAGGTAAGTTCCTTGAAAGCCTCCAAACCGCAAAGCAATTTGTTGTTGTGTTACGGAAGGCTTGATGTTTACGTCACTTTACCTACCCACAATTGCTAAATACATATGTGAGAACCGATTTAAGATACGGGACCCAAACCAGGCAACACTTGTTAAAACGTGATCTGGGTGCCTTGGAGGTGGTTCAACGAAGCGCAACAAACTATGTAAGTCGTTCTTCTCACCTGTAATATCATAGGAGACGGAGAGACCTAGAAATGTAAAGCGGAAGAAATCACCGTCTAAGGTGTGACATTATTCTGGTGTTCCGGATCATCATAAACCCCAGTTATGCATGCCGGTATCTCCGGTAGCTTATCCACAACATGGGATAGAGGGGCTACAATTTGAAACTGTCCACCCAACATAGTCAGTGGGCATGCCGCCAGATAATGTATCCTTCGAGTTTGTCAACCATAGAACTCGTATTCTACTATTCTCTTTTTAGCGCCCACGCTATCCAATAAGAATAAACTAGTTGACGGGGCTTTACACCACCTAATGTAACTCATTTAAATTAGTTAATAAACGGCATGGTGACGACAAACCTTGTGCTCAAGTACTCCACGAATTCGGGGTAGACGGATATGCCTTTGTGCTCATGTGGTTAATATGCTGGTTCCACAGATGCTTTTCGCATTATTGTGCAAATTATTTAAACAAACGTTATTCCCAAAATATTCTCACGGGATTTTCCAAGCCTTAAGCATTTTATCCGCTTTTTACATTTTCCATATGTAATTAGTGAAATTATATTAAGTATTTTTAACTCTTGCTTACACAAATGTATGTATCCCATGTTGTCCAACTTATCACCTTTAAGCCATGAAAATTTTTGCGGGTACATTATTATCATGCATTGGCACCCACTGGTTAGTGATCTAAATAATCTTACCAAGTTTCCATTAACTAAATTGGCATTATAATTAAACACGTTGGCTGCGGTTGACAATCAGCTTAACTAGTATGCCAATTCAACAACGGAAAGAAAAATACATTCAAGGTAAACGCCCGCCGAGTCACCTTTAATGGATAGTCATCGTTCCGCATATCTAACAGAGAGCTATCGCGCCGAAAATTTAGTTAAATTATGCCCAGGAAATGAGGTCGTCCCTGCAGGGGGAGTCTAAGCTGGAGCGAACGGACGAAGAAAATTAGAACACAAACGACATTGAGGTAGGCTGCTGTATCCAGTGAAATGTGTTCATCGTACTTCGGACCAAAACCATGAATTTCGACGTTCTAACATAGGGTAAGGTTAGCATAACCTTAACTTAAAGCTCACCTGTCCGTAACTTGAGCTCTTTTAAGATTGGTTATGATGATGATGAGCAGTATAAGGTTTACATATTTCATAGCCATTTTCTACATTCACCCATGTCTTATTTAAGAGAAAATGGTTGTCCGTCCATGTAAATATCAAAAAAATGTATGCAAATATCCATGAGCCGCAAAGCAAATTGATCATAATTTCACATTTTATCATTTCTTGTGAAAATATTGCTTTGGGATGAATCAACATTCGTATTGAACTCTTTACCCGTTAACTGCAAATATTGTTCTTTATAGGTAATAGGACAATTTGTAATAGATGTACAAAGGTTGCATTTTAATGGCAATTAAAAAACACATATTTCACCTGATATCTCATTGCAAATACAGCGAAAAAAGCACGTAAGCTTTTTTGTTAATCAATTATAAATTTTCTGTCGAAGCTTTTTTCCTGAGATACTAGAAACAGCAATTCACACTAAGTTAACTATCCGTTTTTAATTCCTTAATTCTCTTCTGTAATTTTGTACCAATCTCTCAAATTAGAAGCTGACATTTTCGTTAAGCCCACTCGCATTCGTACTAGTTTCATGTTTATTAAACTCAAATCAAAAGCACAGTGCTCTAAACTGTTGCATAAGTGCAGTCAATATTAACACCGGTACTGATGGCAAATATCTGCAACGTAAGTTGCATTTGCGAAAGGAATGTTTTAAGTTGAGTTGGCCACCTAAAGCTTAAAATTGTTATACGTAGGCAGCAAGTCACAAGCCTCTAATTTGTGCACCTTTAGAAAGAAATCTTCTGGCCTCAAATTGCTTCTCATGGTTACAATAAATTCGGGCTATTACCCGCAGCTTTACCAATAACTAAAGAAGAGAAACTATATTGCAATACTCCTACTGGGTTTTCTAACTTGCTAAAACTGCTCGTAAGTGAACAACAATTTCTGATGATGTAGTTAACTAAAGGAACTTTACTAAATATACCACATTATTTCAAAATAAACAGCTACTGAACAAGTAGCATTTATATGCAACATTGTCAGTTGACCACATTAGTATCATTGGTCTATTATGTATCACCTATGCACATATAATTCCTGTTTCCGATGTTTGATATCTAGGCACTATATTCCTTTTGAGAAGCATTCTGGTGATGAAGGGACGACTTTGAATGCCTAAGCAGTGCAAGAGAAGGCGGATGGTGCGTGATGTTATAATTTCGTGCGTACGGTTGTATGCAGACTGCAACAATTTACAAAATGGATGCTGAACACAATGCATTAGGGTAAAATGTATATGAGTAGACGCATAACGTTAGTGGACACAGAAGAACTAGAAGTGTGGAAACGAGTATTGTGATCCCCCATGAAACTGTGTGGCAAGCAGCCTTGTTTGAACACAAATTTCAGAGCGCGTGAGATTAATGTCACCGCTTTTACAAGCTTAAACATGTTGCCGTTTAGATTGCGGTTGCTAATTGTAAACTCTTTTTTTAAACATGTTGGTATGTTGGTATTTGGAGCATAGCAATGGAACAGACTGATATTTTGAAGCTTAAGCCATGGTTATATGGTTACTTTCCCTTAGTATCATCTACTGAATTCGAAATGGGTTAAGCCACAACGATCCGTTCTGCTGTATGCTCACTTCCGCAGCTGAAGTCAAACCGAAAAATGTAATGTGCTGTAAAAGATATTAGTCAGCTGAGATTAAAAAGAAAATCTTAATCTGAAATATTCCGAATTGCTTAAGAAGAACCAGTTTGGCAGCACATAACAACCGTCGGTTCACTGTATGTACACGCAGCTTCACTTGGATTACAATCATATTTATTTTAAAAAGAAGCTAAGAATACGCAAGCATTATGAATCCGTTAACTGGTTCTATTTTTCTCCAATCTCTGGAGTTAGTAAAAGTAATTCCCAGAACATAGTACGCCACAATAATATATATAAGATATAATAAAGGTCTTTACCTAATTCACCGCACCTGTGTAAAACAACAATCTTATATGCTTGCGAATCCTGTGAGATAGATTTTTTTCTTTTTGCGACTGATGTATCTTGCAATATAATGGTTAGGGTATGGTAAACAAGCTGAAGGAAATATTACTTTTCTTGCGATAATACGTTGGGTGCCGATATAAGATATATGCTGCAGAAACCACATTATTTGGTAAAGGATAAATCGGCATTCGTTAACTTAAACGTATATAATTCTCGTTGATCCACGCTAGCCTTCTGCAAAATAAGTACATCATCCAAGTATTACTAACTTCGGATTTATTAAAATGCACTAATAATATGTTGAGGACATTTTATTGTGTTGATAGGAGTCTAAAATGTAGCATATTAGCATCCACGCTTCTCACGTAAACACGAACACAGAAACCGATTAGCAGTCGTTGATGACAAATGTTCCGCCACGGAAAGTTTCGTAGGCATTCGCCAATGCTATTTTAATATCCAACAGTTTCATTGGCTGTTTACTTCGCACTCTTAAGTTTTATATATTGTGGTTCACTTAGTTCGCTTGGAAAACCAACTCTAGATGGAGTGCGCGATTTCGAAGGTGTGAAGTGGCCCGCAATCAATATCATTCTGTTTTGATGATTTCCACACAAAAACAATTTTATATAATCTCTTTGGCTTGAAGATATTTATTCGAAATGAAACAAGACCCTTAACATAGTTCGGTTCACGGTACTTGTTACTTGGATTTACGCTTCACTGGGTGTTGCCAGGTAATAAAATAATACTGTGTTGTCAAATTAGGCAGGATGTAATTTTAACGTACCGTATATAACACAGCTTATGAACTGCCATTGTTTAAGAATATTTCCCCAATTTTTCAGCAATTTAAAAAATAAATGCTATCTACTAATTGCTGAAGTAAAATTTGTATGCATATTTATTTACCCAAAGAGACTACACTTTCACAAGTGTATCAAATCGAAATAGCGTGTGAAAATGTACATTTTTTATTTACAATTAACAACATTATGCTCCTGTCTCGTTTTTAAACAAATTATTGAACACTCATCACTTTGTAGACGAAACCATTTTTTGAGCATGCATTTGATGTAATACCGCAAATCCAAATATTAGAGAAATCAAGAGAACTGAAAAATATTATATGGGTCAGATTGTAAAGCATTACATTTAATGATTATTCAAAAATAGCAATTAATTTACATAACCTAGCCAGGTTGCGGGTAATGCTTTTCATGTGTGCTGAGAGTTCCGGTTGTCATTGTAGGTATTCATGGATATAAGTATTCGCAACGATTGCAAAATACAGTAGCGACAATTATATACTCTATTGCGTAAAAACTTTAATAAACTATACGGAGAGGTCGCAGATGATGTCATTACTGACATCGTGATTTGCCGAAAGGTTATCATTTAGAATTAAAAGATGAATGGTACTTCATCAGACGTTAGCCACATAATGGTAATTACAAACATGAGCCTTGTCCAGTAGGATAAATCAGTCTAGCATAAATTGCAGGCACTACAATCATATAACAAAAGAAGGAATTTGATAACAATGATTATAAATTGTCTAACGCCATATATTAAAATCAAAAATATAAGAAATTCATAGAGCAAAATTTTAGGGTTAACTAAGGTAAGCATCTTTAAAGTGCAAGAATGAAAAATATTACAATTGGCAGTTATACTACGTTCAGCCTTTTGCGCGTATTCTAATTCACCTGGGTACATACTTCTATTGAAAAACGTAAACGAGTGGATGTGAAATGAATTTTACAAAATTGCTTGTCAGATGTAGCACTGCAACGACAGAAAATATCGCTTCTTCTCAAGGCGGATCTATAATGGCCACATGTTCCATTTGCTAGCATAGAACGAAAACGAATAATCAACCAAGTTCCATTACTTGGATACCACACTGGAGAGGAGATCTGACGGCTCATCCGTTAGGTCCATTTAGCATAAATCAAATGGGACATGGGAGTACATAACTGTGAAAAGCAACTGACACTTCAGCTACAAACGCCCTTGGGTTCTTACTTTCTTTCTGAGAAGTAAAGGAATCTGTTCAGAATAATTAATCGAGAAAGAACTGCACAATGTCATTAACACCTGACGCTTTGTTGGTTATTTTGCTAATGTTATTGCGAAGTATTGGATAGAAATAAACATAACTAGCAGCCTTTCCTAAAAACTAGGTATTCATTAAATTAGATGAAATTGGGAACAAAATGATATAAGGTTATACCATTACTTACGTCAGTCCAAAATAGTTGTGACCAAATAGCTAGGCTCAAGATGCTGCATAATCCAGAAAGTTGCTGCGAGAATTCAACATAGGCAGGCCTCACTCTTATGTTGCCGCCTACTGCTTCTACCAGTTAAACTTGGCATGCAATGACACGTACATCGACCGAAATAAGATAAATATGTAAACCCGGATTTCGGAGCACAGCCCTCGTAATCAAGCATTCCTGGGTAGGAAACTATCAGCTTGCTCAATTGACATGCAAACGTTCGATAATACATCGTGCTAAAAACAACGAAAATTCTCTTAAATTTCTTTTTAAGCAAAATAATTCTAACCTGCTAAGTTTCGCCTGGGATGCCGCCATCATACGCTTCATGTCTAACCGATGTAAACCAAATGGAACTTGTGGCCAGATATGTTCCGCCATGATAAGATTGCTTGCTCCTGTAAATGCAGTACTATTGATCATTATGGAAACTTGATATTGTTTCTGTTGCATTTGCACTCAGTCAACGTTTTTACTAGTATTAGGTACGCGGCTCAATAATAATACGCGAAATACACCGAATTAAATATATCCGCAAACTGAAATATTTTCCTTTATTTCTATTTTAACGTAATCAAAACTGATCCTACATGATAGCTTTACTAATAATTACCAGTATAAATGAACTCATAATTAAAGCGACACTGCGCATAACCACGATATTCTCACTAAAAGAGCAATAAAGTTCAGGTGGTTTGCACGATTGCAGATGCAGGCTTTCTTATTAAATTTTACATACACTTAATACCAATGCATATATATGCTATAATATGATCGTATGCATTGGATAAGTGTTATCCTGAGAAATTTTAGGCTTCTGTCCGGTAAAACTCTTGTTATGTTGACATTTGAATATCGCACCATAAATCATAAAAATTTGAACATTTTAGACATAATAGCAAAATAAATAAATGAAGTAGCTTGCACGATGCACTGTTCAAATATGAAGTCACTATTTTACGTTGAAGTAAAATAATACTTGAATATTTTGGCCCAATATTCTTATTTATTTTTAGGTCAATGTGAAATGCGGATTGTATATGGTATGCGGCAAACGTAAAATTATGATACATCGATTGTTACATAAAGCAAAATATGCAGTATAAGGAAAATCCGGCTAATTAATATTGGAAGCTGGATAACTTATTCAGAGCTTAAAATCGTGACCGATTTTTCCTTGTATCTTGTAGGTGTCCTGAAAAAAATTGTCGTCGAAGACCACAATTTATCTATATGTCTAACGTATTTTGATGTATGTGAACATTGTAATCTTCCTTCGTGGCCAAAAAGCCAGAATTATATGACAGACTTTTATCCAGTCTGCTGTAATAAAACCATTTACTTCCCAATATTTTCATTGTTGCTTGCGGACACTAATAATATCATTCGCTTTCAGCAATGCGATTTAATATTCTTCCGTGGAGAGCGGACTCCGTTAGGTAAGTTTCGGTTGTGTTGACAGGCTAACCTAGCGTTGGCTTTTTTCGTTCATTAAAAGTGTTTCCAAAACTTTAGACATAAATCTGTATAACTGCTTATTCTGGGATTCAGGACCATGCCACTTGCATGCACCGTTTGGTTTATGCGATTTCCAAACGCGCTTTTCTCAACCGTTTGCTTAACTTTGTTGACCAAGTCAATCCAGTACGTATCTTGTCCCGCGTTAGTGGAATGATAGATATGACGATCCACGTTCGTCCAGTCATGGACTCAGTAGACCACGAATGGCTCTAGTCTGCAATACTTGAGCTGAAGACGTATTGGTGAAGGGAAACACATCTACCTATCTGAAATATCGGGTTGTTTTGAAGAATATGCGCATCAATTTAAACAAGTTACTCATAATTCAAGCACGCTCGGTGGCTAATGCTGCTGTCTGTGAATAACCATTACGAATGATTGTAATAGTATAAACAAGCGCAATGTGCTTTTTTGTTTTGTTTCGTCCGATCAGCCAGACATTGTTCTACTCGCAGAGACATGGCTCCATTTGTAGTTGTACTCCCAGGAAGTTGAACACAATGTTTACTCGTTCTTCCGATGCGATAGACGAAGGAACGCCCGCGAATATATCTTAAAATAAAGTCGGTGTTCCTTGCTTGTTAAACTACTGAGCAACTACTGAATTGACCATGGTTTGTGTGAGCTACTTTTATGCTCCATCCATCTCAGGCGCGGAGACATACTTTTGGAGCAATATATCGCAGCCCATTAAGAGGTTATTTGTTTTGGTTGCCACATATTTGAACCAACATGATTTGTCCACACTTTCTTCTTATTAACGATTTTAACTGCGCACGAGTAGGATGGTCTGATGTGCATTTGATGCGTAGACATAAGGAGGTTGAAGCAAAGTACATGGATTTGGTATTGTAAATTGTTGCGTCGAAACACACGCCAGCCAGCAATCGCAACACCCTCAAAACCTTCTTGTCTTGACCTGATGTTAACAAGGTTCGGATAATGCAGAATCTGGCTACAAGCAAGCAGTCAATTCTCACAACTTACATGGAATTGCCTCGACCGCATTTAGGCATGCTGGAACCAGCTTACAACTGCTGGAAAACGTAATTCGACGATCTAACTCTTGCCGCAAGCCAACTAGCTAAGTCTCTGTCACAAGCCGCATCTGTGGAAGACTTGTAGACATTTATAATAAAGTGAATAACATAATTGTTACCAATTTGTTCCCTGAAAATTTGGACGTTATGACCAATAACAAGGATTGTGGAAATCTTTCCCAGAGGTGGTGCACATTATGAGAGAGAATATTATTATCTGGATTGCGAATGTCAAACAAGGATATAAATATCAGCGAAACTCTGCAACAGTGTTTGAATAAATAAGAGTTGTCCTTTCGAACGGCAGCACGCGATCTCCGTGAAGAACGCACCATAGAGAATATTTCCTCAGGTGGGCCGATACCTGAAGCCGAAAGATGACGGTACATTGCTGAATGACATTGATGGTTGGCCCCTAATCTCCAGCATTGAGCGTTTGTCCGCGTTGGGGGGGAAATTAGCTTCTGTATTTGCAAATGAAAATGTCGCTCTATAGTTTAGTTATTAAAACACTTATCGAAATCGGCAGCCTGGATATGGGACTTGGGTTTAACATAATCTAGTTCGTTAAACGTTAGCTATCATGCAAATAATATCGTGAAAAAGCTAATTAGTCGGACGGGCTCATATGCCACCTGCTAACCTTGAAAGAAACCAGAATAACAGATTTCAAAATCAGTATCAGGTCGTTGCTATAATATTGCTGTTACTTTCAGTAAATCGAGAAAGTGTGACTTGATAGAAATTAAAAAGTTTCAACGTGTCTTTACGAAGGGCATTTCGCATTTTCAACAGCACTTTCATACATAGGTAGGTGGATTGAGCTGATAATTGAACATCTGTTATTACGAAGAACTCAATTTATTCGGTGGTTCATCTACAAATTCGTTTGGCGGAAAATACGTTGGAAACTATCAATTACACATTCGGATAAAAACAATTATGAACTGCAAGATAGTGAATGCATCTTCACTTTACCTAAATTCAAGACTAGCCTAAGCAGATTATTTTACAATCTTAGGTATGGCTCCAAATGGAATAACCAACCAAATAATAGTAGATTTGTGGAACATGTTCAAGAAAGTTACATAGGTTTATGTGTCGGCAGAGAGAGTGAAATCGATCTTAAAATACCAACCTGAAGAAGAAAAGCTGTATGAAGAAAGACGGGATCATGTATGATACCGAAACAAATCGACTGAAAACATATCCAACAAATGCACCAAAGAAAACATGCTCATTGAGGATGAGCTGACACAACCACTTATTTTGCTATAATTTAATGCCATTCCTTCTGTGGTTTTATTATTTTCAAACTTAATTCATATCAACTGTCTTTTGTCCAAAACCGATAGCAATTGAAGGCGATAACGAAGTCCCTATTTGACTTTTGCTTGTAGACATCTGCTACAGTTATCTGTCTTCGGATGTCAAGTCGCACAATTTGCTTGTGTGATCTGCTCGATCCATTTTTACTCTGATGTATAAAACATACCTGGAAATTTTTAAACATTAATGATATAATACCTCATTCAAACAAGTATTTCTACTACATTATTTCTTATTTCAATTTTAGCCACGACTGTGCTGACCGCTTGTTTTGGAGGATTGCAGCATCCATATTATAAAAGACTTTACCCATGCAAGACATATTGCCACAAACTGACTGGCGTATAAAATTCGACATAATTACATGATTCGCATGATGAAGTTGGCTGAGGCTTCATCGCCCATAATACACGCAAGAAAGCATCTCTGAAGTTAACATAAAATATCATCAACAGATGCTGGCTAATATACTACTATGCCACAACGGCACGTGACCAGGTATAATTAGGAAGTGCGGCCGTAAACTTTCATATAAATACCTTGCATGGAAGGAAGCCCCGAAGGATAATTCAACTAGTGGCCGTATTAATTTTCAGCAATTTGTTTAATTTTGTATTTATTATTGTTCCTAGCATCATACTATAGTTACTACTTAAACCTTCAACATACGTTAATTTCCTTTTTAGATTCATTCTAAAAAGGCGTGAACAAATTGATTGTTATTTACGATCCTGCTGTGCACATTAATCAGACCGCATAATTTCACAGCACCACGCATCGCTGAGGAATAAAACATTTATTATCTTTTTATTTCCTTGAATACAATTGGTGATCAACTGCCATATGGTTGGCTTAAATTTGCAAGCTAACATAACACGCGCTCTGGTAAAGTATGCATTATCTCGTGTTGTATTTCTGGCTGACCTACGTGATCCTTCAAACAAATAAGAACGAACAAACAAGTTATTATGTTACAGCACATTTTGGTTTTGATGTATATAATTTATAAATTAAAAATTCTGCACACCGCAAATTGCACCAATGGCCTTCCTAACCAGCTCAATCGGAGTTGCACAGGTTGCATTACTAGCATTCGTTGGCATGCACATTGTCTCCAATCTCAACAAAAATGCCTCAAACATTGGAACGGCTGTTTTAAGAACTATCTTTTCAAGATGGAATACTGACGTTGCCTTGGATTCGACATAAATATGTCCGAACATTTGTGAACAATCGAAGTTCTCTCCCCAAAATCCTAGCATAAATATTGCAAAAATGTCATTTTTGCACGGTTTATCAACATTTCTGACATCACTTTTAGTCCCCTTTTGCGTTCTCTTGAATATTGATTCAGAAATTACACTGCTAAAGTCGTCCCTCATATTTAGCGCAGCTTACCTTCCATGCTAAATATGTTAAGTATACTTTCAGTCCAATTTTACATTTATTACTGCGTGTATGGTTTCGAAAATTGAAACCACATTTGGTTGTCCTAAGTTTATATTGGCTTGCCAGAAGCATTCCGACAAATCGATTTGGACACAGTACTCCGGTTCGCTAATACTTTTCCTAGTAGAAAAAGTAGGGCTTCTTTTTTCAAAAGCAATGTCAGTTTGTAATGGTAACAGATAACATGCTAAATTTTGAACTGATAAATATTCGGCTATGCTTTCCACGAGGATTATATGTATGGGACTCTAGATTTGCTTGCGTTTTGAATCGGATTCATTGCTGCTGCTTGAATAAAGAGACACCCTGCACATAAATGTAACCTAATGTACAAACACAGACATTTTTGAAAGTGAAAGTAACATTTTTATGCAAAGCGCCAAGCTTCACAATTTCAGCATAGTGGTAGTGGCCGTTGAAAATATACAATTTCCTGTAGAGATCTTTTACGTTCCACATTTTATTTGGTACTTTTATCAAATTAAGTCATATCTGAATAACAGTTGTTTGACTGTACCATTTTGGAATCACATTTAGTTTAGCAGTATGTCATTCGTGATTAATATCAACGGATAAATCAAACACGTTAAAACGATTGTACTTCTGAATGACACAAATCTATGCAGAATTCTCGTGGTAGTCCGGAATAACTAAGCCTTTTCAACTCGGTATTCTGCAACACATATATTAAAGTGGTTCTTATGTATAAAACTCTGTGTTCAACGCTGTCTTCATATTATGGTACCAAATTCCATTAGCTCGCCATTCCTTTGACTTTGACCAAGCAGACAGCTCTCTTGACCTTGCAACCACAACGCTCGCCTGACAGACGTGCGCGTTTTGAAAAATCTTAACACAAAGCTGTTAAATAAAATACACTATACTTAACATCTAGCATTAAAAAGGATGAAGCAACCGCAGATCAATTATACGTGCTTGTATCTCACTTTTCGCATTCCAAGAGCAAGGACACCGTAACCTCAGTTACGTATGCAGATATTGCGATACAGGTAAGCTAGAAAGCCGCAGTTGCGGCCAATTACGTTAAAATCATTGGCAACGCGGATAGACGAATAAGCATAAACAAACAACAATTGTCAAAATGGCAGAGCAAAGAGTAGCCTGCCATGTAAATCAACGAATAGGAAAACAACATTTATAGAACTGTTGTATAATTAAACGTAGCTGAATCAGCTGCCATCATATTGTGGGGTAAGTTACCGGATGAGCAAGACCAATCGAACACATTGTGCGAGCAGTCAAGTTTCAAAGTATTTTGTTCTGATACCTTAATCTGCTAGATATGTTAGCAAGACAAAGAAAAGAATACTATGTTTATCCTTTAAATATTTTATTGAAACCATTCAAACTCCATGCTTAGTTTACCTGCATTTTCCAAAAATTAAGTTATGTTCTAGTACGCTCTAAACGATTGATAACAAAATTAGGTATAGACATCCGATCACGAAACCTTTTGCTATGCTCTGAATACTTCTTGGTTCTCGAAGTATTGCCAATTAGCTCACAGTATTTGTCCTGATGCTGCAGCCAGGCTCATTCACTCGTCACCTTAAAAGGAAAGAATCTGTGTGCTTATTGACAATACGTCTTAAACCAAGCTGGAGTCATGTATTAAATTGCGCACCTGATCGGCAGTTCCCGGTGTCGCAGTGGTAGAGCATCTGACCGGTAATCCGTGGGTACCGGGTACGTTTTCTCATCGAGGATGATTATTATGCGAAGTTTAATCGTGGCTTTGCCTTACTACGAAAAGTACACTACACACATAATCCACAAGCAACCTCCCATCGCCCTTTGAACATCAGCAGGACAGATAAATTTGTTAATTGGTATGTGACGAGTGATTGGTGCAAGCTGTAACACCCGGACACTTACGGTGAGCTCATTGGCAATACCTCACCATCCAAGCATATGTCATGTATTAAAGTGTGCACCTGATCGCCAGCCCTCGGATACTCAGTGGTAGAGCAGCGGACCGCAAAACCGTGGTCCCAGGGTTCGATTCCCCCTCGAGGCAGATGATTGTGCAAGGTTTAATTGTAACTTCTGCGCACTACGAAAAATACACTGCTCACAAAGTTCACAAGCAATCCACCTTCGCCCTTTAGACATTAGAAGTGCAGGCACTTGTGTTCATTGGGAAGTGACGAGGGGTTGAGCCAATCTGCAACACCAGGACACTGACTGTGAGCGCAGTGGCAATACGTCGCGAACGCAGCAGAAGTCAAGTATTACCTTCCGCACCTGATCGTCAGCCTTTGGTAGCTCAGTAGTAGATCAGCAGACCGGTAATCCCTGGCCCAAGGTTCGATTCCCCTTTCAAGGCAGATTATTGTTCGCAGTTTAATCGTGGCTCCTACACACTAAGCACATCACACTACTCAACAAATCCACAAGTTGTCAAAGTTTTCTTGTACATTAAATACCTTGTTCCATTTGGCAACATTTGCTTGTGATATTCTATATTTTCCGATCTTTAAGTTTCGTGGCAATAGCGGCCACACTTTCGCTTATTCTTTCAATGCTGAAAAGTCGAGCGTTACAATAGCCTCCTACCTATTTTAGCATGCAACCGATATGGCCGTGGTCTGTAAAGTAACCTAATTAACATTTAATTGGTCGGCGCCTCATTCATTTTAGAGGCACTTATGATTTTTGGAACCTCTGACTAATGTGCCGACATATCTCGTGCGAGAAATAAAACTATTTTCTGCTTTGGATCCCAATGACCTTTTATATGTTTTACTATGTGTATCATACAAATTTGACCAACTATATTTGTCGCCAGACTTCCTGATTCCTGCTGAGCAATAAAAAGCAATAGTGGTAACACATGAAAAGTTTAACTCGCACAATGAACATACAAACAACTGTCCAAAAAACGCCGTTTCAGTCCACTACTACTCAAAACACATTTGCTCGACAGCAACTGGTTCTCAAATTACGTGTGTTCGGCTCAATGGTACATACTAGTTTATTAACATACTTCCAGAAAATCGAACAATATTCAAGTGTTCTCTTAGTGGCTGACATACGTGATATGTCTGACATTTTTAACCATACTAATTGTTCTTATATTTCAGCACATTGTTTGATAATTATTATATAATGTCATGTGTCAAGTAACTAAATAACTACTTTGTTGTGTAAGAATGCATTCATGGATCAAAAGGGACAATTCACACATCGTCATAAATCAATCGATATTTAGTCCGAATCGCGCGTTGAAATGTTGCCTTTCTTAAATTATTAATGATTGCGCTAATGCAGAATATTGGTCATGAATATTGCTCACGGCTAACGGATTAAAAATGTGTTCACATGCGTGTAAATCAGCGTGTTATTCCGCATAAAAAGAATTACATCCTACAGTTTTGTTTTATTATAATTCGATGTCAAATATTCCGTTATGCCAATGGTATATTGCGCAACAAGCAGGTACGCTTTAATCCTATAAACAATCGTTTGTAATTTTGAATTTTAGACTTTTTTCTTTCCTTTTATTTGCAATGTCATGCATTTCAACACGAATTTATCGCTTAAATTCGGTTTATAAATATATTCTCTTTTCCATTTAGAATGCTGCTGGGTGTGTACTACTGTTCATTTCATATTGATTACGGCCGCCGCACTTCTGATTTAACGTTTTGGTCCAAAAACAGGTGGGATATATAATATTTTATAGCGTACTCTCTGAATATCTATGAATTAACATGCTCAAGAGAATAGATATAATGTCAATACCATATTTTTGTAATAATAGCCGTTGCGGTACATGATATTGCGGCATCCCTAATTGGATTTGCCTGTCACTGTGGCCTCCATGAAGACGGCTGCAGAAGGCCTGCCCTACAAAGTGGATCACGGATGGCTTGCGCTTGTGCAGAAATAAAGCGTACAATGTCAAGCTTACATGAATGCTCTGCAAGAACAAATATCTATAAGCTTTTGAATGCGTCATGAAAAATAGTTTCTGTGGCCAGTTGTTTGTGACCTTTTATTTCAGCTAGTGATATTGTACCAAATATCAAATGTGTGTGATGGTTTGTTATCTTACCTGTTACAATCAAGTGTGTTAACGTAAATAAAATGCTGCGAACCTCAAAAATCAAAACTATGTCAGAATACGCAGTTACTGTAAATACGATCTTGTGTGCAGGTTAGATACAAGAAGACAAAGGCTTTTTAGTGTCAGCAAAAATATTTGTCATTGTTCTTAAAATATTTTATCCACGCACTTATTTTAATTAGAGGATTACGTTATCAAGAATCCTCATATTTAAGTGAAAACAATTATTATACTCTAAGACCAAGTTTATGTATGATTAAAGTTCCCATAATAAAAAAGTGGCTGGAACATTTCGGAAATCAGTTAGTTGTTGTAAAATGTGAATGTCTTTAGCGAAATGTATATACAACTCTGACATTGTTTACTTTGAGCTTTCTGCGCGATTCATATAGGCGTCAGACAGGTAGTTGATCAGCTTAACTAGGCATAATAATTCAAAATGCATAGATTACAATTTTATGGATATTTAAATACCATACATTTTCCAATGTTTTCGGATATGGTTTTAGAATGCCGGTATATTTATGCTACTTATATGTGCAAAGCTCTTAATGCCTAATGCAAGCGTTGTGGCCACAGGCGTTCGCCTTCTTAGACTGCACCACATTAGTCCAAAAGGCAGCGCACCGGACAGAAGTTATATTTGCGAAACTCTACACCGACCGGCGTGGGTAGGAAAACCCTCTAAGTAAAGATCCAATCACGGATGAGGGCTAATAAAATTTATCGATCCCAAAGAACCAAAGGACGTGTAAAGGGTATGTAACAAGCAGTAGTAACACATTTTCTGAAACACAGAAAAAACAAGTCTAAATTATGAACGATTATACAAGAATACCTCTTTTTTATTTTACCTCCAACATCTCCCTCTCTTAAAAATGCGGTTTACCTTGGGTTCACGTAACTCTTTCTGAAGAGAGGATCCACCGGGGTCCACATGCATTCAAGACCAAAGAGGTTCAAGCTCAGACCAAGTGCGCAGTCTCGTTCGTTCTAATACGTTGTCAGCACAGGCGTATTCGGGACCTCTATCCGCTTTAGTGTAAGACATGACATGACTTGTTGACACATTTAGCAAACATAACTGCTGAATTCCTTCCAATTTGGACACATTATTATCCGAACGTCTTCTTAGATAAATGCTATCCCGACGTTGCAATTCAGTGTGTCTTCGTTCACAGGCGATTATCTGTCTGACTGTAAGAGTACCCTGGGTGTAGGGCTTGCGGCAAGTCGTCGTCGCCCTTAATAACTCCAGCGGCGTGAGACAAGGATATCCGCTGTCTCCTTTCCTCTTCAACTTCGCTTTTCACGAAGTCATGGAAATCACGTTTACAGGACACGACTTAGAAGGTGTGGAGCTACTCCCAGGAAAACGGCTTCTTGATTTAGATTATGCTGATGATATTGCCCTCATCTGTGACAGCTCACAAACGTGCCAAGCGGCACTGGACATATTAGCACTAGCTGTCCGTCACTTAGGGCTGTGCTTCGCACCCTCGAAGTGCAAAGCATTCCTCCAAGTTTAGTCTGGACCGCCTCCTAGGCAGACTCTTGGTGGGGATCAGTTAGAAGTAGTTCAAAAATGTAACTACCTGTGAAGTTGTATCAGCGCCAGTGCGATAGAAGATGAAAGCACGAATCGTGTAGCAAAAGCTCGTGGCGCTTTTGCTATACTTCGCCAGTTATGGCGCCAGCGCGACATCACTCTTGCATCAGTACCTTCGACCCTACTGTACGGTTGTGAAACCTGGCCGCTTAAAGCAGCGGACCTGAAGAGGCTAGTTACGTTCGACCACCGGTGCCTTCGTAATTTAGCTCACATATGGTGGGAACACAGCGTGAGCATCGAGCGTTTCGACGCATTGTTTATGGCACAGGAAATGGAAATAAACCGCTCAGCACCCTTATTTCACGCATCAGGCTCCGATGGCTCGGCCATGTGTTACGCATGCCAGCCCACCGACTTCCGCGACGTGTGTTGTTTGCGCGCCGGGGGTGTGGATGGAAGAAGAGGAGGGGTGGCCAAGCGATGACTTGGTCCAGAGGAATGAAGACCCTCACTTCTGAACTGGCCTCGGTTGGAGCGTCTCGGCTCCCTGGTTAGGGTCCGAAAGACGATGAACACGTTTGGTTGGACACACTTGCTGATATGGCTGAAAGCCGACCTCAGTGGCGTTCCTGCTAGGATTTTCTTTGTCCCACTCCATCCCTCTTAGCATCCCCCTCCAACCACGATATCATTACTTAGCCTTATATAATTTCGCATAATATTTTTGGGTGCACAGCAGTCGGCTGGTAGCTTACCGGAACGAAGCCCATACGTTACAGGTAGCTCAGCCAGCTTTCACCAGTTGTTTTCTTTTTCTCTCGCATTTTTCTCTTTGTATTGCGGCACAGTAGCTAAGGTGTTCCCCACCTCTAGCTAACGTTATGATGATGATGATGATGATGTAAACTTGGTGTACTTTGGGCCATAAGTTTGGTTAATTTGACCGCGTTCTTTTCGATTGTTGTCCCTATCGATTGGGGAACGAACGAAATAGCCGACGCTGTTTTTGGTTGTACGGACAAGGGAACATATTTGCATTTCATTGTCAAGCGTGTTCTCTTCCCTGCACATATTGATATATCGTGGAATCTGGTCCTTTTCAGTTTCAAGCATGCCTGCACCCTTAGACTACGTACACGCTTAAGGTTACTAGCTTCTTGATAGTAAGGAGTTTTGTAGGCGCAATCTCGTTATGGTTGCCTCTCATCACCGTTCCAAAATGCTGTCGGTGGCTTCCGGTCCGGCAAGTCAAAGCTGAAATGTTGGCCACGAATAACTATATGACAAGACTGGGATTCTGTTATGGAATCTGAAACATTAATCATGTTTGTGTCATTATTCGAATTTAGCAGCTAATTCATTCAGATTCAATTTCATCCGAGGTCACCCGGTTTCCAATCCACCTGGAGGTGCAGTTTTTATGACAACAACTCAATTAACTGCCGTTGAAACTTTTCAAAATATAACTGCTGCTATTGAAGGAGGAACTGCAATTGTTTACATGAAATATTCATTATTTTCAACACCTCCGTCGCCAACATTTTGTGTCCCCAGGTGTTCGACTTTTGAGCTTGCGCCCCACGAGCCAAAAAGACAACGCACCGGACAGGAGGTATATTTACGAAACTCTACACCGGCCGGTGTGGGTATGTAAACACTCTAATTACAGATCCAATCACGGCTGAAGGCTAATTAAAATGTATCGATCTCAAAGAACCAAGGGACGTGTAAAGGTTGTGTAACAAGCGGTAAGAACAAATTTTCTGCAACACAGATAAAACTAGCCTAAAGTTATGAACGGTTACACAAGTATACCTGTGTTTTTCGTTCACCTTCAACAGCAAGTACACTAAGAGGAATTCAAAGCCTTCTCCTTTTCTGTAGTTGTGAGCACTTGTATTATTTAAAAGACAATGGAATGTTGCTTCCTCATTCAGCCTCGCCGGTGGGAAACTTGCGTATCAACGCGTTTGTCACTTGTTGATTGGTTTATTTCACTTGGGAAACAACAGGTGATTTTAAATCTACAAATACCAACAGTCGGGCAGTTTCCCATTAACTTTTTCCGCGATGCACACAATGTGAGCTATAGGTTATAAGCCGGGAAAACAAAAAGCATACGTTTGGCGAGATATTCAGTTCGCACTAATTGCAGCTTGATTATAATTTTTTATTGGAACCGCACCTGTAAAAATAAATACTTGGGTCGACAGGGAGTTCATTTTAGACCTAATAAGGCAGTGAACAAATATGGAGGACAATCTTATTGGTATTACATTCCTAGGTACATGTACATGAGCATTAGAAACAAGAGAATATTTATACACTGTTGTAACCAGAGGTAAATATCCCCAGTTTAATCCATTGTCATTTGGTGGTTTAAATTTAGCAAGAGCAAAATAGTTATAAAAATTGTTCTTAAGATATAATAGGTGTGTCTAATATTAAGACCTCAATGTGTGGTTTCAGTGGGTGTCAAATAATAATTAATAATAGTATAAAAGCATACGGTCGGCCAGTGATCCGCATTGATTTCAAAGTTGTCTTTGATAATAAATATAGTAAAATAAGTATTTTTACTCTAAAGGAATATAATTTCCTTGTCCACATCACCTTTATTTCAACCCTCACCAAATGTGTAATAACACTGAGAGATTGGTGTTTTTCATTGTTTTTCCCGACGCTTTTATTTTGCTAACAACTATTACGTTTGATGACTATGATGCGCGTGCTGATAACTTCCATGTTTAGCTGGCAAGCACTGTTCATTTTTCCAGCTACTGGCTCGTGCTCGGCATCCTTTTATACTTCCGTCTCGCAGTGTTTAGTATTTGGAGATCCTTCACGTAGTGTATGAATTGACCGTATGATTTTCAGGTTAATCACTGCCAACGATCCTGAAATGGGAGAAGTTTGAATCACATTACATAATGTTGCATATCATATGCAGTTAAGGGAATTTGACAAGATATACTCGTTTGGAAATTTGTATTTCTCTAAGGAAATCACGATGCTCATGAAAGTACGCGGAGATATTAGAGAGGATAGTTTCTTAAAGATGGTAAACGTCAACACACATAAAGTTACACTAGATAAAACCATCCATTTGTCTTCCTTCGAAACATGTGCCGTCCGAACTTTTGCATTGTTGGGGTTCACCGATAATACAAAATGTACAGTCAGAGTTGAGTTGAACTAAATGGATTGTCTGCTTAAAACCGGTGAATACCATTTGATTACTGGTTCGTCTTCTTCATTCATATTCTTGTGAATTTGATCAACTGAAGGCCTGCTTTCTCAGTTGCATTCCACCACAACCATGTTCCAAACATTAATACTATCAACGTCTTCATGAAAGTTCGAAGCAGTTTGTAGGGTACATCTCGCCCTGGCCAAAATAACTTCCATCTGACTGGAAGTGTCAGATTAGGACTATTTGAATCCATAGCAATATTGATGTGCAAAGCCGCCGGTGATGCGTTTTTAATGCGCAGCCCCGCATGGCTTTGTAATTTTAGAACTTGGGTTTCTCCGTCTCGTCTCTTATGGTTATAGTATTCGTTGCCAAAATTTCTTACTGGTTATGCGTATTTTATGTGTAGGCTTTAAAACTGGGATGACCAATTATGTTGCACAAAACTGCACATTGCAGTACAACATACATTTTTAAAGCCTCATTTGGGTGAAGTAACATGGCCAAAATACGGAAGTACTATACAAACTTAGAGTAACCTACTTTCGCATCGTGAATACTGTAGCATGCCATTTATTATCACAAACCCGTTTCAAGCGCATAAGACAACCTCGTAAGTCATTGTAAACATAGTTTTAGCATACAGTTATAATAAATCAAAACACACTGCGATTTACTGATTTTGGAAGCAAATGACAATTTTTGTTACTTCTTCTGCTACAAATGGATCTTAAATTCATGAATAGCACAAGCCACACCGTTAGCATACTTAGATATTTTTTTCACAGCAAATGATTCAAGTTGTATTAAACGATTTACGCCGTCATCTTATTTTGTAGTTCCGGTGATTGCCTGATCATGATCAATCAGTGCTTATTTTACTTCAGCAAAATAATAATGTGTTTTTACGTTGTTTCGTAGTGGATTACCGCAGTAGGTATCTGGACATTGCGTCTGCGTCTGGTTCACTGCATTACAATTGATAATCTATTTCAAGAAAACTTTTTCATTCAAATCTGTCATTAGAGACGGAAGGTTTAATAAGCCGACGGCATCCCGCTCGTTAAGTCAAAAGAAATCCCCATTTTCTGAAACCGTCCTCTAAATTTTACTAAACTGAACTTGTCCAAGGCACACAATCTAAGAGAAAACTGAAGCAACAGATGATTTCGTGGTCGTCTGAGAACAATTGTTATGCAATTATGCGTTAAAAAATGGCATGTTTTGCGCATGGTAGTACGTTGCAATGATCACCTGGACTAGCGTTGTCATTTGATTGGTCATGTTTTAAGATAGAAACCTAAGTGCTTTATTTGTGCGTTTTTAACATACTTTAATAATTCGGCTGTGCACAGTAAGGATAAGGTATCGTTTATCCTTAGTCATTTATCTTTAGATTCTTCTGATTTACTCCTTGAATGTGGCAACAGTCATTCATGCAGATCGGCTTGATAGCTAGGTGAGTAGAATATTTTCAATATTTTGGTCTAGCTAATATTCTGCTAATAGGCATGGCTAATATTCATGCTCTAGCTTATTTACCAATAATCAATGAATACAGCATCGCGCCATATGACCTACCGCATCAAAGAACTGTGGAAGGTTAATTTTAATGTTTTCCACTCCTTATTTGTCGCTCATTTAACGTGGCCCCGGTTATGCCTCGAGTTTAAAAATACATTGCACTCGTCAGCTTTACAGTGACGTCATTATTGAAGCTCTTTCTGAAATTCAGAAATGTTTCGTTAAATGATTGTACAAGCTCATCAGACACATCATTGGAAACACCACACAGAAAGATTTAGAAAATTACTTGTCGGGGTTTAACTTACTATAGCCAACTCATGGGTGCCGGTCCATAGCATAATGATAACGAGCTTCTCTTTATTCTTGCAGTGCGAGTTTGAGCCTGCGTAGAGATAGGTCGACCCACGCTGTATCCTTAACCCATTTGCGATTGATTATGGTTGCGCGGCAGCACAGCTTCTTTATTGTGTACTGCTGGTACCTTTTTATCTGTGCCTAGAAATCTGCAACGTCACATTATTGTGCCAAAATATTAGCGATTTCTAGAGACATTGTTCTAGAATGTTGATTGTTATTTATCTACTCATTAAGAAATATGCCACTAGTGATATAGGTCTCCTCTTAAATTATCTTATATTATAAGTCATATGTTTCATGTATTTGCATAGTGCTACGTATTAAATTCCTTGCAGCAAAGTACTCTGCATTCATTCATAGGCTACAACTTTAAGTAAAAGTAGATCAATAATCGTTTCTGTCGAAGCCAACTCTGTGAGGTAATTACCTTGTTCCATATTGTTGTATTGCTTTTAACGACAGAAACTGACCTGTTCGAAGTACTGGGGATCTAAGGTAAACGAGGCACTATTTTCGTAACATAAATTCCACAGATTAACGAACATACAAGCATCATATAAGTGTGAATTTCCAACAAGGTCAAACATTGTGTTCAGCATTGGGCACCAGAAATATCTATTTAACAAGGACAGCAAGAATAATCGGGTTTACACAATTAAATGTAACGACTGTATACATGTTTCGCTATGCCAAATAGCTAGAGCGAAAAGCAAAAATTTAAGAACACATGAGACGGGTGAGTGATATTGAGCACAAGTCTTTCTAGGTCATTAGTTAATGAGCATATGTGGGGCCCGCGATAGCGAACAAAATTACTGCTATGTACTACTCTCACGTGCGCATGCACACGCGCAGACAGAGACTAGGATGTATCCACAAACGTAATGTTCACAAATGTGGAATTCACAAGTCCACACATTAAAGTCTCGAACACATCGTGTTGCCTGAACGAATGAGCCATTCAAAAACCATTTCTTGTCATGCCGACAGATCGGTCGTGGACTTAAATAACAATTAGCGCGCCTAGGTCATTCCAAAAGTTAAACCCGGAAGAGCTACGGGGCTGTTTATATTTGGTTATGTAACCATTAGCAAAAACATGCAAACAATATTCAGACCAAGTTGTATACAATAATTCGGCTCATGAATGCAATCCACAGATTATTAAACGAAAGACAAATTTTACCGACAAAATTCAGCAAAACGAAATACAAATTTAAAAATAGCAAGTCTTTCAACTTGATAAGTAATACCGCGCACACAGTTTTGTTCAGATAAATGGGTGGAAGTGAAAGAATTTCATCAATAAGATTCACTTATTATAGAGTACATATGTAAACGAGCGGATTAAAAAATTTTCATAAACCTCTCAAACTTGCAAAATATTTGGTTGTTATAACGGGTCATCTCAAAATGTACAACGGGTATGTTGCATCAGAAGAGCAAAATTTTTTATTGCTTACAGTTTTCTTCTTTGTAATTTATTTTCATTCTGCTAGTTTAGGGGAATTTTGCAGATAATATTCAGTTTGCTGCAAAAATGATCTATCAAACATCAATTGCTCTGCACAGAATTATAAGAATTATGTGAGTCCAAACATTTACATTGTAACACATGCGGACGATATTTTCTGTGTTTTACTTGAGCTGGCACTTTCATTTTGCTAAACATATATCCAAAAGTTTTTCATGGGGATTGCAAGTATATACATATAACTTCTGTCAGTGAAATGCCGTGCGGATGAGCGCGTTAAGCGGATACAAGGATACTTTAATCCTAGAAGCTTTCAGTTAAATAAATTTTAAAATGCATGCGGTTGTACGAGAAATGCAATTGCCGCTTGAATTGGAGACGCAAAATTCGGAATAAGCAAAACGATACCTACATGTTTTAATTTTCCTTTGGTCCAGCATTCCAAGTTATTCGTTTTTAATCAAAAAATCAAATTGATTTTGATCCCTAGAGCTGCAATATAAAATAAAATATTAATGTCTGATTGCCAATACATATTTCAATTGTAACGTTAGCTACCGTGTTAACCTGAGGCGCTTCAGCTGACATGATTCTCACCACGGTCAAGTAACGTGTATGGATGGACTGATTTACGTTACTCGATCTGCACGTTGAGATCACCATGTTAATACTATTTTAAGCTAGGTTTTCTTATCTATGAAAAAAACGTTTCTTCATTGCATGGTAACTTCCTTGCAGAATGTTTGCACAAGCGACGGAACCGCACCATTTGCTGCCGCCAGTTGTTCTTCATAAGCTTATCAACTAAGAGTCAAACTATTATCCATCTCAGTACCACGGCTATTAGTCAAATAAAATCTCATAAACTACAGGGCATGTTTTTGTAGTTGATGTTTATGGATACTGTGGCTAACTAATTATGCGTGTAGCCAAACGCTTTGCAGCAATCTGTCTAATGTATATAGAACGTAAGTTTGTAGGAAGCGAAATTTCTCTTGACATATTTAGTAGATACAATTAGCATAAATAACTAAATACCAAAAGGCACTTTTGGAGAAAATATAGAGGACCATGCGAGGAAAAATTATTTAGTGAACACTGATCAAGAAAACAGCGAATGATAGAGTAAATCCACAACAACCTTTTGAAAATAAAAAATTCACAACAGTCGCTGGTTGACCACTTAATAAGGGTTTTATGAATGTATCGATTTTAACTTAAGCACAAATATGTAAGGCAGTTCAGCTTAAAGATAATCAATTACAGTGGTCGAATTACTATGAGTTAGTCGTAAGAATTCTGGATGAAATAGGGACGCAAATAAGTGGTGAACCGCTGGGCACGGTACGCACATGGGGAGTAATATTGAGTTTGCTATCATCCTGTATTTTAAAGGACACGTATCAGCGTATGTGCGGTTCCCGCAGAGTCGAAATCGTGTCAGTCAGTGAAGTGATAATTAAGTCAGAGCAACAACCTAGATTATAATGAAGTTTCACTATAAATTCTAGATCAAGTTACACTCATTTAACTGCATTCGGGCTGAAGTCAGTGGCAGTGTGTTAGCGGCTCCTAAACGTTACTGGAATTTCCTACTAAGATTGCAAGCGGACTTCATATTCGGGTTTTGAATGGGACTCAGTCAACGATGGCTGGTTCAGGACGCGCGCATACCGCACACTCTATAGCAGTACGTTAGCGCCAGCTTCTGTCGAATTGCCATTAGGCCCAATATTAATATGTCTTCGGAGATTTACGATGGTGAGGAAAATCACAGCGTTGTGTGGAGTTCTGTATAATTGTTTTGGCTAGGCAGCAAATCTTGAGATTGAGGGTTTCCCAACTGCGCAAGGGAAACTTTTGCAATCCGTTCTGCATAAAACGATGAAGGTGGCTATGTTGAATCTCAAGAGAGGAGGAATAAAAGCGTTATGCCGGGAATGGCTTGGATGCAATTTTTTCCTGAATGTTAAATGGTTTCGGTCAAAAACCACTTTTGCAATGCACTTCTAAAAGCTCATAATATAGCGGTTACCCGGAATAACGGGTTGAATAAACATGGAGGGAGATGGTAATTTTGGAATTGATAGTGTAGAGTTCAGGGGGCTAAAAAGCAAATACTTGGGTGAAAGACAATCGAGATGGTGAGAACAAAAATGACGGTTGTGGTGCCGTCATTCCGTGTGTTGTATAATCGTATATCCTCTTTTGTTAAGTACGAAGACGGGTTTATTGCTTAGACCCTACTGCGTTTTATTCATGGCAACATTGATCCATCAACACGAAACGAATAGCAGTTATTCTAATAGAGAAGCGCTATCGCCAATTCACTTTATTGTTAAGTGGAAATTTACTTTATTTTATAGAGAGAACGCATTATGCAAAAAATATGCAACAAGTTCAATAGCACGGCCGCAGAGCATTTTTCTGGAACTTCTGGGTTCATAAACACCCAATCGGCATCATGAGAATTTCATTTATCTATCCAGCCACACCTTCATGTAATTTCCAGGGCGAAACGCAGTATGGCATATTGCAGTCTAAATTGTTACGTAAAGCGTTTTATAATTTATGCAAAATATTCTCCGAATTTCTACATATAAACTAATGATATCAGATTGCATTATCTGGAGCATTTAACGGGTATTGTAGTTGTATACATTGGGATAAATGCAACCAAGCAAATATTATCAGTATGTCGACTGTGGCGTCAGTCTATTTTGAACTTACTTACGACGCATTATTATGTTGGCTGGAATTCTGTGATCCCTATGAATTAACGTAAATGATCTACAGGAAACCAGGTGATTTGTTCTATCCTGATTTTTCAGTTCATCTTGGCAGTTGCGTGACCCACGTTCACCTGAAAGAGGTCAGTGAACAGTCATCTGTTCGTTCAGTGTGCCATCACTCCATGACTTGTTGAAATATTTCAAGCAATAGGGAAATTGATTGAATGATTGATAAAAGGGTCAAATTTACTTGCAAACAGCAACCTGTCATAAATGTGAACACATACATTTTCCAACAGTTTAAATTTATGTGTCAAAGTCTATTTACAAAAATTTAATGAGTGGTGAGAATTTTGTGAACGACGCAAGATGTAAACAAGAAGCATCCATTATCTTTCTCCACTTTCCTTTTCAACTCGACATTAATCTTAATGATCTTTTAAAAGTAGCGTATATATATATTCTCATAGAGCTAAACGTAATGTGGGTAATTGGCTGACTGTTTAATTAGGGTGCCTCAACATTTAGTATGGGCGTTTTATGTTTTCAATTCAACATTTTATATTTAACTTACTTAGATTTCGCAAAACCGATACATGCTTTCCCAAGTTACTTGTAATTCTTGAAGTTTGAAGCATGTGTTTCGCCATTAAATTCACCATAAATTCGACGATTTGTTTAAAAGTTACTTTTTAGGTTTCACTGTATTGTACAACAATACTTCTGCTGAATTTACGCATTGCGTCTTTCTATTTGCCAATATGAAGACATCCAGTAATTAACATTATACTTGAAACGGCCGACATTATATTTCGCTGTCATTTCTTTATTGGAGTGGATAGCACTGATCAACAAAAGAACTTTGTGAAATATTATATTGTAAGTAAAGCATTGCGCTTGCATTAAAACACATAGAAACAAACGTTGTAACCTAGATCCGAGATGGCGAAGTAGTAGCGAACAAATTAACTAGAAAGCAATTGTGAACTGCCGCATAAAAATTGAAACCTACAAAGTGTGTGCCTAACTCCCTGGTCGTGTGTCAAATTACAAAAACACCACAGCAGACTAACCTGTAGATAAAGGATGGTTGGAGTTAAAAAGGCAGTTTTTCTTTAGACAGAAAGAAGTAGGAATATGCTTGTAAAGATGACGTTAGATCTCGTTGCTTTAAATGTCTTCCTTTGGTATCATTATTCTTTTACACATTTTATCTGCAACATCAACCTTCATAAATATTCGGATTTATAGCTATTGCATTCTTGTAGTTTGCACGGTGGATCTCGAATTGCTTGGCTTAAAATGAGTCTGATGAACACAGCTGTCTGATTGGCTTTAGCTCATTTTTTATTGTTTATTTGCTGTAGATATAATGCGCACCGTTTTTAAATTCTGTACCGGTGTTCCTTTGCTGCTTAGTAGTGCAAGATCCAGAAATGTGTAATCCTTCCACCTATTACTGCTTCCCATTTAATCGAAATTGCGGTGATACTTCGCCTATTCACTTGAACCTAGAATGTAAGAAAATCAGTTTGTTGTTACTTTGTTAATTAGCTGTGATTATGACGCCGGGTTATACGCTGTTCAAACACCTTATAGCCTGCTTTAAATCTGTAATCGCATATGGACAATACTTCCTTTAAATAAGTTCCTTATAATCACAAGCTCATAATGGTCAGTTGAAGTGGACCGTTCGCTAAATTAGTCATGTAATCAGCAGTTAAACCTTGCGACAAGGGAGAACAGACAACAATTTCATCCACCTGGCAGAAGATTGCATAGTTGCGTTTGTATTGCATGGTTTAGCTGCATCAGAACAACAACTACTTTGGGTACATTGTTAGTGTACCGATGCTTCGCGGGTGCCTGCCAACATACGCGCCGAATAAATTGGCTATTCCTATCAGTTATACATTTATAAAAGATAAACACATCCTAAAAGCATGCCATAGAATATGGTGTACATGCCTTCTTGCAAGATTAGTGAATTGACACATGTCCATAAGCATATGATGAACTATGTTTTTATTAAAGTATGAAGGATATTTACCATCCAATGTGCAATGTTGTGACAAGGTGAATTCTACCTATCCACTGTCAGTCGTCTGCTGGCGTGCGAGAATCGAAAATGTTGTCTGCATAAGTATTGTCACATTAATTGAAGCAACAACGATTTAGGTTATTGCAACTCCTCAAGCAGCATGAAATAAATAATGTGTACACAAGTTTTTCACAGTTGATTTCATAATTCTCAGTTTGATGTCAACTGCAACAACTAGTATATCTCTAACATAAACGCACGTAAAGTGGACGACAAGCGTCATCACTTCAGTAAACCGTTGTAACGTGCACCCATTTTTACAACGTGCCACAGCGTTGCTCCTTTAAAACTGAGTTATCACGGGTAAAACATCATACGCATGATAGTCGAGCACAATGATTTATCTAAATATTAAAATAATCAATATAATTAAATGTATAGTTTTACGGTCTACTGATGTAAGCACACTGCTGCTTAATAACTGTTAAATAAGTGATTAGAGTGTGAACTTACAAACATTTCTGGGGAATGGTTTCATTTCCTTACTTGGTGAGAAATCCAAACTAAGTTGATGAAAACGCTCAATTGTGTACCTCTTCATTTGACGGATGTAATGCATTATTCCAAATAAAGCACGTTAAAGCAAATCACATGCGCACCGTTGCAAAATTCCTAATCGTCACACTGCGTAAAGTTCATCTGTGCACATAGATTGGCTTGTGATGGGATAATAGCCTTGCGGCATGGCTTTTAAAAAACATTCCTTAAAACATCAAAATCCATATTTGAGAGACCCAATTAAAAGGAGCGTTTTATTTGCTATGGTAGGGTTTTGAAGGTACATTTCGTCCACGAAAGCGTTGTCAATGACTTATGTGTCAAAAGGTCTCTCAGCACTATACATACACCTTGCAGAGGCCAGTTACGATTATCGAAGCTCCAGTACAATGCTATCGTGGAAGCCCGGTTATGAGGCACCTTTCTTTTAATTCCTCACATCTGTTTCATTCAAACCAGCCCTGTGCATCTGTCGGTGAACTTGCCTTATTACGTGCCGTAGGTGGATTCCAACTCAAATCTCCGCGCATGATTCAGTGTTTTCACCATGACCGACACTGCGAACTACACATGTTCTCAACTGCAACTAAATTATTGACTATGTATTACATTTCTCATGTCATACATCCAACAGCAATGCACCCCAGTGTATTTCTGAAAGTTTACGCTCGACATTTTTAAAAATTTTACATTGATGTAAGTTATCAATGTATTCATCTCGGCAAATGCCCGGTAGATGATCCAGATATAATTCGTTTTTCTTATATTCCCCACAACCGTCCTACAGGACGTGTCAGGCAATTGCTTAATACAGTGATAAATCATTGTTCATTGTTAATTGAAAACGGGCGTTCTACACCCGTGTGACCAGGCAAGACACCTTGAGATGGATAAACATCTACTGCCGGATATTTGGCAATTTAGTCCGCTCTAACTCACACCCTAATACATAAACCTGTCTCAATGGTAAACAGTGTAGATTGACCAGATTATTGTGACCGGCTGCATAGTGATGTAAAAATCGCTGTCCACGCCTTCAAATTACCCAAAATACATTCAATATTGTAACCAAGTTTTAGTAGTTGAATCATACTCTAATGGACAGGTTGCATGTGTTAATTTACAAAGAGGTTTTATAAGCTGCTGGATTTAAAGAAACTTTCCGCAACATTCTATCCAATTTTTGCTTCTCTTCTCAAGTTGAGAAGCAGTCGCTGCTTTGTACGTTTTCAACGTTGGAATAATGTTATTAAACACGGATTGCGGTCAAATTGAATTTCTACTTAACAGCACAACTATGTTATTGTATTTGTTGTTTTATGGCCACAAAATCGGGAAACGGAAAGCGCGTTTAAGCACATTACTTTTAAACATAACTAACATTTTTGAAGACAAAATGTGACCAATATTGATCGTATTCAATATAACAGTTTTTACTTTTTTAATATAGATATCTTATAACAAATTTATATATGAGCAGATTTTAAAGAATAACTGAGTAAACGTTTTGCTTCAATAATATATTGATTGTGTTTACGCTTACCTTCCGACAAAGCAATACATGTTAGTTAACACTATCGCTCTCATATAAACAAATTGGATTAAATTTCAATGAGGCCAGCTTACTTACCTCCTATTGCTAAAGATCAGTAACAAGTGAGATTATTCTTAAACAATTTACTATCGCTTGATTGTTGGCAGCCTAAAACCACACCAGTAAGTAGATATGTATTTAGCTCAAATCTGAAGCAAGTTTTACACGACTACTAGGGAAATTTGAAAAAAATTAAAAAACCATCTTTTAGATTTATCACATTGCTTAACTACGCGTTCTTCTGATATCCTATGTGTTTGTAAGCCATTGATACTGTAAAATATATAAAGCAAACTATTTATAACGTGAGTCAAGTCCACCAGATATTTTCTGAATTATTGAGAAAGAGCATAACTATGTTTCACATGCACTTCTTTGCTGAACCACATGGTGGTTAACCTAGTTATTACGTTGATCGGCAAATAGTGATCTATGGTGATTGCTTCAATTGCGTATTTGTAGAACAGCGTTTGTACAACCCTGCCTATATATATGTGTGTGGCTGTGTGCGCGGATGTGTGTGTGAATCTCCAGGTGGTTTGTCTGATTGCACCGATTGCAATGAAATTTTGTCACAAAGGTGAATTTGATTTCCTTTAGGTTTTTTCACATGTAGGTCATTGTACATTTATTATTTTTATGAACATATTTCAACTTTTGAATATTTGTAGTTTTCTAGTTATCTTCACTTTACTACTTATAAATAACTAGGTTCCGTTAGATATGTATTTGGGTCGCAACTTAGGCAAAACAAATCTGTTGGCGTTGTGTTGTTATTGAGCGTTTCCATTTTCCATGTACTTCAATTTTTTTATTATCGCTCCGACATTTTATTGCTTTGGCTCAAACGTTTTTCTGAAATGTGCGCCGAACTACGCACCACCATTTAAGCTAGGAGTTAATACTAATACATCGAATGTATTTTTAATAGTTAATCTTTTATTTTACTTTTGTTTTTCCATAAAAAATTGTTTAAAAATTTATTGGCTGCAAGCATATTCATTTGTCTCCTTTATTCCGCCGCAAACATCATTATCATCGTCAATATACACGTAGGCTAGAGTTTTAAATAACCGCAGCTATTCTGCCACAATATATACCATCGAAGTAATAAAAATACAGAAGATGTATGGCAGCTGAGCTACTAGCAACGGATGCGCATCCTTCCGGAAAGCTACCCGCCGGCTACTAGGTAAAAAGAAAAATTACTAGCTAAAATTATCTTACGCTAGTAAACGAACTCGCGCTTGACGTGGTGGCTAAACTGATGGGGGGACAAATAAACTCACAGCAGATTAGTCATTGATGCAAACTCCTAGTCAGGTCAGCAATTGCATTTAGCCAAAAGTGTTCATCATTTTTGGACCCCAACCGGGAAACCGAGACGCTCTAACGTAGGCCAACTCCGAAGTGAGGGCATTAATTCCTCTCGGCCAATTCATCGCTTGGCGAAACCTCGTCTTTTTCCATCCACATACCCTATGAGTAAAAACGCACTTCGCGGGATTCGGTGTGCTGGCATACGCATTAAGTGGTCGGGCCATCGAAACCTGGTGCGTAAAATGACGGTGCTTAGCGGTTTAGATCCTTTTCCTGTGCCGTAAACAAGGCATGAAACACGCTCGTTGCTCACGCGTTGTTCTCACCACCTGTAAATCAAACTGCGAAGGCACCGGTTGTCGAAGTTAACTAGTTTTTTTACGTCCGCTGAACTAATAGGCCACGTTTCGCAACCGTACAGTGAAAACGATCTGCACTTGTTCACCTGAGTAATACCTTGCAGATAATCCAAATTAGACCGCCTTACTCGAGTAGAGTAACAGCACAGAGAGCAGCTGCAATGCAAACAGAGGAAGGACGAGAATCAGCTAGGTGTAAAAGAGAGAGTGAATGGCTCTTGCGTCCGGTGCGACGCGCAGCATGATTTAAGGATGCAAAATTACGTACACGCTCAATATTGGCACCTTCACATATACTATGGTTTAAGTCTTATGATAATTGCCGACAAAATTGCTTTACTAAAAATTGCACCCACCCAATAGTAATTATTATGATTTTTATTATGGCGGAACTTCAACATTTTATAGGATACCATATTAAAAAACCGGAGCTGTCAAAAGTCCATTATTTATTAAAAATACACTGCGCATATATTGCCCATAGATATTTATATATCTAAATACTAAATACGAATTATGTGTTTTCGAGAAAGTAGGTATTTAGTCATATGTAACCCCAGCGTAGTATTTACACAAATTTGTACAATTCAGGTATCCATTATAGCGCATACGATTTTAATATATATGTCTGGACACTTCTGCTCACATTCAAAAAAATCTTTACATATATAAAATCGTTCTCTCATTCGAATAACGGTTAAAACTAAATACAGCTATTACTTTATGCTTCGCATTTAATTCTTCTCAAAACCCTTTTATAGCAAAGGTCCACAAACATATTTTCGTTGCATCTAGGGTGGAGAAATCAGGGATCATTATTTGTACATGGGATCCGTAGCTATCATATCTTCGTATGTTAAGTGACGGCCTCAACCTTTGACTGCCATCCATATTTTATTATATTTAGGAAGTTGATAACACGTTGCAGACAACAGTGGCATACAGATTATTTCGTATTTTCCGCCAGCGTTCTACGTAAGTTAAACTATGAGCAATTAAATTTAGTCTGTTAGCTACGTATTGCAACTAATCGAGCTATTGTGCCTCGAATTAGTTGACTGCAGAGTAGCCTCGTAAGCCTTACCCCACTATTGTCTTATTACGAAAAGAAATAGGCAGACGAACATTCCGTTACGGTATATCCTACTTTTGTTGTCCAAGGCCCTTGATTAGCAACACGAGTTTACTGCTAGGTACACATCATGTTTAAATCGAATAATTTAATTTTTATTGTTTTATTTATATTATATTCCATGAATCACAACTAAATGACCGATTGGGTTAATTAAACAACGGCAAGTGCTTCTCAGCCTGAATTTGCGTTGTGATAAAGTGATTTCCATAAAACGTAGAAAACAAATATTACGTTATTTGGTCACATGTAAACATTACCCGACTCAGGCTAATGGTAAAACAAATTAAATCAAATACCAGCAGGTTTATCATAAGTTACAATACACCAGCAAAAATCAACATTTACTTTTTTGTATACCAACTATTTTAATAAAATATGTAAGAGTTTGCTTTAGTATTTTAAAGAATGTTAGAGCAGGCAACGATTTTCAAGGCTTAAAAGATTTATCCTTGCCCATAGTTTTCTAAACTAGTACGATTCTAACATACTAAAAAGAACTTTTAAAAATTTATCCAAACAAATGTAGTAGAGCACAGTTAGCTGGTCTCCTATGTATATTTGCAAATTCTTAAATAAATTATTTTTTGCTTCAAATATTTGCACCTGACAAAACCTTCGAGTCAAAAAAATATGTTTATAGCCGCACTTAAGGAAACAACATGTAATTACTACAGGCTGGAAAGCGGTAGTATTGGGCTAATTAGAGCGAAAGATAATGCGCTTTTTATATATAATGATAAACCATGCGACTAATGCCGATGATAAATACAAATGGAAATAATATACATATAAGTGCATTATTGTATAAATGCTTCAATTTACATTTGCATGTTTTGTAACGAACGTTTTACTGAGATGATGAAAAACATTATTGGGAATTTAAAATCGATTATGCAATTTATCCCAACAATACATAACCTTTTGTGAGTAGCTAAAATGAAATTATATTACCATAAACCTTACAAAAATAGCTAGCACATCTACACTTTTACTGACAATCTTAACTTAAAAAACTAATAACAAAATGGCTTTTCCAACTGGTTTAGTTAGGGATACTAATAACAGACGAAGTTAAATTCGACCAAGTAGGTGTGTAATACTAAAGATGTTATAAGGACAATAATTACCATCACTTTAAACAACATACATAAGATATTATTTTGAAGCATATACTGGAAAATTAACAAAGCTGACTAAGCGCATTTCTCCAAACACGAGGATTTAATCGTTCTAGTAGCTTTAGGATGTTTCTCCTGCTGACGCAATATCATTTCGCTCGCAGAACTTTTTCTAATATATTATTGTTAGCTTGGCAACAGTTTTCACTAAAATGTTTTGAGCGGAACAATGAAATCGCGATCACTTTCTCTGACCCTTTCGTGTGGCTTTTGCTCTTGACGTACCTCTTGTGGTGAATGAAACATAGTTAGCACTACGAAACTTCAAACAAGAGATTTGCCCGCACATCCTGACGTGAAAGCTAAAGGCGACGTTATAGCTGCACAATGCAGCAGCAATAAATTTACTCAGTGCCTGGACGCTTACCACAAAGGTGGCGCAAACAGCATCCGTACATTTACAAAGCCCCATACATAGGTATTTGATACCATTAAAATGAGTAAGAAATATAAATTTGAGCCAAATATGAGTAAATTAGGTAAAAGGCAAATTTACCTTGGAGAATTCAGGTCGGGGTTTATCATATCGAACTTGTCAAACAAAAATCTAAATGGTTTTCTTCCTAAAATGGTCTCTAACACACATCTTATACATATATTTACGAGTTGCTTATACAGTCAACTTTAAAATGTATCGCTGTATCAATTTAGCACTTGCAACGCGTAAAATTCGTCTTGTAAACGTTTGAGTTGGACATAGTTTTAGTTACAACGTATTTTACATATATATAATTAGCTAAATCGAGTAGAATCATAATTAATAATAATAATATATTTATTTCGATTAAGTAAGAATTACAACGATATATATATATTTTGTATAAAATGACTTGATTCCACTAAAAAATATTTAAATATGAGGTTGGTTTATACATACATTTGCCTGCAAATGGAAACCTTTTCCCATTTTTGTTTAGCTTATATTTTATGTTTCCTTTTATTTCTTTTCTAAAGGAAGTACATTGCTGTGAAATCCATAAGCTAGTGCAAAGCTTGTTTATATTTTGCTATTATATTTAAAACACAATAAAAAAACTTGCGTGCGTTGAATCCAGGGAACATGTATATATTAACAAATTAAAATTGGGAAAACGTTTAGCCTACATAAGCATTACTAATTTATATTGTTTGGTTTGGTAGTCACTGATTAATTTTTTATATATGGTTGGTGGATAACGTTTTCAGGAAAAATTACGGCAATGCGTGCGTCCATTATACGCAATAGCTTTCAACCCTTTGTTCCTGTACACTGTAAGCATCAACCTAACTCACAACAGGTGGAAGGAACCCAACCCATCTTACGCCGGCTAATTAAAAATCCTCTGAATTATTTTCCAATATAATTGACAAATAGGCAAATGCAGACAATAATCTGTTTAACGCTAACGTTGTCATAAATATGGTCGCGTTAACGTTAAGCGTATATATAAATTGATCATGAAATAAGTCACGATTTATGTTCGATTTCATGTTGTAGTATTACCTGTTGCAAGTAAGTATTTGTATTCAAATTGATCTTCTTTTACTTAAATTACAGTATTCCTTTCATTTTTCTTTTAAAACTACGCCATCTGAAAGGCACAATACTCATTTAACGGCAGTAGATCCTGTTATATATTGCCTACATTTCTTCCTAATCCCATGTTTTATCCGACTATCTGTAAAAGCAAGTTTCTCATTGGTATTCACAAATACAATTGCTCCAAAACTCGTATCTTATTGTTTCCGCTATTTCCTGGCGCACCGTAATGCACTACATTTTTTTCAATACAGGCTAACCAGCAAATCCTGGATATTAGGCTGTATCGGTTTATTGCAAACCAGTTGCTTCATTAATTACTAATTTAACAGATATATGCTTTAATAAATACGTATCGACATTGGCAGTATTTACCCTCCGTAAATTGTCTTTAACAGCATCATTTGACTTCTACCCAACTTCAAATTTAAAGTGGATGGGTTTATCCCTAAATTTTGCGAACATATTGGGCAAGCCACGTGTCTCCAAAATTTGATTCCTCGGTTATCGATGAGTTACATTATGTGAACTTGCATTCCATCTACATAAATCATACACATTAAGGAAACAAAATCCATGCTTTACGTTGCTGCATTAGTTTGAATATGTTTATGAACAAGCATAGACATATTAGCGCTTTCATGTTAGCTACACATTTGCTGTAATGAATGAGCTACAGTGCACACAAATATACTTCAATCCCCAGCCACAATCCCTCAGTCAACCTCCTGTAGTTCAGAGATTGAATTCAAAACCGGGTACGTGTAGCGTATTCAATTTTTAAATATAAGTTTGATTACTTTCATGAAGATTTTATGCACATCCAGAAGCAATTTGTAACTATTACATAAGGGTAACGTGCCAATTGGAAAAAAGCATTTGGGACAGGAAAATCTAGAGAGGAATTATTGAGCGTATGCTTATATCAAAAAGCCCTGTAATGATTTGATGCTAGATACCTTAGTAAAAGTTAATTTGAAATACTGATAAGAAGCCTTAATTTTGGAGAGCAACTTAAGACTTATTCAATGCAACATAACATACTTTGTTTTTATGGAAGCAAACATAAAACCGAAGACTTTTAAAAGTATTACCATCTATAAGATCATTACATTTATTCCTGAGAAAATTGAGATCAGCGTTGTTGTGATATCTTAATACATATCCTATTATTGAGGTGGATTTGCAATAAATACACAAAATTTTATAAATGGAAAAGTTTGGCAAGCCGTATGATCTAGCTATGTTCGTCAGTTTATGGAAGTCATATTTGTTGACGAACTTTAAAAGTTGTTGATAAATGCGAGGATTGCAGCTGAAAGTATAGTCGTCAATAATGTATGCGTAAAATTGTCATCGTATAAACAGCAATACGGGAAGTCAGCAGTATCACCGAAATTGTTATATTGCAGCGAGCACGCGGCATTAAAATTTAAATAATAACGTTGAGATTAATTTGATAATGTTTTAGGAATACTCATGTGATCACTTTGAAATTAACAAAAAATTAAACGCTTTGATATCAATCAAACATTATCTAAGTGTGCAATAGGCACATACAAGTGAGAAACCAGCCCCCGGCTTTTATTAATATAAAATCATTTTAATTTTACATATAAAGATATCGAATAATTTGAGTGCCTTTAATGTATAAACAACTTGCTCTACTGCTCTCATTAACACAACTCTTGTATGAATAATTGTGGTGTAATCCAGAAAACTGACATACGAATATATCAAAACATCTCTCGTTCCACTGAAATATAAAGCAATGAATAAAGCATTTGATTTCTTTATATATATGATTGCAAATCCAAAATTAGTCATTTTTAGTTTTTACTGTCGTTGGTGTTGAAAACCAAATATCAATATAGTAAAAGGCAAATGCTTAAAGTTAACATGCAATATTTTAGCACTAAAAAAGCATATTTTTTGATAATTGAACAGTTTGACCGCATTACTTGCATTAACCTTAAAAAGATGACAGCATTAATATTTATTAAAACATGGTTCCCTCATAATGTAGCATTTAGGTCTAGTTTCTTTGAATTCCCCGATAAATACGTCGCTTTCTTGGCACATATAGGTGAACAGCTACAAGAATATGCTTAAAATGTTTGCTAAATTGTACCAAAGGACAAAATGATAAAATCCTGACGAGTGCACAACTAACAAGCTTAAGGAACATATTATTTTGCTGTAATCTTGCGTGGGAACAATCCATAATTTTTATATATTCTATAAATATCAATTCATAATTGCATAATTAGAGCACGTTACCCAATTATAGTGTTATTGCACGTTAATTTTTATGTACGGTGCCTGCTGTATAAATTGAGTCATATCGACTTGGGCACACGATTTTTGGTTTTAATGGCAACTTTCCCCAGATAACTTTTGGAGTTCGCTAGATAAATGTATATAGTTATTTTACCCCGACCGATGGACGTTCACATATTGTGTCCTAAAATCAAAACAGCATTTTTAATTGCGCAAGTACGTAAGTAAATGTATTGCGGAACCGCATTTGCAAACAGCGGATTGGATCACGCAGAGGCACCGCGTACGTTAGACATATTATTTATTTCGAGTGAAGAGTTACTTCTTTGTTACAAATATTTTTAGCCTTAGCAAATCAAAAGATCACTTTCATTATCTTACTGCAAACGGATGATTCCCAAGTTATCTTGTTTCAACGACAGTGCAAGTACGATTACCATCATTATCATGGAAAAACTAAGCTACCTTCATCGGCATGGGTCAGCTCAAAACTGTTGTGGATGGTAATGATATATGTGGTAATGTTAACAACCTCAATATATTTATCATCACGTGCTCCATGCAACGTTATAAATGCTTCTCTCCTCCTAATATTTTTAGTTCAGTTGGACTTGAGAAAAAAGGCGGCCATATCTAATTGTCTTACCGCTTGTTATACTTGGTCTCCAAAACCGTGATTATTTTGGTTATTAAGCAGAACTATGCGTGCAAATAACTGTAAATCAAAATAGGCATCCCACTATAGACGGAAAAGTAAGATCTTTCGGCAAATACGTTTACTTGTAGTATTTCTGAGTAACAGTACTGACTTGCCTTATTATGTTTACAGGTGTAATAAAGGCGACATATTATCGGTAGGCATGCCGCATATGTAGTTTTAAAAATTGGGTTATCAAACGGCTTTTAATGCGAAAGGAAACCAGATATTCTATAAAAATGTTAGAGGAATATAGGACCTCCACCATTAATTGCGAAAGTAACCAGTGTTGTACGCCATGAAGCACCTAATTCATTCAAACTTTTTCGTTTTGGCTATCAGTACAGAAGTTTGCTGTGTGGTATGATATTTGTTCTTTCGTGTTACCTGACTATAGAAAACGTAAACTTTGCGCTTTCGAATTTAACTAGTTTTACTCTACCTTGTGTCCATATACAATGTAACATCCAGACATATTATAAGCACACTTCTTTGTTCAATGCCTTTGCACTGACTTGCATTCCTCCGCTCATATTATCCACATAATTAATCGATCCCAACTGCGTTAGTTTGACTCGCTTCTCGCGGAGAACTTCAAACTCCATATAATAGCTATTCCAGAACGCTGATTGTTCTCTGATGAGCCTAAGAATTCCCGTAAAACGCGTAACAATCCGCTTTTATTAAACATTACTTGAATCGCTAAATAAGCGATATTTTCTTCGCTGGTAGCAATTATCTTATTGCATTCCAACAACGGATATTGCTGGTATTTATTATTTGTTTTATTCATAATGTTGGGCAGTATTAAAAATGATTTGCGCATCAGTAGCGATTTGGCTAAAATGTATATACCCCAAACCTAATTCATACAGTGCTAAGGTAACTCCGTTTTTATATATTTCAATTTATCAGCTAAATGGAAGTAGGCAAATCGTATTCTTGCTTATGAAACTCGTGGTTCAAGCGTCATATTACATATCAATATTAAACTACCTTGTCACAAAATATTAACGTATACGTTCGAAAACTGGATACTGTTAATGTGTAACCGCCATGCATTTATGCAAACATAATTGGGAATACTTAATTCCATCTGCTTACCACAATAATACTGAGTAGGGGAACATACAACACGTATGTTAGGAAGCTTAAAAGGCCTGATTGACTGCCTTGAATTAAAATTGCTTAAGAACTGAAAACCGCTTCAATAGGTTCATCGGATTTAACAACCTATATGTAAGAAATATTTAAGTGCATTGCATCGTCTGTATCTGCGCTATCAATCTATAGTTTATTAAATGTTTATGTCTAGTGATATATATAAGTTAGCTTGTAAAAATCAGAAGACACGTCAGCATAGGCATAATCAAATAGAAAAAAAACATTGACGACCGGTAAATTTAATTATCAGTATATGATTACGGGCGTTATATGTACTTATTTGAAATGTGTGCATAGCTTTTTTGTATAATTGCGTTATTTTATTTTATAAATGTGTCTCTGTCTTCTCACTTAAGGTCGTCCGCAAGAGTTACGATGAAAATAAATATGTTTTCTTGAATGCCCACCGTTATTGGGTTTCGGTAAGATAATGCGTACGTGTAAATAAAAGCGCTGACGTTATTTTGTTGCGGATTACTTTGTCGCATTTTTGTTAAACAGACATGCTGCTATGAATTGGAAGAAGGCTAGCCCGTTGAAAATGTATTACGTCCTGTAACACATTTGAAGAACCGTTTGCTGGAACGGGAATAACCTGAAACTACCAGACAAATACAACTGGAATATTTTCGGCGAACCAGCATTACTTGAATTCATATCAGATTACTAATTTGTAAATCCGATTTGCAAATGGGCGACACCAATTTCTTCAAGGTGCTGAGTAATTCACCTTGTTCCATTTCATAAATCATCGGAGACCGGCCAACGTGATGCCAGAATTCCCAGTAGGATATTTGGATTATAATCATTATCCGCATTTTATTTAACATGAATTGTAAATGTTATGCAACGAATGTTTATGCAAATGGGGAAGGACATTTGCCTGAGAGTATTCTAAATATAATGCCAGGCCAACCAAAACAATTTCATCCAAATTTCAACCGAGCAAAATCGTTGCATCTCTACTCGGATATTATATTACCACTTTAGGCGTTTTGTTCCGAAAATAGAACAAAATTAACAGACTATTCATTGAATGTGTGCTTTCTTAATTTAAAACGCGGATGACTCGATAATGTGTATGGCGCCATGGAAATTTTAAAGACGTAATATTCCACAAATCAAATACTTTCATATGCTTATCAAAAACAAGTTATGTCAAACTAGGCTCAAGGTCACCCTTCAAGTAAAAGCACTGCATAATTAAACGCAATAATTTAAAAGGCTGGTACTCATATCGCTCTTGGTCGCAGCTTTGCAAATTATCAGGCAATATTTAAGCAACACCTTAAGTATTTATACAGGCTGATATTTGGGATCCTCAAATTAAGTGAACCTAAAACAATTCTCCGCCTCCATAGAAACACTGTTTATAATTGTCGCAATATGTCCACTGATAGACGAGCATGATGGTAGTACAATATATCAGTGCTAAAACATAGGGCGAAACATTTAATAGTTGTCGTGAATCAGCTGACTTATATTACCTAACTTAGACACTATTAAATTATTAGGCATAAAAGCTAAGAAAACCAAACCTACTTCTAGTTACCTACGGATTCTTGGGTATAGGTTTAAAAGCAATATATCGGTTCTTAAAGCAAACACAAAGCTAAGACTGCTGTATGCATACATTCGTTATCCAGCTTACGGCAACCAATAAAATGCCGTGGATCTAGCCGCAAACACAAGGGATGGTTTTCTTGCTGCAACTTGCAAACGTTTTGTACCTATACATCGACGGAGTACCGTATAATTGAAGTCGAATTGGTTCGAAAAAAGGTAGTTTAACTGGCTAAACCTCTACGCAGAATAGGGGACAAATTCCGTACATCCTTCCATTCACCGACTTTAAATTTAGAATAATAAGCGAAATATTTGCAGATTGGATAAAATAACCCGCCGAAAATTCAACAAAGAACAAGGAATGCTGCAGATAACATTAGTGAAATTTTGAGCAAATTTAGTGGCAAATAGAGACAAATCTTACTACCACTTATAATTGGTGCTGATATAAATATCTTAACCGCCAGCACAAAGCATTACTCCGCATTGGCCCAGCATTTCGCTTTCTTGTTTGCGAAAGATCAGCTCTAGTTGTCGAGATATCCATGATACACTGTGATTGAACTAAACCTTCAGGATTTAGGCGCATAGGAATTACGATGCAATTGGTCAAAAATAAAGCTGCTAAAGCCCAATGGGCATGACGGGCTTCATCAAATGATTCACGAGTAATTTACGACCATCTTTTCGCTCCCCTAATTGAATAGCTCAAAATGGCAATGTCCGAAAGTTGCATACAAGAATTTAGTTGAAGTCTCATCCAATATACATTGTTGCAAAAATTGTAGATGTTTGCTGGTTACTGCAGAGCTTATGAATAGCGGTTTACTACAGATATTTTTAACAAAAGAACACATGTTATCCAAAAGCAACGTGTCATGCCCTGTTTATTATGCAACGCCAATTGCTTGAAACGTGGAATGGTTGTTTGCATGCAGTGGATCCCAGGAACCCGGGCCAACCGAGCTACATTTTTTGACAAAACTTTCGACATAATATAACATTAGGTCTCCTATCAAGCTGGGGATATGTGGCGTTTTCGGTTCGCCGTTTTCTAGATCCGAAAGAAAGATGCTAGATATAATTACGGGTTGAACGTCAATAGATAAAGCATCAGGCAGATAGTTCGTTCACCGGCATAAACGAAGACAGAGAGTGGCGGCTACATGTTTCCTGATTTATAGCAACCACCTATCTCAGCTCCTGCGGTATCAGGTGCTCAATTTCAAATTACGTGAATATGTGGAGGGGGATAGACATATCCGGCGGTTGCGGATGAATTTGACACAAATCCAACCACGTTTTCATATGGTCTGCAGATATCTGCCTTCCGAGCGACTCATCCCATTCAGTTTTATGTACCTGTTAAAGTATGATGTTGTTGACATTATGCTCTTGACGGTAACAGCTACGTACAAAACCACTGGTAATTTACCTAGTACAACACATACGTTGCAGCTTGAACTTCGTAGAAAACAAGAACAGACAAAACGTGAACGGATACCGCTTGCCCTGGCGCTCAAACGCAGGTTTTACACCTAGAATACTAAGGATAACACTCTCCTAATCTAGTTCATCAAATGACACTTTTTAAAGTAGTCTTGCACGCTTATTAGCTAAACACCTCTGGCAAAAATCAAAAAAATATATAACCACAATAAATAAAGCTTTACAATAATCATCTATCATAACAATCGCGTAAGACCAATTAACAAGTTAACTAGCACATATATGATGCATCCATCTTAATTATGTAAAGGACAAGCAAAGGAACGAAGTAAATCCAATTATTCATGATTACCTTCAAAACAGAAAACTGCACACGTCATTAAACAAGCACTTTCCAAATGAATCCGACAAATGTTGCAAATAATTCATTAAATATATCCAACTGTATTATTTGCTCCACAAATAAATATTTACATGTATATGTATTTTTACGCAATGTGAACGAAGCTTGATGATACTTTATAATCTCCAGCGATCAGCACATTTTATATAAAACTGTACCATATTAAATCGAACTATTTAAGTATATGGTGCAATTACTTGTATCCATTTGAAGCCCGAAAATGCTGCGAAGATTAAAAACCAGTCATTGGCACATGGTTGATTCAAACACAACAATGTAATAAAATTAACAGATAAAATAACAAAAGTGACATTTGTGTAAAATAAATGTATCTAGCCATGTTATCCTGATGAACAAACAAAATAAGCCGGTTCACATAATGATCATTCAAATTATAAACTTGCAAGTAAACAATAGTCACTCCATTTGAAATGATTATGCTCAAGTGTTGTCGCAATGTATGTTCTGGTATGCATATTGACGACGGATAGCCGCCTCCAGTCGGATTTTTCCTTGGTAGCAAAATCAACTTTTATTAAATTTCTTCGATCATTTGAATAACTTCGTGGAAATTTATATAGCCGATAGTTTCAGATATTATACTGAAGTTCTCGACATTAAATACTTCTTTTTCCACTGATTGTTTCGGCGATCATGATATCAACATTTTCGCCCGCAATTGGTCGCCATCTTGTATTTTGATTATTCACAGTGCCTAAAAGTCGCCACATGGTATTGTTCCAAATAATCGAACATCGTTCAAATAGTCACACCTGCGATTTGTGCTAAATACCAAATTTCCTTTGTTGGACTATCGGTTGAGCAGTTCCGTCGTTTTCGATAAATCTAGAACGATTAGTGCATATTTCTGAAAAAAGAAAAACACAAACTTTCGCAGACGATTGGTCTTCATTATTCAGTTACAATCATCTTTTTGTGCTTGTTTCAAGAACACAGCGAGAAGATCCATCATGTTCTAGCAAAGTCTTTTTTTTCAACAAGCGCAAACTAACCGGCACAAATTAAACGCGTTTGGAGAGATCTAGTTTCCGTCGCGTTTCAACTTTTTAGTACTTACGAACATTGACGTCCTAACTGGCGAAAGACTGAGTTCTGAAAGATATTACAAAGAACAAAGAACGTACTTAAGTAGAAACGTTAGACGTTTAATTTATTTACGTCTAAAGCTAGCAAAACAGATCTTGGTGGCAATTTTATAGGTCCTTTAAGAAAGAACGCTCCACGGTTCGTAGCCAGACATCAACATATTCGTCTCTTACAATATCCTTTACGGTCTTGTCGGCAGATGCAACATTTGGCATTATCGTTGAGGGTCAGTGCTGCGTGCTGCTCGATATTTAAGTCCGTGCAAAGCTGGAAGTATCTTTGATTGCAGACAATATATTTTTTGTCGCAGAAACCCACATTTACTGTTTGATTGAAGTTTTAGCTGTCACAAATTGCAATAGCCTCAGCATTGAAGCGACCTGGAAAATTAGCCTCCGTGCATCGGAAGACGACGTTGTGGAAAACGGCGGAATTATGACATGTATACAATAACACCACGGCATAAATAAAATACAAAACACTTGGTACAACAGGAATGACATCTGGTAACAACCGGAAAACTAAGCAGTAAGTGCCAAAGAGGAATTGACCAAAACCTCTTAATTAATGCTCAGAAGAAATTTGGCAATTTTCCAATTTCGTTTCATGTGTTTATTCAAATACTGTTTTTCAAATTATTGTAGCTCAAACGAACGATCATGATGAAAACTCCAAAATCCGAGTTACTGTCAATTACGAGTTTATATAACAATTGAACATTGTTATATTCGGTGATCAAAGAACACTAAGCTGCATCTAATAAACTAAAAGTTGGCAAACATTGCATAAATTTACAGGCGTTGTGACGCCCTTTAATATTTGATCGTTTTTGGTATAGTGCAAAGCGAAAATGTAAATCTGCTCAATGGACATTTAATCATACCGAATTATTAGTCGAAATGTTAGGAAATCAAATAGAAAATGCCGTCAGATTTTCACCCAACATCGTCGATATTTTTTTGCAAAAATCTAGAGAGAATGGTTTTTACAAAACCGGACGAATCGAACCTAACTTCTCCCTAAAACAATACCTTGATTTAAGGGATGCATTTGTGTATGAAGTTAATGCAGTTAAGTTTTAAAAAGTAACCGTTTTAACTCTGCTTATGCAGACTGTCCACGTCATATGAAAGAGTACTCTTTGAATGCGATTGTATGGGTACGTGTTTATAGGCGTCCCTTTGTATTAATTAAATTTAAATGCAATGCATTAAAGGGATGATATACAACCCCTCTTAGTTTCTGGGCACTCACCGGGGGGTAGGCGTGAAGGCACAGCACTCGCTTCCAGACGTAAGTATAAAACGCAGATGGAATACATGGTAACAATTGAGAAGTTGGGATTGGTGCACTTTGGATGCACTCCGTAGAATGGCAAATATCATGATTGTCGCACAAATTCATGATTATATGCCTCGAAAAAATGACATCAAACAAAATATACTATGTACTATTCATGAACTACGAGATACTGATATCGCTAAATACCTGCATGAATGGGGGAAGAAAATATCTCACGTGGTTCATGGGTATTACTTAATCCAAGTTCACCACACATGATAGAATGCAAATGCTCAAAATTATATCCTCCAATTTTATTGTCCAACAAATTTACATTAATGACGGATATGCCTCATTTATATGACGATCAGAACATGACTGCGATAAATCTACAAATAAATGGGAAAGGGTAACACCCAAGACAAGAACCGTTGGTTTGTTACATATTCGTTTGCACGAGATGTGTTTGAGCGCAGAAAACCGTAGGAACCTAAACGGAATGGTTTGCACAAAGAAACTCGCGACTCAAACGCCGTTGTTACCGGCTCTTCGCCAAATTAGCCACTGTGTACAACTAACTGTTCCTCGTACTTCGAAACCCCAGCTAGGCAGTTAGGATGATCCAACTGGCAGCAGTTTTGAAGTTTGCTTTCTATTACTCTCGACTACGTCATGGCTCAGCCACCCCTCCTCATAATACAACCGTACCCCTTGCTCTCAAACAATACATGTCGCAGTAGTCGGTGTACTTTCATGCGCAACAAGTGGCCCAGCTAGTTAGTTTACTAAAAAATTTAGTTTAATTGTCTGACTGAAGGCTAACTAGCAGTGGCTAACGGAGTAGCCCAGATTTAAAATCTAGAAATCATACACCTACCTTAACGGAAAGCGACGAAACCTACACAAAGCAATTGTTTGACTGAACCCACAGATTTGTCGATTGCGTAAAGTCATTTTTGTCATACACATCGTGTAGCAAGCCTTTATGACAAAAGTCAATCAAATGCGCACACAATTGCTTAATAATGAGTAAACAGAATAATAAGCTTATAGGAAAAATACTTAAAATTACAAAATATGTCGGAATATTATTTGCTTACTGCAAAGTTATTTTGCAAAGTTTACATCTTAAAGGACAACGCAGGAAACAATTATGATGAGTACGTATATTACAGAGCGAAGATTGATTACTATTTGATGTATGTTCGCGACAAAACAAGATAGAATATTTTTACGCGTTTAGGGCCAGAACTGTTTGGAAGAGGTAGCATGACTCCACAGCTCGGGTTAGCTAAACCTTGGTAACAATCAGTGCATCGCTCGATGGCCGTTCTATCATCTTCCTGGAACTTATCATTAAACAAACACTCCGGATCCTGTGGGATTCGGATACATAACCTTATTCGTAAGAGGAAACTACTTATGCTACTGTCATAAGTGACTGTGTTAAATCGCAACGTAGTGCGATGTATCCTTCACCCATGTTGGTTATGAATGTGCCAAGGACGAAGCTGACTCACAGAGTTAACACAGCTTCGACGGCCACCACAACTCGATTTCGTATATAAGACACAGGGCGATTGCTGACTATTGAACAAATAATGACAAATCCCTATAGAATGTTAGTGCGTTCCGCGATATTCTGTATTTGTGGTGGCTGTCTGTATGACACTAACTGTTACCTACCTGTACAAATCCCAATAAAATCCTACTCCCTGAAACAATACAAAGCGCTGGGATGAGTGATTAACTGCCGTAAATTCCATGGGAAAATAATATCGGCTTCATGGGCAAGCTAAACAAAATTTAAGTGCAAATATAGCTATGGCTATATGTGCTAAATTAATAAGATAAATAATAGTACTTGGAACAATACAAACAAAAGAAATCTGATAAAGATGCACAGAAAGTTTACCAAAGCTATATAAGCAATTTTGCCGATTGCTGAAAAAAATATATCGGTTGATAGTGCATGTAGTATACAAAAATATGATAGTGGAAAACGTACATCCTCAAAACGAATGCAATTCAGATTTGTAGACATATTATCAGAGCAGCCAAACAAAATCATGAGGACAATTACGCATGCAGCTTTGCATAAAACAAATAATAACAATTTGAAATGCACGGGAAGAAGACGCAGGCTGGTAGATGCATGCATTTCGTATTTTCTGCCCAGTACCATTAACAATAACCGATATGCATAGATGTAGCTAACAGTGGGTGCAACCAGACAAGCTTAAGCTGCTAAACGAATGACGGAAGTTCACACCTACGTCCTAGGCAGCTTTAGGCTTACAAAAAATTGTTTCTGAACACACAAGGCTGGCTTAATCCGAGTTATAGCGACAGCCTCAGCAAACAGAATTAGGCGGGATAATTGTGACGAAACAAAGCTTGAAACGCTGAGCCCAGCTCTATCTGGTGAACCGCGTCTAATAGGCGTTTGCCTAGCGAGGAATCAGGCTGTCTGTGCGAACATGAAATCTGACGAGGGTAGGCAATCTGAGCAACGTCATGTCGAACCAATCTTCGCACATGTTCCTTTATTCGGGAATTCAGTTTACTATTAGTTCTGCTTATGTAACATTTTCCGCAGTCAAATACAAATTGGTATACACAGTGTGAGTTAACCCAAATTGGCTGTTCTTCCTTCGTTAGAGGTGTGGGCAAAGTGTGGGGTCGTTTGATGACAAAATCTAGTGCAGCATAGTAACTTTTTGTTTAGCCGTTATTATACGCTTAGTTTTCTTCAGCTTTGCTAGGTAACCTTTGGAATTTAACTTCATATACACTTTCTTCTTGGTTGCTGTGAGAGCCAGGTCCTGTTGCAGAAACGATATATATTTGCTCTCCAGACTCCTCAACGAAGGGAAACCAAAACAGCAGTGGCCAATTACATCTGCCCTCTCAGCTTAGACAGAATTGTCTAAAATTGTACACCGGTCGATATTGGCTTTTGGGAGGTAATCTAATACAAATTTACCAAATTCTGAAGAACACGAACCTCATTTGCGGTCCGCTGATGGAACTGGTCCACAAAACATAACAGGTCGTCCTTCGCAATTGACAATTCAGCATAGCCTGTTTGAATGACTTGGAAATTTATTTGCCGCCTTCGTGTGCGAACCTTGGAATACCCTCCCTTATTATGCCGTCTTTGCTCCCAATGTGGCGATATTTATAAACGAGTTTAGGATGCGTTTTCTCCTTTGCATTTTAATTTATTTGTTTATAGCCAGGGGCAAAAAAACGCAATCAAAGGGTGTCTTGCCATACTATTAATCGATAAATTTATGGATTTGTACGTTTAATACGCGAACAGCTCCGCTATTCTACATAATTGTATAGTCAGTGCAACGTTGGAAATAGGTCCATTGGTTTTATATAACAAAACTTTAATTTGGGGTATTTTGAGCGCAATTTCTGTCAGCGCATGTAGGTCATATAGAGCAAAACAGCTTTGACACATTTTGAGCAGTGTACTCGATATCAGCATGAGATAAAAATGGAAATGCTCTGGAGTCCACCAATAAAGCTGCCCAAAGATATGTTGCCGTCTATATTAGATTGCTTGTCGCTCATATACAGACGAACATGCATAAAGGTTATTGGAGAACATTCAATCACCTAATCCAAAAACATAGCTACCGGTATCCTTGATAATCACCAATCAATTTGAGCATGATACGCTATAATCCGCTCGCCTGATTAGCGGCCTTGCCAGCCAGCTACACTTTACTTCCGAGCAACTATTATTTTAAAGCACGAGCGTTTACGAAGGCATGTCCTACCTCCAAGTATACACTAATGTCCACTCGTCTATAAAAATTTAGCCTCGTAACTCACGAAACAACATGGACAACTGATGCAAAGTGTGTTGATCACAGTTGCACACAACGGATGTTAAATCATCAAAGTAATCGAAAAACAAAAGGTCATTTACTTGTCCAACGTTAAGGAACACATAAAAAGAGACCTCGGGAAAGCGATTGACATTAGTAGCTGTAAGATCGAACTCCAAGCAAAGCAGAACTTAAAAAGGAAATTGGACACTATCTCACAAGAAAAACTAGTAGCCGAAACAGACGCCCGTATTAAGCGTCTATCCAAACGAACTATATTATATGCATAAATAGCAGTTCTAGTGCAAATTTGCTTGTCATTTTCAAGTCAATTTCCATGATGCCAATCACGTTGGTTTCCTTGTCGCATTTGGATCTACGCTGACCACATCAAACATCACAGAGGAATACCAACAGGTGTTTAGCCACAGCGTCATCCCCGCTTTGTGTCATAAACTGAAAACCGAAATATTGCGTTTAAGAAAACGAAGGGTACTGACAAATATCAGAAACGACAAAACTCTTGGTATGTTCCCGAACGCCAAGTGACGTCTTACTGTTAAATTGGCAAAACCTACTACACGAAGAAGGCATAAGAAATCGGAAATATGCTCACCAATCAAACGAGATGTGAAGACTTGACAAACGTATGGAAAACAAAATAAACGAAATTCTTCAAAGGCTGGAACAAATGGCACAGATCACGGAGTTAGAACACACCAAAAGAAACCCAAGCATTCATTGTTACCACGGATCTATGGTCTGCACAATGTACACAACATTTTATTACCGCACCGCCATATGCTGTAATTAACCAAACGAAATGCTAGCTGTTTTCACAACTTGCTAACAGTTTTAGTAACCTAATCGTATGCTCAGAGCACTCAATCTAGTCGGCAGAAAGATTCATTTATAACTTTAAGTAATTAGGTAAGAGACGAGATATTTGATTCCTTTGCCGTTAAATCTTTGTTCACAGCAATTGATCTGTCCCTGACGAGTCAAGCCTTGAGGACTCCGTTTGAAAAAAACGGATGGAAAAGTACAAACCACCGCATTGAAGCGACACAAAAGATGGAGTTGATTGAAATTTTATCACCATAAATTTCACATTTACTAGCCAAATATACAGATAACGGTTAGTAAATGTGCTCGTTTATCTCTGGACTGGTAGCAGAGGCAGTGATGCAAGCCTTGAAAGAGAACGCATTTCCAATGATGGAGCCCAAATTTTGTGGCTTCAAGCGGACGCAATTTTTGTCAACCTCAAAAGCTTCAAACAACACTATAAACCCATCTACTAATCGGTAATAGTTTTCCCACATCCATTTCATCAAAACACGAAGAGAGCAATGATCATTTGTCATTAGTGAATCTGCACTTGAGAATGTATGCTTCTGGGTCAGTAAAAATAAATATGTATGGGAAAGCGGCGCACAACGAACAAATCCTAAACTATCGCAGTATCCATATACAAGTGAAGTGGCGTGAGGATATTTGCAAACAGACACACTGTAGCACGTCGCAACTAAGGAAGGCGAAGGATGACAAGCTATTTATGATGTTTGAGAGACTATCCTATCCTAGATGTTTTGTTTTATGCTGTATGATGTCAAAGACATGGCTAAAATTGACGAACACAAGTCTAAAAAATAATTAAAATATTATCATAGCTTACATACATGGGGATTCTGAAATGGAAACTAGGATGCTAACGCCTGTAGGGATAAATACTGTACAAAAAATGGCAAAAATTAGAAGTGAATGCTTTGAGGTTAAGGACAAAATGATTAGGGAATAAACATCACGATTATTTCGAGAAAATGTCGGCAAGAAATGCTACAAATATTTGTATGCATTAATTTAAGGAAAGCTGGCACAAGACCGCGCAAACATAAACTGCCAATTCGCGGCCATGATGAGGAAAGCATATTGCCAATTAAACATGGAAGCCGAGAACCATCACTTTAATCTGGAGAAAGCGGATAACTTTGAAACAAGAAATTGCAAATTGCAAGTATTTCTCTAGAGCTGACGTTCTGGTCGAAACTCAATCAACAAACACCAAGAGGTGGCAAGTGTCTACGAAACTCCGCTGGGTATTCAGTATTGGACAACAGATCGACAAGGAGAAGATTAATTCACTCAACCGACTCATATTAAACAATCGAATGTTGTCATTTGAAGCAGGTAACTGTCAATAGTCGTTCGGATCAGGCAATGACTGGCGGAAATGCTCGATATATGCTTGAATAGCAGTAATGCAAAATGTGCGTAGTTTAGTAGTAAAACGTCTACAACAGAAATGCTGCGCTCGGAGAACAGGGCATTTCTCACAACCACAACTGGTAAGACCGTTATTCACAACTTTGGATTTTATCCATTTGCAAATGCAAGTTATCACATTATATATTATATAGCGCTTTTCCGGTATTTCAAACCAATTTATCCAAAATATAACTGTTGCAATTTACACAGTACTTTCAACGTTTCGTTTGTCCATCACAGCAAATAAGAAATATACTTTCGGTAAGATTTCTTAGTCCGTCGTTTACAAGAGTATTTCTGTTTACCGCAGTACCATGATAACTATACATTAACTTACTTTTCAACTTAGGGAACAGAGAAAATTCGCAAGCATCTAAGTCTGCGCAAAAGAAAGGTTGTCGTATTTTTGGGTATGTGTACTTTTGCAAATAATCTTGGAAAATGCGTATGCAGACGCGTTGTCGTTTTGAAGCGCACAAACATTCGCAATATCCAACCTGATTCGCTGAACGCGTTTTCGAAATAGTTCCAAGATACCATTGTAGTAGGTCTGATTAACCTTTAGTCCCCTAGGTACAATTTATTTGTGCAAAACACCACGGCCATTGAACAAAATGACAATAATGGTTTTCACCCTGGATTTGCTACGGCGTGAATTCTTCGGACGAGGAAAATGTGTCGTATGCTACTTCTTACTTTGCCGTTTGGTCTCGGAATAATGTTTAAAATTCCATGAATTTTACTATGATAACTTTATCTAAGTAATGTTTTTCAAATATGTATCTTTCCAGGAAATCATGACAAATTTGCAAACATTTCCCTTATCCTTCCACGGCCAAGCTTTTGTTCACCAGGTTTAGACCAATTGTTCATATATGCGGCACATTTGTTCAAATTACATGAACAGCATTTTATCCAAGCGCGGTACTTCGGAAGTCTTATTGACACTCAACCATTGGTTTTTCTCTATCCCAGCTCGCACAAACATCACAATTTGATCCTTTGTTGACAAAGTTGTCATTCCGGAACGAGGTTCATCCTCAACATTTTCTCAAACCTTCGAAAGTTTTGTGACACTTAAAATCCATATTTCTCCAAAGAGTATCATACTTTTAAGCTTCCTAAACATTTCTTTTATTTCCATTGCATACTTCATGAGGTTTGCACCAAAGCTGATAGCGTACCGTTATAAGCTATACAAAATCCTCCAGCCATTTGTTTTAGTGGGACGAGCAAACAGTGTATAAGATAGTCTTTCTGATATTCGCTAAAGTTTTTAAGTTGATTATAGGCGCTTCCTCATTATGCGAGACATCATTATTGCAGGATTGATAACATTTTTGCTAAAGGGACAAGCATAAGTCTATTACAAAATTGGATATCCTCAGCCGGCAAGCCTTTTCATAAATACGCGTGTTGTGGTGTTAATTTATGTCGATTCTGATAGGTCATTCATGGTTACGCAGTTATGCTTTGACTGTGCAATATTGTTTCTAACAAATTTTCCGGAAACGCCATTGCTATTTTGCCTTTCTCATTGGAACTGGGTCTCTAAATGATTTCAATCAAAGTTTGTCCTAATTGTTTCACCTTTTCTCCAAAACGTTAAATTGCTTTTCGTTTATCTGATACCCAATACTCTTCTTGAATCCCTGTTGATGAAATAATTCATGTTTGTACAGCCTAGTGCTTTTCGAATTGCTTCAATTTAACTTTAAGAAAAGAGCCTACCTTACTTGCGCTTACCAATTCCAACTTTATCGTGGCTTTTATAATTCACATTGATTGTACGTTATTAAAAAACTTCCATTGCTCCCGTGTGTAATGAGGATAGATGTTATATGGTTATGGATTGGTTAGGTTGTGAGCTTGTACTTCTGTAACAGAAAATACACTTCCCAAGTTAAATTAATCACTCGTATACCTTTATATTCATTTAGCATAAACAAGGAATTTTGTAGTGATTTGGCTTTTGACTTCATGATTAAATGAATTAAAGTAATTATTTAGAAAATGATTGTGGGTCTAAACTTACCTTATATTTCAAATTTCGAAACTCTAATTTCAGTGCCTTTTTATTCGGATGTATCTATCACAAAAACTATCCATCTGAAAACCAACTTTTTTCCGGTTATAATCAAGAGCTCAGTTGAGGGCAAGCGAAGGGCATCCGAAATTACAGTTCGCTTTTTGACATTTAGTCAGTTCCTAAGAAATGTAAATTAGTTTGAATCATGCTGTTACTTCAGATGTACTTCGTCGCAGTCACCTCACAAGCAGCAGGCTTCAGCACGTCTGGAAAAACACCAGACAGTTGTTTCGAAACTCTGCGTCTCGCCAGTGGTGCAAATTCTTCAAACACCTGCCGGCTCCCGAATCCTTGATGTTCGCATGCAAGCACACGTTGTCACTAAGCCAGTGGTGACGGACACGGATTTGAATGACTGACAGTTGACTACGATATAACCTGGCTCATCCTCTACTGCGATTTGGGTTGCGAACTGTGCATTTTACAGAGATCTGCCCCAGGATTTTGCGAAGTTAATATCAACATATGGTTGTGGACGTTGATCAGTCTCGGATACACGCATGTTGACACAGTACAAGGGATCTCATAATTTGCACTTTTCACTCGTATTAAATATCACGAACAGCCAGTTGCTCGCAAACGAGTCACTCATTATCACTCACAGTCTGTGTGTGCTACTTCCGGCAAAGCCACAGTTACAGAGTTTCGTAAAAAGAAAGCTGGAATGGGATGAGCCTCTTCCCGCAGAAGGTCAGCAAGTTTGGAGCAGAAGAAGGAGACAGGTAAGACATGTGTTTGATATGTTTTGCCGTAGGCGGATTAGAGTACATCCACAAATACTGCAGAATAGACAGAAGTGGTTAACTGAAATCAGCGATCTTAGGCAGGGCGAGTTAGTTTTAGTTTGTGATATACGCACATCAAGAGGTCTGTGGCCTAAGGGTGTTGTGGAGAAAGTTATCAAGAGCAAAAGCCAACTGGTTCGACAAGCACTGGTGAGGACACTCAAAGACATATTGCGAAGAGACGTCAGACAGCTGTGCCTACTAGAAGCATACCAGGAAGAAGAGAATGATGCCGTGGAAGCCATCGTCCGGGATAGGAAACCGCCGGGGGAGTGTAAAGTCCAAAAGGAACTTCGATGTATCCCCCAAACTGGATTGCTTACATGAGGACACGGTATCTCATTTCCCTGATTTTCTTGCACATTTACACTGCTTTACTGTGTGTGTATTTATTTCTTACACTCCATCACTGACACATCCTTGAGGTTTGAAGGTCATTCTTATTATTATGTTACTGTGACACTGCCCCAATACTCGATCCGCCCCACGCTGGACAGTTTCTGCCCACTTGCATTACGATTGCGAAACCTATTCGTAAGTCATGTACTGTATTTATTATGCCTTATAGAAACACGGTTACAGGATAATTCGTTTTCTTCTTCTGCCCAGACCGTGCGTTAAGTCTAGGTTTATCTGTTCTTAGTGTCTAGTTTAGTTTCGTACGACGTACTTAGTTTAGGCTTAGTATCGTTGGTACATAAGTTGAATAGAGCAATCATGTCCGTTTCTGGTGATTCTTTTGGTGATGTTAACGTTACTGATGCTGAGAAACTTCGAAAAGCTGAATCCCGTATTCGCCTGTTGGAGTCGGCTTTAACGAGCATGCGCATGTTGCAGGCGAATACCGTTGATGCTAAGGACTACTGCGAACCTGAATTTGAGTCGGATGCTCTTATTAATGAACGTTCGCGATTTATTCCGGCCGACGATTGTGTGCTTTCTCCCGAAGTTGCCATCTGCTCGTCGTTTGTGAAGCCTGTTTATAGGGGTCCGCACGTCGCATCCGTAGCTCAGTTGGTTGGTCCGTTGGCATCCGACAGTACCGGCGTTCGATCCCAGTCGGGAGCATTTTGCTCCGGCCTTCAATCTGACGGTAACCTGTGTCCGGAACGCAAATCCAGTGAATTTGGACCCAGCACGTCATCCTGTCTTCCAAAACGTGAACTGATAACATTCGATGGGGATCCTGCCCGCTATTGGATGTTTATGCGATGCTTCGAAGCCAATGTTTCCAGAACTACTTCCGATCCAACTATCAGGCTTTCATATCTGATACAATACTGTTGTGGCGAAGCCAAAGAAGCTATCGAAAGTTGCTTAATACTCGACCCTGGTGAAGGTTTTGAAGAAGCAATGAACATTTTGCGCAGACGCTTCGGACGGCCCCACATGATTGCTAGGACTCACATTAATGCTTTAACTGATGGCCCTAACATCAGGCCCAATGATTTCACAGCTCTGTCTCGTTTAGCTGTGGAACTGCGTTCGTGCTACTTGACGTTGAAACAGTTGAGGTATGAATCTGATTTGAACGCGTCCAGAACAATCAGCTCTATCGTCAGGAGGCTGCCTAACCATCTGCAATTCAAGTGGGCCGAGCATGCCGCCAGAGTTATCCGCACCGAAAGAGAACCGAACTTCATTGATTTGACAGATTTCGTGGATGAAACCGCAGACGTCGTCGATACTTATTTGTCCTTTGCCGCACGTCCCTGCGGACTACCGGCCATCACCGATAGAGGCAGAAGCTTAAACTCTCAGGGATATGCCGCTTGCCTAAACATTGCCGCTTCATCAGAACGAAATTTCCCTAAATGTATTTCCTGTGAACAACGCCACTACTTAGATCAGTGCGATGATTTCCGAAATCTCAACCTCAACAAACGTCTTGAATTCTGTCGCGCTCATAGACTGTGTCAGCTCTGTCTCAAACCGAATCATGACCTAGTAAATTGTCGATCACGAAGGTGTTGTGGGTCGAACAATTGTAAGCTGCTGCACCACCCGCTACTCCACGTTGATCGAAGCAACTTCGGAACACCAACCACTGAAGGATCCAGTTTTGCTCTCAGTCACATCGAACGCTCTGTTGTGTCGCTTGGCTTGTTACCTGTGCTTGTTTCTGGGCCTGCTGGCACCATTCGAACATTAGCCTTAATAGACAATGGATCAGATACTTCACTGATTGATTCAACATTACTTCAAGTTATCGGGGTTCAAGGGTCCGTGACTCCACTTAACATTAGCACCGTTGCTGGCCGATGTCAAGTGGAGTCCCAGTTGGTTAGTGTAACTGTTCGATCTATAGATGGAGATGAGGCGGTCCAATTAAATTCAATTAGGTCAGTCAGTCATCTCCCTGAAAAACTTGGAACGAGAAACAGGAACAACGATTTCGCCAGATGGTCCCACCTCTCCGATCTACGGTTACCGGAGTTGAAAGGAAGGATCGAACTTTTGATTGGTTGCGATAACCCATACCTACACTGGGCATTAGATCAGAGACGCGGGGATCCTGAAGATCCGTATGCTGTTAAAACTCCATTAGGCTGGATCGTACTGGGACCGAACAAACAGCACGAGATTATGAAGGATCAATCCACGTCACTGATAGTTGATCGAACACGGAGGATCAACTCACTTCGCTGCGATACCACTGACCTTCCTCAACCACTAGAGCAGATATATGTAAAGGAATTTGAGGGATTAGATAGTCCACGACTAACCATGTCTGTGAACTACGGACGCGCGTTAAAACCAATGGAAGCTTCTAAAAGGAAGGTTGGTACCCACTACGAAATTGCGCTACCATGGCAAGCTGGGAGACCTCGGTTACCAGATAACCGGCAATTCGCACTGATGAAGCTTCCCATGTTGAGGAAACGTTTGTTGAAGAATGCCGCACTGCGCCAAGTACACAGCAAGGTAGTGAAAGAAAATATATTTAGAGGATATGCTGAACTCGCTCCAGTACAGGAACAGCAGAAAAAAGGGGTAACCTGGTACATACCCCATCACACGGTATCGCATCACCGTAAGCCCTGTAAAGTGCGAGTGTTCTTCGATTGTCAAGCATCATACCATGGAACTTCTCTCAATCAACAACTTCTACCCGGTCCAGATATATCAAACAGTCTAGTAGGGATGCGTTTACGGTTCTGGTTTCACCCGATCGCCGTCGCGTCCGACGTTGAAGCAATGTTTCACCAGGTTAAGGTTTCTATTAAGGATCGGAATTGTTTGAGGTTCCTGTGGTGGAAGAATGGCAATCTTTGTTCATCCCCTATTGAATACCACATGACTGTACATCCGTTTGGCGCTACTTCGTCACCAAGCTGCGCTAACTTTACATTACGACAAGTTATCGTTGACAGTTATTGTGAATCTCAAACAAAGGCTGAACAAGTAGCAGAGAACGGTTTTTATGTCGGCGATTGTTTATTTAGTGTTGTTTCTGTTCCCGAAGCAACTGAACTCGTTATACACCTTACTCTTATTCCATCCGACGGAGGACTTCATTTGACGAAATGGGTCAGCAATCGAAAGGTTATCGCGCTTCTACCTGACAACGAAATGAAGGTTCACGGAATAAGATATTCGACTGCGGACGATTGTGTTACAACTGCGCCTGGTTTAAACTGGAACGTCACCCAGGACCATCTAACTTTTATGCTGGAAGGTTTTAAGAAAACTTTGACCCGAAGAGCCATCCTCCCGTTTGCAGCTCCCGTTTACGATCTCGGCTTCATTGCTCCCGTGCTACTTCCGGCAAAGCCACAGTTACAGAGTTTCGTAAAAAGAAAGCTGGAATGGGATGAGCCTCTTCCCGCAGAAGATCAGCAAGTTTGGAGCAGAAGAAGGAGACAGGTAAGACATGTGTTTGATATGTTTTGCCGTAGGCGGATTAGAGTACATCCACAAATGCTGCAGAATAGACAGAAGTGGTTAACTGAAATCAGCGATCTTAGGCAGGGCGAGTTAGTTTTAGTTTGTGATATACGCACATCAAGAGGTCTGTGGCCTAAGGGTGTTGTGGAGAAAGTTATCAAGAGCAAAAGCCAACTGGTTCGACAAGCACTGGTGAGGACACGCAAAGGCATATTGCGAAGAGACGTCAGACAGCTGTGCCTACTAGAAGCATACCAGGAAGAAGAGAATGATGCCGTGGAAGCCATCGTCCGGGATAGGAAACCGCCGGGGGAGTGTAAAGTCCAAAAGGAACTTCAATGTATCCCCCAAACCGGATTGCTTACATGAGGACACGGTATCTCATTTCCCTGATTATCTTGCACATTTACACTGCTTTACTGTGTGTGTATTTATTTCTTACACTCCATCACTGACACATCCTTGAGGTTTCAAGGTCATTCTTATTATTATGTTACTGTGACACTGCCCCAATACTCGATCCGCCCCACGCTGGACAGTTTCTGCCCACTTGCATTACGATTGCGAAACCTATTCGTAAGTCATGTACTGTATTTATTATGCCTTATAGAACCACGGTTACAGGATAATTCGTTTTCTTCTTCTGCCCAGACCGTGCGTTAAGTCTAGGTTTATCTGTTCGTAGTGTCTAGTTTAGTTTCGTACGACGTACTTAGTTTAGGCTTAGTATCGTTGGTACACACCCGATGAGCAAAAACGCACTTCGCGGGATTCGGTGTGCTGGCATTCGCATTAAGTGGTCGGGCCATCGAAGCCTGGTGCATAAAATGACCGTGCTTGGCGGTTTAGATCCTTTTATTGTGCCCTAAACGAGGCATCAAACACGCTCGTTTCTCTTGCGTTGTTCTCACCAGATGCAAATCATACTGCGAAGGCACCGGTTGTCGAAGTTAACTAGTTTCTTTATGTCCGCTGATCTTAGGGGCCACTATTCGCAACCGTACAGTGAAAACGATCTGCACTTGTTCACCTGAGTAATACCTTGCAGATAATCAAAATTAGACCGTCTTACTCGAGTAGAGTAACAACACAGAGAGTAGCTGCAATGCAAACAGATGAACGACGAGAATCAGCTAGGTGCAAAAGAGAGAGTGAATGGCTCTTGCGTCCGGTGCGACGCGCAGCATGATTTAAGGAAACACGATTACGTACACGCTCACTTTTGGCACCTTCACATATACTTTGTTATTAAGAGAACGGGGGTCCTCGACGAGAAACAATAGCTAAAAATAAAACGCGAAGGCATACGCCGTAATCCCGGGATAACAATCGCCTTGAACTTCGGGTTTGATTCGGAGTGTCGCCAATGTCACTTTGACATAAGTTTGACTGAAATTTAAAGATGAAATTAAATGCTGAAGTGAAAAATTGTATTGATACGTCTGAAAACTAAACTGCCTCAAATGCAAGAACAGTCATAACCGATAACATATTTTGCAAGAGATACCGCGGAATGAAAACATGTATTCACTAACCTCAGGAAATACAACCCATGCTTCTAAATGACGTCGTTTTGCGCAAATATTGTAAAAGACATATCTATGCCCAATTTCAAATTGCATGGACAGTTATACCATAAAGCCCTTTTGTTTTTCAGTTTCCAGATTGTCAGCAATTTCCTAGAAGTGCGCAACATCTTAGATGTCAATGTTGAATTGAATGCAACCTGAGGAACGTCTACCTGTAGGAAAAGTACACCGTTACCTTGTTTAACGAGATACCGTATTAAATAAATAATTCACTGCGTTTTTTCAAAACAGCAATGGTTATTAATTCATCCGACATGCAAAGTGCGTTTTTCTTGCTAACGGAAGGCAACTCGATGACGAATAAATAACTATGAAATGTAGTGCGCTGGATATTTAATCATACTGGTAAAAATACGGAAAACGTATGCAATCAGTTCTCTAAACGCCGTCATTTTTTCAAAAACACGTTCATATTTTTGCAAAAATTATAACAGAATGTTTGTTAGTAGTTGGCTTTGCGCTGAAACATACATTCATTTAACTTCTGCGTTTTGTTTGAGTTCAGTGTATTTAACGTCGGTAGACTAAGAGTTTTGCATTTCCTATACCAGCTGTCCACTTCATATGCGTGAGTGCATTCAAGATGCAGATGTGTATGTTCGCCATCACGGGCATCCTGTCCTATTCATGTCATTCACATTCAAAGCAAAGTGGGACGATCCCGCTTCATGGGCAATCACCGGTGGAAATGCATGAGATTCCTGCAGCCGTTTTAGACAGAATCTTTTCACAGATGGACTTCGTGTTACTACATGAAGCGCTTGTGATTGTACGCGGTAAATGCGATCCGCGGAATGGTGAAATCAAGGATGCCCACGCCCACTCATGCTTATATGGCTCCACCAATTGACAATGTAATGTTCCGTGAAATACGCGATATGGGTTAGTCTTAAATTCAATTCGAATGCATGCAATTCGTAGTGTTATTGTCCATGTGGTTACTTTTTCTTTATTCAGTTTGTCATATCCAGTACAAAATTATGAACAAAAACATGTGAACCTACGTCGATATACCGGATTCGAACTAACATTACCAGCTCGGTACACTGAATGTCTGCAATTCGAAACCGAAATATTTCGAATGTCAACTGATATACTTGCTGTTGGCGGTACCATTTAACATATCCAATGATTACATAGGTGCCTTGTTACGTTTCCACTGGAGAGATGCATCATATAACAATACATTTCGTGTGACGCCGTGATTTATTTCCATTTTTATTGTGAACGTGTAAGGCTAAAGTACCTACCAGTGAGTGTGTAATGTTACCTCTTGAACAGACTTATAATAGGGCTGGGAAAATTCGCCGTGAGCTATTCAGTCAGTATAACATATTAGCACGTTCATTATTTGATAGCTTGTACTCCGGTCTAATATTGATACCCAAAACAAGGACGTTTTGCCAAGTTTGTCTCTATAAACAGAGAACTGTTAAGTTGCATTGCCGCACAAATATTTAAAGCAAAGTTAAACACTGAGACCACGATTAATCAACTGGTATGGGCGTTGCCGGGCATTTTGCATTAAAGTTAAGCTTATATAGCAGACGTTATCCCTCCTGCAGGCCGAGAGGTTCTTTTTAGGTATTAGGCATACTTTCTCGCTGTTAAAGCCGAGTTCCCAGTAGCAGATTTGGACATTAACCAACTGCAGCGCACTGCGAAATTGAGGTAATGCGCAATCGTCTAGTTCGTGGGATAAAGAAATGGAATATGCTGTCGTCCTGTATGCTGCTGTGGACCAGACATTTCGAACAATCTGTGTAGTTTGCAACGATGCCCATAGGACGGAGCCAGGTCAAAGGTTTGTGGCTTCTTTCCTTTCAGGGCGGGGCGAGCTTACCAGAGTTAATGGCGGGTGTTACCGATGTCTCAATCAAGGTGATGGTGCTGCAGCTTGCCAAGGGGCAAAGGATGCAGGCGAGTCGAATATATGGGTAACCACCACACGCGGCAACTTACTGATCAAAGCAAATACAGTTGGTAAGCTTATCTGGCACTCCGCGTAGGGATCTTGTCAGTTGTAACCCCGCTCCTGTTGGCATTGTGCTGGTGCGACTTGAAGCACCCTTGCATTCGGTTGAAACATACGCCCTATTTAACTGCAGCTCCGACTTTAGCCTGCTTCAGATATATCCACTGCAAGAAGCTGGTGTTATTAGAAATCTTGTTTTAATTAAATTGCAAACAGTGGGCGGTGTTGGTTGTCTGGAATCCGTTATCGCTGGTTTTCGTTTGACGTTGTTGAGCGGTAGCGAAACAACCGACGTGCGACGTGCTTATTGCCCAACACGTTCATCGTTGCATTACTTAAAATACCTGTTAGTCAGGTAACAGCTCGGATATAACAGCTATCGGGCGTTTAGTTTCAAACTGAAAGATTTCTGGGTAAGAATAATTCTGGGTCTTGACTTCCCAAAGGCACAATGGCAAATAGAACAGCGACTCGCAGTCGGGGTCTGCTCTTCACTACAAATCACTACTCGCATATATAATGTTGGCGCAGCTAGTTAGAGGCCGCCAAACATGTGTTTCCCAAAATCACGTAAAACAAACGAGCTGTCGCTTGAAGAAAATTGTAGACTTCTGTAAAATAAAGGGAACCAAGATGTTAGTTCTAAGAACCGCGCAATTTCATTTAAAGACAAATTTGAGCTGCGCTTGGAGAAACTAGGATGCGGATGTTGCACAAAATTACGCATTTGCTAGGTACCGACTTTAGTGTTTAGGCAAACGATTACAGAGAAATTCGGCCCATTATGATCGATACGTGACAGCAAGAAATACGAATATGGCAAACGGTTATTTTCTCGTGCCTCCCTACCTGTTACAACCCCACTATCATCCGGGTGGCCTTTACAACATCATGCGGTTAATAAGCAAAATAAGACGAAAAAGCTTTACTTAATAATTGAATGTGTTGCAAAATAAAGATGGAATACCTAAACGACAATTTGTTACAAGGACCTGACACCGCTGCTCTTTTGTCACTAGACTGCTGCGCTTTACGAATACAAGAAAAGCCATATCCGCTGATATAAAGGATATGCTCATGTAAGTGAATTTTGCGGCAGTTGTCTGGGGCGCTCTGAGTTTTCTCTGGTTTACAAGTGGTGGAATACCAGATGAGAGCACATGCTTTCGGCTCAAACTTAACCCCATTTTGCACTGCTTTTGCTTTGCTTCAAACCCATTGTCATGTGGGGACATCACCCCAGTGGAATTGTGGCGGCAGCAGTCCGCCATATTATTTCTGTCGATGCATTTTAAATCGCGTTGTCGTCGATTTGGGAAGCGATATGGTTTGTTGTCCAAATCAAAGAGACGCTGACTAAGGCCGGTTTCGGGTTGGGAAATTGGGTCTGCAGCCACGCTGAATTGTATAAAGCAGTCTTGCCAAAAGTAATCGCAGAGCTTGTCAAGCCGATAGCAGAACTACCTGGCAATACTCGGCAAACCTTAGGCTTGAGGTTGGATGCAGATGGACTGCTTTTCTGTTTCAGTTTGGATTTACAGAATGGAATCATTCGAGTAGAGGCACCTTGTATTCGGTGGCACCTATAAATGATGCCTTGGGAGTGATAACACCAGTTATTTTGCACGCCAAATCATTGTTACAAAGGCTTTAGCGAGAAAACCTACCGGTGATAACCAAGAAATCCCTTAGGCTTAAAAATTGGATTGACAGCTTTATTTTCTTAAGGATTCACAGGTGTATCCACCACTCAGTAGAATCTGTAGACTTGACATAATTACATGTATTTGGCGATGCCTCGTAACTAGGTTATGGCGCGGTTGCGTATGCTAAGTTTTGCGCTGGTATCTTCATACAGCGCACCGTAATTTATTCGAAGTCAAACGTAGCGTACCTGACGAATGCCTATATTCCACGGCAGGATTTGTCCGCAGCAGTTCTTTCTATAAAATTGTTTGAGGACGTTCTTGAAATGGCTCAGAATTAATTTGAGCTTGTCTGTTTCTATACCTACTCCACACAGTTTTGTATTGCATCAACAAAAGTCTAGCGGGTTCAGAATCTGGTTGGCCAAACGGCTGTCGACGATCCAGGCGTTTTCGAGACCCTGTCAATAGATACACTTCAATTCGTAATACCATACCGCCGCTTACCTATCAAGGAGCTGATAGTTCTCGGGAGCTTGGACAGCTAGTTAACAAGACCGCAGTTCTCGGCGAACGACGAAGGTGCATGGTCGAAATTCGACCCAATGTTTGAACCTAATAGTTTAAAGTTAAAGCCTTTGATTGCACTGGTATATGCCTCCTCAAGCGAGATAGCATTGCCCGTCCAAAATATGGGTGAACTGCTTAGATTGTTTTGCTAAGATTGTTTTGTGACTTTCGCGTTTACGGATATTAAGTTTACTTACTATATACTGTGTTGATCAACTTCCATAAAATAAAATAGGTAGAAGTGGACGTTATTAAATTGACACGGAATGAATGTTACCAAGCAGAATAAAAACGACTTATAGTAGCAATGGAATGAATATTGCTTCTAGGTTGAAAGAGCGCCAAGGGTGTCTTGTAAGACATTGTCCGATTATACATGGAGGGATGCTGTGTCTGGGAGGCAGATTGACGCATTTGTAATAAGATATATTTTTAAGTTTCTTGTAATATTAAATCCCAAGCATCCAGTGACTGCGCTGTTTATCTGAATTTATCACCTGCATGGAGGTCAATCTTGCACTTCCGAAATGCTTTTGCGTCCAAGCAGCAATTATTGGATCGTAATAGGTCTCTGACTTAAAATGGTTGCTAGGGAGTTGCTGTACATGTGGAAGGAGGCTGGCCACTCCTGCTCGGGAAATTATGGCACTGCTGCCGTTGGAATGAAATGAAAGCGCACGACATCCATCCAAATATTTTGGCGTTAATTACTTTGGGCCACTTATGATCAATCACGGAGAAAACCAGAGAAACTTTATGGGTGTTTATTCACTTGCCTGCAAACTTTATCCGCACACATAGAATTATCCAACATTTTGAATACCGGCAACAGTATCATGACTTTGATGTGATTCGTTGATCTCAGAAGTGCGATAGCTAAAATATTTATTGACAATTGAGGCGATTTTGTGGGAGTGTATGCGGAACTAAGGGCCTTCATGAGAGAGTGGTTGCAAATGGAATAAATAAAATTCGCTATGCATCGGCGTACAGTTGGAGTTTAACACACCTGCGGCCAGCCATAAGGGTGGAGATTGGGAACGTATTGCACGATTGCGTAGACGAGTTTTATTTATTGTGAGGGGGAGCTTGTGAAGAGGATTTGCCTACTCTTTATTAAGGCGGAGAGTATTACCAAATGTTGACCGCTGATAACTAGGAGTTAGTACACGACCAATCTGCCAGCTCCAACTCTAAATGACTCGTTGTTAAATCGACCCAAGGCTTTGTGCGTATTGGTTGAGCATTTACCCGACACATACAATCGTCGTTCGAGGCAAGTAAATTACCGAACTGCCCTGTTTTGAAAAACATAATTTAGCAATATTCTGCTACTGCTGAAAACTAGAAAAAATGGCAATAACCCTATCAGGATTTAAGGGCAATGGACGTAGTAATAGTCGTTAATGCACACATTTCGCGAAAAACAAGGCTTGAGGCAGAGTTGAATGCTGCGTCGCATCTAAAGATGGGCTTTCCTGGACGGTGCTTGTCAAGACAGAAGAGGGTTTAGTTAAATGGAACGTAAAGAACATATGTTTTCTAAAAGATTTCTACCACGGAGAGTATCTGTGGTCATGGCTATTTGCACACCGAAGGTGGGAATCGGGTCTGCTGCACCTGTCAATACAGAGAAGAATACTGTAAGCCCAGACTGGATAGGGCTGGAATTTACGCGATCCAGTGAGGAAGGCGTTACCCTTCATAGAAAATCCAGATGGGGCTTGGCGGAGAGTTTGTCAAGCTTTTTTGGAGAGATTAATTTGTGTTGTCATATTAGAACTCCTTCATCCGCTGTTCATCTACGACCCTTTATCATACACAGTTCATTTCCTCTTTCATGTGCTAAATGAATGGTTGCCTGTTTTACATATTGTTTGTAACATAATATGATACTTCATTTTGTTCATCTAGCTCACCCAATGTGAGTACACAAACCCATCTCTCTCATCTTGGTTTTATACCATTCAACACTTGATAGGCTAATTACCGAAAAGCGCTCGCATACACCGCAGGGAGTTTTACCATAAGCAACACACGACAGACACTTCGCCATTCAGCTGTTCCGAACCTGCCGACCTAATCAAGCTGAATCGATCTTCCAAGCTATGTTGTTGGTGTATTTTGCGCTAAAATCATTGCAGCAGCAGACGAGTTTGACTGCTTGGCGTACGTCTTTGTGTTTAGACAGTCAATTGGTGTTTTGGCTTGCTTCGAAGGCGTAATGCTAGTTTACGGATTTGCCAACCATTTTACAATTTGAACTTGTATTTTATCAAATTTCTATCGGTATTCTGCGGTACGCACCGCAGTTTTCATTGAGTTTGTGTGTTAAAAAACCGTGAGGTTCGTCAAATTTTGCATGTATTGTTATTATTAAATAGTTACACCAGACTTTCCTAGGGAATTGCTTATTCGTTTCAATATTAAATTTGTACAAAATTTGAATGCGCGTATCGTACAAGGTTTCTAATCGCTTTCAGGATTACAAGCCTAATCAACTTATGCTAGTATTAAACGATTTTTCAGAAAGGCACTACAAAGTAAAGAACAGTGTAATAAAGTTATTCAGCTCAAAAATACTCACTTTACTTGTCAGTAGGTTAAGTCCAACAGCGATGAAGAAACATCATGATTTTAACATCAGGCTCAAAATGAGTAACTGCCCTAAGTTTAGGTCCATGAGGTAATAAATGCATTACCAATTTGTTTGCAGCCAAATGGGGGTCTGTATCATACCTGCTAGCATGGTTGACGACACCCGGTTTTGTTTTATTTCTCCCTGTGACCAGCTATTGTTCGTCCGCACCTGCAAATTACCTCGTTAACTTGCACTGCAAAACCTACTGCTTCAAGCACCAAATAATATCCAATGTAAACCAGTAGGAATAACCCTGGAGGCCTGTGGATTGGAGCCACATTTCAATAACCGACCCGGCTCACACACCTCTGCAGGCTGTATTTGGAAATCAATCATACGCAAGGTGGTGCCCCAAATGGAACTCTCCACAATTATTGGATGTAAGCGACATTCAAGCAATAAACGAGCACAAGCCCCGTGCACGCCGTCTCCTCCAGTGAATATCAATAGTCTCCTGCAGCCGAATAGCAATATAATGCAAAATGTAAAAATCTGGGCAACGACGGGCTCATTGCATATTCGGGCCATAAAATCACGCCCGACGAAGAGGCTAGGAGTATAAATTATGCAATGATCATCTCTTTGGGGCGATCGTCTTGTGAACAAGCAATATGAGTTTGGTTGCCGTATACCAACTAAAAAATAAAATCACTAATTAACCTATATATGTTGAGATCAGTGATTTCGGCACCTTAATCTTTCCCCTAATGCCTGTTGCTTACCTAATGTTGTACAATAAAGAACGAAAGGGAAGACCACTCGTTTGTCCAAACGCCTACTAAAACTCACGTTGATAAATCTAACCGTCTATATCGGACGCTATCTACGTATACTGGGCTGCCTCACATTGTTTGTCATGTCCTGAGTAACCAAAATCTTACTTGTCACCATATTTTCTGAAACTCCGCCAGCATAATCCTATTCCATGAAATCAGTTTAATCTAGGTATGCAGCGGAACTGAATGGAAAATAGAAGCAAATATTTATTCTTCTGTTTGTCATAGCTTCAGAACTCACTCCCATACCACCATTAATATTAATATTAGTAACCATGTAGAAAACAATATCATTCCAGGGGACATTTCAACCGTGCTTCACTAAATTTCATATTCAAATTTTATTTAACCAGATACCCTCCTCTTCTCTAAACATGGTTTTGCAAGTAAATCATGTTCAAATGAAGATAATTATACGGCGCAATATGGTGTTTCTTCAAATGGCGGAACCGCTTTACAATAGCTGGTGGGGATAGGGAAAGTTAAAGGCTTGGGTGTGTACCGCATTAGTAAAATTGCAATATATACTAATACAGGATTGACTATAGAATCTACTCAAAATTAGCCCTAATGCTCATCCAGCAAATTTCGATGGATGAGTGCAGTTTGCGTATATGTTGGATCGCTTTAATAGTTTAGATGTTATCACATATTGGTTTATGGTATTGCGGTACATTGCGAGTGTTACATAATTTAACATATTCCAAATGAAGTGATCATTCGACATTACCACTTATTTGATTTACACAAGAGCTCAATTTGTCCTTACATAAAAGACTATACTTACGTTAACTAGTGAACCTAGTGCTTGTAGAAACTAGTGAACGATTGCTTTCCTTGTATATTTCATTAGAAATATTTAACTTCCAATATTTACCTATTGGTTCAGCGGTTTTCATAAGCACAACATAAAATAAGCGTTCTCGTTACTGCAACTTCTGTTATATACATATAGCAACCTACGTTGAGTTTTACTTGATAATAACCGTTCATAAATGGTTACTAGATTCGAGGTTTATCGGTCTCCGACATGGCGGAATCATTATTTACAAACACAATAGATAATTTCGACAATAAACAATGTTTCTTCTCGTCCATCCGAATTCAGACAAACATCACGCATCCAGATAATCGCTCGATGACCGTTCAAACATAATCCTCATTTGCACAGAAAATGCGGATCCTGTGGGATTCGAATCCATAACCGTATTCGAAGAAGGAAGCTTCCTATGCCTCAGGAATTGATGCAAACGGCAGTCAAGATGCTAATGTATGTCGATTCACACTTCTTATTGGATTTATCAACTATGAGGAAAACTAAGGGTATAATGCCGGCACACAAAGAATTTACTAGGCTTCAAACGTTGTCATCAATCCAACCCAAAATTGGTCCAAACCTCTAGCGAATGAAGCTCAGCCTGTTTAAGGCCAACTCACAATGTTTATACCAATTCGTACGTGACTGCAGAAAAAGTTACATAGGCAGATCTAATAAAACACTGACTTCCCGAATAAATAAACATATAACAAGATGGATTCAACATGAATTTGCTCAGATTGCCTACCGTCCTCAGATTCCATGCTCGCGCAGACCGCCGGCTTCTTCGATAGGCAAGCACCTATTAGACACGAGTCACCAAATAGAGCTGTGCTCAGTGTTTTATCTTTTGTTACGTCACATTATTCCCCGCTTTATTCGGTTTCCCGAGGCTGTCGCTACAAGTCTGATTGAGCCAGCCTTATGTGTTCAGAAACAAATAATTTTCAGCCTAAATCTGTTTTGCGCGTAGGTGTGAATTTCCGTCATTCGTTTTGCACCTAAATATTTTCTGGTCGCACCCACTTTTAGCTATATCTATGCATATCGCTTATTGTTAATTGTACTGAGGAGACAAGGCGAAATGCATGCACCTACCGGCCTTCGTCTTCTTTCCGTGTTTTTAAATAATAACAATTTAAATAAAGCTTTGACCGAGCTCCACGTTGATAAATATTAATTAAGCGACGCAATAATTATTCCACCATTCGTTTGCAACTTTTCCCACCGAAAGGAATGAACCGGACAACATTTAGTTTAATGCTATATTTTGTCACTAATACGTCTGCACACTTAACTTGCACACATAATTTGCAGGCATAGTTGAGTAGTTGTTACCCTGATTTTTAACAAAAATATAGGTTGAGTTATTCAAACCGCAGTTGCTCAAACCGCAGAACTTTTTAGTTGCTCAGGCAATTTCGTTTGGACAGAAGTGACTGTTGATGGGTCCGAAGTTGACGTTATGTAGCTGGACTTGGCTTAAGCTTTCGACAATCTACGTCACGGCAACATGCTTCAACGGCTACAGAGCTACGGAATCAGAGATCCAGTACTTGTTTGGATTCGTAGGTTCTTTCATCAACGGAAGCTTGAGTTAAGCGTAAAGTGATAAATCTCCAACCAGGTAGATGTTGGATATGGTGTCCCACAATGTTCATTGCTTGAACTGCGCGATTTCTTTGGTTTAACAACAAACTGGCAAGTGTTATCGACTCAATTTTCTTGCTTTTAGCCCATGATGTCAATATATGGCGGGACATTAGTAACAATGAAGATGACGATTAACTATAATATTACCTAGTTTGCATATATGTATGTTCAAATAGGAACACCCGTCAAATCAACATGGCTAATTGCAAGTTGATACATCTGCGTCACAAGCTGGTGAGTGCTTGCAAGCTTGAAGACCACACTTTGGAGAAGGTATCACAGGAGCGTGATCTGAGTGTATTGCATAGGAATATATTGGGTTTTCAAAACACGCATAGAAGGCGACGGGATCCGGAAGGTCCTCCCATCGCTTTAAACCAAAATGCGGGACGCTTACGTGGGGCCTCAAGTGGAATATGATATTCAGGTGTGGCAGCTTTGGCAGAAACTTTGTGTTGTTGCTCTCCATACTCATCAACGAAGGGAAACAAATTATGTCAGGAGCCTCTTTCATCTGCCCTATCAGCTTAGACTGAATAATCTATGATGGTACAACAGTAGATAGTGGTTTGTGAGGAGGATCACCAAAAATCCCTTGCAAATTCTGAAGAACCCAAACCTCATTTGACGTCGCTGCTGGACTTGATCCACAAAAAGTAGGTCATCCTCTACAAATGACAATGTACTATAGCCAGGATAAATGCCGTAGAAATTTCTTTTTTTCTCTGCATGTGCAAACCGTGGAATGCCCTCTGTAATCATATCGTGCTTTTTCCTAATTTGGCTATATCTAAAAACGAGTTGAAAATGCGTTGTCTCCTTTACCTTTTAATTTATGTGTTGATAGCCAGGGGCAATCAAAGGCAATCAAACGCTGTGCCAAACTTCCAACCAACTTGTTTGTGAATTTGTACGTTTAATACGCGAACATCTCTGCTATTCTACATAAATCTATGGCGATTGCAACATTGGAAATATGCTAGTCTTACCTCTAAGTATGCACTACTGTCCACTCGTCCATAATACTATTGCTTCCTAGCTCACTGAACAACATGGACGACAAATGCTGCATATTTTGATCACAGTCGCCCACAAAATCACATCAAATCAAATGTCAAACCATCAAATCATCAAAACTAGCAGTACCGGTGAAATGTTTGCAAGTCAATTTCAATGATGCCAATCCCGTTGATTTCCTTTCCGCGGCTGAATCAGCGCTGACCACATCAAACATCTCAGCTGAATCCCAACATGCAAATAGACACAGCAACATCCCCAATCTGTATCACAAAGTGAAAACCGACATGTTGCGTTTAAGCTAACGAACGGCACTGACAAATCTCAGAAAAGCCAAAACTATAGTTATGTCTCCGGCCGCCAAGTGACGTCTTACTGTTAAAATGGACATAACGGACTAATCAAAGAAATCACAAGAAATCGGAAATGTGCTCACCTACAAACCGATCATTTAAGACCCTGCCAAATGTATGGAAAACAAAATCAACGAAACTCTACAAAGAATGGAACAAATGGGACAGATCACGAAGTTAGAACACAACAAACGAAACCCAAGCATGCTATGCTACCACGGTTCTATGGCTTACAACATGTACCAAAACAGTGGTACCGCACCGCCCTATCGTGTCTTTAACCCACCGAATTGCAAGCTGTCTACAGAACTTTGGCAACTGTTTAATAAACTAATCGTATGCTCAGAGCACTCAATCCAGTCAGTAGCAAGATTCCTTGAAGTACTTAAAGTATAAAGATAATATACGAGATAATTGCTTCCTTTGACGTTATAGCTTCGTTAGCAGCAATTGATCTGACCCTGGCGAGTCAAACAATGAGGATTCTGCTTGAGCAACACGGATGGGTGAATACCAACCATATCACTGGAGCCAAACAAAAGATAGCGTTGCTTGATTTTTTATCTCACCCCACCTTTTACTTTCGCTGATCAAATGTACAAACGGATAACGGGTACGTAAATAAGATCGTTAATCTCTGGACTGGTAGCAGATACAGTGATGCAAGTCTTGAAGGAGAACGCTTTTGCAATTGTGGAACCTATATTTTTGGAAATTTACGCAGGCGATAATTTTGTCATCCTCAAAAGCTTCAGAATGCAATAAACCCATCAACTAATCAAAAATAGTTTTCCCGCATTCATTTCACAAAACACGAAGCGAATAATGATCATTTGCAATTATTGAACCTGCTCTTGTAAAGATATGCTTCTGGGTCAATAAAACAAATATTTATCGGAAAGCGACGCGCATCGATCAAATCTAAATTACCGCAGTAACCAACCTACCATATATAAGTGAAGATGCATGAGGACACATTTCAAACAGACACTGTAGCACGCCGCAACTGAGGAAGGCGAAGGATGACGAGTTACTAAGTATGTTTCAGAGACCTACGTATCCTAGATGCTTTGTTTTATGCTGTATGATGTAAAAAACATAGCTAAAATTGGCGACCACATGTCCAAAATTTAAACAATTATCATATCTTATATCCTTGTGATTTTGCAATGGCAACCAGGCTGCTGACGCCTGAAATATAAATACTGTATAGGAAATAACGGAAACAATTGGACGTAAACGTTTTAACATAATAGAAAATGATTAAGGAATAAACATCAGGGTTTTTTCGAATACATTTCGGCAAACTGTGCTACAAGTATTTGTATGCAATAATTAAAGGAACGTTGGCAGAATCCCGCACAAACATATTCGGGCAATCCGTCACCACGATGAGTGATCCTTATTCTCAAGAAACAAGGATGTCGACGACCACCAGTTCTATCTAGGGAGCTTTGATATATTTGGAACAGCAAGGAACCGCAGGTTGCGTGCGTTTCGCTATGGCTGATGTTCTGGCCGGAACCCAATCAACAAACACCAGGAGGTGGAGTGTGTCTACGAAACTCCGCAGGGTATCCAGTAATGGACACCAGATGGACAAGGAGAAGACTTGGTCACTCGACTGACTCACATGAAACAATCGAAGGCTGACGTTTAAAGCAGGTAACTGTCAATAGTCATTCGGAGCAGGTATCGAGTTGCGAGACTGCGCAAATTAGGACTGAGTAGCCGCACTGCAAAATTTGCGTATTTTGGTAGCAAAACGTCTACAACAGAAATGTCAGACTGTGAGAACTGGACAATTATTACAACCACAACTGGTGCGACCGCTTTTCACGACGTTATTGGAATTCATCTATTGAGTGTTGCTCTTACCGATGTACCCTGTGCCCCAGAAGAAAGTTAACAGAATATACATATATATTTTTATTTATATATATATATATCGCTTACCGGATATTAAAAACCATTTTCTCCAAAATAAAGCTTTTGGAATTCACACAGTGCTTGCAACGTTTCGTTTATCCCTCAAAGCAAATCAGAAAGGCACTTTCCGTAAGATTTTTTTAGTCAGCCGTTAACAAGATGATTTATGTTACCACGGTACCATGATGATTATATGTTAACTTACTTTTCAACTTAGGGAAAAGAGAAAATTCGCATGCATCTAAGTCTGTGCAAAAGAAAGCTTGTCTTACTTTGGGCATGTGTATCTTCGAAAATAAACTTACTAAGTGAAGGCGCTGCGTGTGTAGACGCTTTATCGTTTTTCAGCACGCAAACATCCGCAATTTCCATTCTGATTCGCTACACGCGTTTTCAAAGTAGTTCCAAAACACCATTTAGTAGGCCCGATTAACCATGTGTCCTTTAGTTACAATTTATTTGTGCACAACACCAGGGCCATTGAGCAAAAGGACAATCATGGATTTCACCCTTGATTTGCTACGGCGTAATTACATAGGAAGAGGAAAAGTTGTCATATGCTACTTCTTACCATACCGTTTGGTCTCGGGATAATACTTGAACATCCATGCATCTTCTCCTATTATAACTTTATCTACGTAATGCTGTTCAAATACGTGGCTTCCTAGAAAATCATGACAAATACACAAACTTTTCTCCTTTTCTTCCAATCCAATTCCTTTTTCACCAGTTTTAGACAAATTTTTCATATATGCAGGACATTTGTTCAAATTATTTGAACAGCACTTTTATCAAGCCTGTTAGTTCGGAATTCATATGGAAAGTCAATCAGTGGTTTTTCACTTTCCTAGCTCGCACAACTACCACATTTTGATAATTTTTCGACAGTGTTGTCATTCCGGAACGAGGTTCGTCCTCAAACGTTTCTCATACCTTCGAAAGATATATAGCAACTAACACCATATTTCTCTACAGCGTGTCAAAAATTGAAGATTCCTTCATAATTACTAACGTTTCCATGGCAGACTTCATGAGTTTGACAACAAAGTTGATAGCGCATCGCTAAGCGTCATAAGCGATAGAAAATTATCCAAGCATTTTTTTGTGGGACGCGAAAACAGTGCATAAGTTAGTCGTTGTGATATTTGCTGAAGTGGGTGACTACATCCTAGGCGCTTCCTCGTCATACGAGAATACATTATTGCAGGATTGATAGCAGTTTCGCTAAAGGGGCAATCAGATGTCTATTAGAAAATGTATTTCCTCAGCCACCACTCCTTTACATAAATACGCGTGTTGTGCTATTTATTTAGGTCGGTTCTGATTGGCCATTCATTATTATGCAGTTTTACTTTGGCTGTGCACTGTTGCAGAACAAGTTTTCCAGAAACGCCATTGCTATTTTGCCTTCCTGATTGTAACTTGGTCTCTAAATGATTTCAATCGAAGTTTTTGTCCTATTTATTCAACGTTTGCTTAAACAAGTTAAATTGTCTTTTGTTTATCTAATATCCTATTCTCTTCTTGAATACCTGCTGATAAAATAATTTATGATCGCACCAAAATTGTTTTTCGCAGTTTCTATAATTTAACTTAAAGAAAACAATCTATCCTAATTGCGCTTTCGGTTTTTCTCTTAATCATGGCTTCTAGTATGCACTTGGATTGTTCATTATTAAAGATCTTCTATTGCTCCTGTGTGTAATGGGGATATATATAAAATACTGGCATGACTTAGTTAGGTGGTGATCTTGTAAAATTGCAAAAGACTAATACTAGGCCATAGTTCCATGAATCACACGTACATACTATTATTCATTTAGCGTAAGCAAGGAATATTTCAGTGTTTTGGCTAATGACTCCATGACAAAATGAAATATAGTGTACTTTAGACAAAGATCGCGCGGTCTAAATTTACCTTATTTGTAAACGGTCTAACCTCCAAAGCCGGTACATTTTGCATCGGATGTACCTGTGACAAAATTTCTCGATTTGAAAGCCAAACTTTTCAGGTTATAAACAAGTGCTTATTTGATGGCAAGCGAAGGGTATTCAAAATTTCAGTCTGCATTTTGACTTTTAGTCAGTTCCTAAGCAATAAAATTTAGTGTCGATTATGCTGTCATTCCAGATGTACTTCGTCGCAGTGGTGCAATTACTTCAAACACCTGCCGGCTCCCGAATCCTTGATGTTCGCATGCAAGCGCGTGTTGTCACTAAGCCAATGGTGACGGTCACGGACCTGATTGACTGACATTTGACAACGAGATAGCCCGGCTGATCCACCACTGCAATTTCGGTTGCGAACTGTGCATATTACAGGATTTCGACCTTCAAAATCAACATATGAGTGTGGACGATGATCTGTCTCGAATACACGCACGTTGACATTGTACAACTGAAATCATAATTTGCACCTTTTACTCCTGTCAATTTTCATGAACAGCCATGTTTTGGCAAACGAGTCAGCAATTATCTCAAATGGTACATGATCACCTAATTGAATGCCGTTGTTAAGAATCAAATTTAGTACGTCTTATTACTTCACCAGTTAGAACGGTTGTGAATCGAATATGCTCGGTTCTCTGCAGCAGTATATGTCCAAACTGGCATCTAATCGAATTCGTCGAATGGGAGATGATTCCTCATCATTAAATGTTTTATTCTGGTCTCCTCCATCATTGTTTTCAAGTGTGCTTATCTGTAGAGAGGCAGCCGTGGAGAGTAGATTGTTTACATTCGAGATCAGCAGCACCGAAACCAAAACGTTGTGTACCCACTTGAATTGAGCTCAACGGTTTAAATGGTACCATGAGGCACTTGAAAGCAGGGCTTTGTGGGTAATCGAGAATTCATTGTTGATGACTTCATTCGGATTAACATCGGAGATCAGAGGAAAATGATTCAAACTTGGGGCAGATTAGGAGCGAATTATCTTCGCCCATTTATAGTTTGCATGTTTAATGCAATCGGGAGCATTCACAAAAAATAACGCAGTAGAAGAAGGCGATCATCTATCCTGAAAATGTCGTGAAACATTTTATATAATTATAAGGGATTGTGATTAGTTACCATGTTAAAATTCCACGCATGTCACTTCTTATTCTAGCACGGTTTACACTTGATAGTAGAATGAGGAACGTACTCTTTGAGCATTTGATATAAGCTTTTTCTCTGCAATATTAATAAGCGATAATAATAAAATATAAATACAGATGTAGAAACACGCCGGTTAAACAAAATCTTATACATTTTCTATGTTGATTTACCAATATATTGGCTGTATAAATTGAGAACGAAATAGAAGGAATTGTATGGGATTTATTTCTTTTCTTAAATCAAAATTATATATATATTTATAAACGAATCAGAAAGCAACTTCATGCCAAAGTTCTACTATGTTTGTAACTATTGACAATGTAAAATTAATAAAATATTCAACAAATTAGCACTGGTTGAGTGCATTACAGACTGGCATTTTGGGATTGCCTTCTCCGTACCATATACCCAACGTCGTCATCTGATATAGTTGTTTAAACTCTAAAATATGTTTTAACGTAATTCAGACAATTGACAAATTTTTCATCCGCGTGATGTTTTTAATATCAAGAAACGGCAGCGTAACAATGTAATTCCATCCAGTCAAAATGTACTCATGTATTGTTTGAACACAGAAAAAAGTTTTTCTATTAATCTTCCATCACTTTCTTTATCAGGGTTCAACGCTTTTTAATATACGGATATGTTGCATGGAATTAGCTGATGTGTTATTGTGTTTCTTTTTAATCTTCTAATGATATTCCTTCAAATAACCTAATTCGAATGAACACCAGCTCTAAAATTAATTTTTCAATTATCTTTATTGGTCTATTAGGATAAATCTCTAATAGTGTGACGACGGTTCATTGCTTATCTCAGCAATGTGTTTCTGTTTATTTAAGCTTGCATAGTATATCACATATTCTTGTTCTAACACCAAGTCACAATTGGATGCCCAAAGCGTCCCATAGAGGACACCAGTCGTATCAACTATTTTCACCGCAATCCATGTATGCGTAGTTGATATATTCTTTCTATTGAATTCATTAATATAGTTTGAAACTCAATTTTCTATGTAGCTACAACATTTGTGACCTTACTCAGTGATTTTGCACAAGCTTTCTAGTCACCATCACATAACTGACAATCGGGAGTGCTAAAAGACAGTGTTAAACTATTAGATGTTAAATCAGTATGCTCCTTCATACCACAGTAGAATATGAGTTGTAGTCAGAGTTTTATGAGAATCGGTAGCTGTTATTGATCAATAAGGACGGATTCTCAAGAGCTAATGTGAGGCTTTCATTTGCACATCTGTGCGGTACATCACTCATGGTGTTGCTTTTGCTTATTGATATTCGGTGAAAGTTTTGCGATAATTATGGCCACTCGCACTATCGATAGACCTGAGTCCTTCGTTATAAAACACTTTGCTGCGCAAGCAATAACAATTTGCCAGTTGTTTCTAATAACTAAACTAAGAACAACATAATCATCTGCATTGATAGATGTAAAACAGTAAACTCCTTGGGACATGCAATGCTAATCCATCGTTTTTCATATCTTGAAAATAAAAAACAAAGCAGAAATACGAAAGACGTAACTCTTAAAAGCTCGATCATCTAACCATAATTTAATAAACATTCGCAGGGCCATCGACTACATTTACCCGGAACCCAGAGAAGAATGTTACTTGAAGAGCAGATGACAAACATGTTAACGGCACACGTGAGTAGCAAAAAGGTTTATGGATTCGGCCGCAAATGACCATGCGAAAAGATAAATGACAAACATTGGGATACATATTTTACTAATATTGTGTAGACGGATTTTTTGTGATTTCATTTAATTCATAGAAATTGGATTTAAAGCCGCCTAGGGAAGCTAAAAATACGTAAAGCACCACACTCGCATTTTGCCTTATTGGGGCTCGTTAATATTGCACAATTATTGGTTCTGTACTAGAGTTCGAACGACTGACCGCTAGCGACTAACACCAACTAGCCAGCAGCATATTCTACGGAGACATGGAGGACATCGGACCATTACATCTAGAAAGTTAACTGTGATATAGCTCGATATCCTCCAATGCTGTGCAGGTTATTGCCAATTCAAATGATAGTGGTTGGCCGTCACTGTCATGTATGTCCTTGCCAGCTCAGTGAATCCACACAGCAATTTTGAGTATTGATAAGGCTTAAATTTTGATTACAAAAGAGTGAAATGATTTTAGCATGATACGAGTTATTTCATCTTAATTAGATTCCAAGTCGAATAGGTAAGCTAAAAATCCGGAACACCACCAGACCCGCCTTTTTGCCGAATTTTGAGGATCCAAAACACGACCATTATTGTCTAACGACAATTGGCCAGCAGCAAATCAACGGAGCCATTAGGGAAAAAATCCGAACATTACGAATTGAAAACTGATTGTGATTTAGCAGGAAACATCCTCCATTGCATGTGGCATGTGGGACGACAAACGGCCGATACTATTTGTAGCGGATTTGCGATATAGCCAGACCTATCCTTTACAGCCTTGCAGGTTAGTACCCATGCAGCAGACAGTGTTTGGCCGTCACGGTCATGTATTCCTTGCCTAAGATGTGAATCTACACAGCAATTTTAAACAATGTTGCCAATTAGATTTTAGATTACGAATGTGTAAGGGGCTTTGAATATGTTTTGATTTTTCTCGCATATTGCTCACATGAGTAGCACACAATCAGCGATTTTGTCCACCGCACATCGCCGCAAAGAGGATTTCACCTAACGTTGTAGTGCAATGTTAATACCCAGCGTAACAGGCTACGCGCTCAAATAAACGAATAATCAGCTTACCAGTGCCAGCTGTGTTTCATGCTCATTTGTTCTTGTTAGTTGTTAAAATGTTTGGTCTAGACGAAGCTTTAAATGAAAAAGCAGTCAACTTTGCACCATAAATTTGATGGAAAAACTGACGACATTTTTGCAAACCTTTCGATTCGCAACAACCACATAACTAGTGATGGCAAGTTCAGCTGAATTATTTGTCGGATTACCGGTATTTAGTTCGTTTAGGAACAAATCAACAAGCTTATCATATATATATATATCGGTGGTAGCTAAACATTAGTAAGGTTTTGGTAAAGTATTGGAAAGTACTATAGTCATAACGCAGGCATAGGGCTGATAGTGTGTGACAAACAACAACTCTGCCAGCACTTGGTGTTCTAACAAAAGGATATTTCAAAGAAATACTGACTAATGATGGTATTGCGGTTAGATGGAATCCGTCCGAAACACCAACTATTCAAGAACTGCTTACGTTGATGTAAACTGCAAGAATAACATCCATGCACCAACCGCAATCATTTCATTTAAGGATGCAAATTTTCTTGTACAATGCGCATTGTAGAGTAAAAATTAAACCATTGTTATTACCATGTGCATTCACAGGATACGTGGTTTGAGATATTTCATAAACCAGACATTCCAGTCAAAATAACTAAATTCCTTCAAACTACATGTTGCTAAGTAGGTTTAGATGGAATTCTAACGTCATCAATGTGTTACGTGAGAAACAGTAATACACTTAAAATCAAGAACTATTGGGTAGGGTATTTTTATATAGACCAGTTATCCGGTCTTACCCACAACTGCAATGTAAGTTAGTAACAATACACTTGTACAAACTATTGATCAACTATTTAAGCGGGTCAGAATTATGTATTGCTTAGTAGGGACTTTTATTACACGGAGTGAGGTGCTTTGCAACCATCTTTTATAATAAATAGGAAACCACATTTAAAGAAGTGTACTAGAGAAAAATGTCCTTCTGTTCAGTTTCATTAATATTGCGCATATATCGGATCCATTAGAATTCGAACCCATGAGCATCGGCGGTTTGCACCTCCAGTCGGCAGCTAATGTCATTATGTCACGGGGGACAGTTTCGGACCGTCCTGATTTACAAACAAATTGTTATATCCTCCACTGCAATGTAAGCTTACACTGTTACAGTTTCTAAATACTTTGCTGTGTACGGCTATTGTTGGTGATTGGCGAGTCTTCCTTGTCCAACCCTGTACCCTTTAAAGCCAATCAAGTCATTATGGCGAATATTTTACCCAAAATATCAAGTAGGCAAAGTGCGAGTTCATGAGTTCCTTGAACTCAAACACCGACTTTGCTTCTGCTCTATCTTCAAGCAGGTTGTTCTATGTGGATTTCAATGGAAAATCCCATTGATTGCTAAACAGTCTGTGTAAGTGAATATATGTTTTTGGTAATTCTTCATCGGTTTTTTACAACTACATGAGAAACAAACTTTGTATATAGACCAAAAAGGTCGCCAGTTAGCCAAATTGATTCCAGTGTGCTATGCCAAACCGTCGGTATGATTCTGGTTGTAGTCGTACTCTCGCACAGGTCAACTGCATCGTACTGGCCTTGATGGATTCAACGAGTAAGTGAACCTTTTCTGCGTGCACCTTGCTTGTTCGTACAACCGGAGAGCGCGCATATAATGTTCAACCAAGCCTTGAGTCTACCTTAACCAGGACGGATTGCAATTGACCTGAGCGAGCGTTGGAATATTACTGAATAATGGCCGACGGTTTGTCATAACGCATTAGAATCAATTTCCATAACTGATGACCAATTGGCTCTGTATAAAAATGTTGATGCCCAAGTAGATTTTTGATTGACCCGCTTTAAAACCGGTACGTAAGGTTGTACTTGTGTCTTTCTGTATTGCTTGGCGTGCGCAGCTGAAACAATCGCCTAAACATTGGGTAATAAACCAGATGTATTTTTCGCTGTGTCATGATGAGGTAACTACGCTATCCTAGCCTCTTGCACCGGGCTCCATAAGACGCACCTCATAAACTGAGGATGATCTTTGTGACCACATACTTTACTCGCCAAATCCTTTGCAGCTTGCCTCGGCTGAGCCGACAGTAGGCCGGTAAGCTTAAGTCTAGCATTGGTCTGATAATAGAAGCGAAGGCACGAGTGGCAACCTCTTTGAAACAAATGCCGAATCAGCGTTTATGGCTCAGAGCATGCGTATTACTTTTTGATCCATCCTGTTCATGGTTTTAACGGATTTCAAATCGCATCGTGAGAGCACACCGATACCATTCAAGGATAGCTTTTGGCGAACGTTTTGGCCAGCCAGATTGTAGACTCGGCCATTTTCACCCTTGCCCAGGTTCATGAATAGCTACTTGACTGGACGGATCTTAATATTGACCCTTGCTGACCACACAGAGAGGCGGTCAAGGTCACGCTGAAGCATATCGCAGTTGTCGGGCTCCTCCATAATCCTTCATACCTTAGGGCCATTTGTTAACAATGTGCAAGGTGCACTGGGAAGTTGAGGCAAATCGATGATGTGGTTTAAGAAACATGGGCTCATATCAATGCCTTGCCGGACGTAAATTCTCGGTGGATCACACTCGGTCAATTGTTTGTCCACCTGCACCCTCTATGTTTGACCAAAACTAAGCCCAAACAAATAGTGTCGTGAACCACCAACAGCGCACATGCTTAGCTTCTCAAACGTTTTTCATGGTTCACCTAGTCAAACGCCTTACTGTAGTCGATGTAAATGACTTCAATTCACTTTCCTTGGGTTAGCGCTTGCAACCAGTCATGTATCGAGAGCAGCGGGTTTTTGATGCATGACGAAGCTTTCATGGAACCATGCTACGCGGGCATTCAGATGCTTTTCGAATTGCGTTGCTGCAGAAGAATACGCTTCAGGATCTCGCGAGCTTCTTAGGTAAAACAGAGGTTGGATCTCGGCCTGTAGTTTTCTACCATGATCGGACCGCCGCCCGTCAACATAAATTTTACCATTGAGCATTTGAACTCGCTCTGCAACCAGCGGCCTGTTGTACAGCTCAGTCACCATAGTCGATTTAATAGCGGACAGCGAGATGCGGGTTTAGCTGATGGAGCCTAGCAAGTAGTGCCGGCTTGGTACCGTCAAGACAGGCGAGCATTTTCCTCACATCCTCAAAACTGCATTCCAGTGTGGTAAGGGCGCAAGGCGTCAAACTCGGTACGGATGACTTATTGTCTGCAAAACCGGAAGCGAATTGCGCCGCTAATAAAAAACACTCTCAGTACTGTAGGAAAATGTATATTCGTACAAACCCTCTAACAAAGGCATATCAACTGCTGGCTTTAGACGTCGTTCCACGTCTGCGAAAAATCGTAGAAGCTGCTTTTGTTGAGGTTGTAACTTGCCCTTTTAGACATCGGCTTTTGCTCGTTTTGGAGCTCTTTATAGCATTTATTTGCCTCTTGTAAGTCTTGCAAATTATCTCAGAGCACAAATGTACAAATTTATTCCATAGCTATCGTCACCGTCTAGCCAGCTTGCGATAATCGATGTGAAACCAATGTGGCTTGACTGATCCAAAATCCTTAATGTGATTGTCACTGATCAGACGCTAATTGATTGTATTTCCCTTTTATGATATGCCAACAGGCTACAGCTTTAGAGTACTTAATTGTAATATTTCCGTCATGAAAGCGGCTTGTGTAAAATCATCAAAGTCTGGCGCAAGCGTAGGAGTAAACGGCGGTGGCAGCTCCTATCTCGCCCTGACTATCTTGTGGCCACTCGCTCATCGGTGCTCCAATACCTGAATGTCAAGCACACGTTATTCGCAGCAACAGGTTCAGGCACGATGAAACTGAGCATACGATAATCCGCGCCAGATGCTTGATGTGTTATATGGCCCCAGTTTTGGATGCCATCACTGCAGGCGTAGTCTCGAGTAAGGTATAAATCGCCAAGACGGCAGGAATTGCGAGCGACTCATGCGCTTGCAAACATAATGCGACAATGTCAAGTTTCGGCAAAGTAAAATTTGATACACAACAAGCACGGAAATTTCGCCACCTCCCAGATGAAGCGAACTCCCTAGCTGCTAACACAGGCCGTTTCCGTTTTTGTATGAGTTCATGATTCTCAAGCATAACATAGACCATTTGTATATCAGCGTTTCAACGCGGTATTTTTAAAGCCTACCACAACGGAAAAATGGAAATCCACTGACTTTTAATCCCTGCGCGGTTATCTCTGAACTTAACCAAGTTTCACGAGGCCCATTGCGTCTGGTTACCGAAACGCAACAAATTGGCAAACGCTGTTGTGTTTGTTCAATAAACTACAAATACTCCTAGTGGATGCAAGCAGGCCGCGATAAAAACAGTCCTGCGTGCGCGAGGTATTCACAACCGGTTCATCCGTATTTGGGGATGAACTTGTGGTGGGCACGTAAACTATTCCCGCAAAAACGCGCCAGAAACCCCAGCAGAATGGCTGTAGAAAGCGAGGGCCAATTCCTCCACCAACGGAGCAGAGCTCAGCCACTCCGAGACGCAGCCCATACTGCGCACCTTCTGACAATGGTCATTTGCAATCTACCACCTCTGCGTGCGGACTGTTTTTCCTAACTTAATAACCCGTAGCGCTGGCTGGGATTGCCCTTTGTTGGTCGTAAAAGAGCCTACAGAGGACCACTTGTCTTTTCTTTCTATTCGCCTCAGTTGGGAGTCGGTCGGGTCGCGTGATTGCGTGTGAATGGTTAGCTGGCCAGCATTCGCGTCTAAGTCATTAGCGCGCGTCTATTGTACCCCCTCTCGTGTGCGTCCGTTTTCGAGGCCTCTGCGTCTATACGAACAAGTGCGGCTAAGATCGTTCCCACGCTCGTTCAATTTTCGGTCTCACTGGCTAAGCCAGCGTCATCAGGACAGCGCAATTCCGTTCGAGTGGTCAGCGTAACAAGCAATTATCGTAGGCGTGCAAGCGACCCTATTATCTGGCGATTACGCAATTATCTCAAGAGGCGGCGTTCCCTCAATTATAAAAACGGCGACGACTAAGGCAAAGCCAGTCAATCTACAACAGTGGCGTCAGTGTTGGTGAGCCATGACTGACGAATGTGCCGATTTAAAATTGATGCTGCAGCAAATGTTTAAATTGATGTCCGCGCTAACCGCAAAACTTTCCAGTTCTTCCCTTCATGCAGGTCCAAGCGTCAGTTCTCAGTCCATGGACCATGTGGTTAGCGGCATTAGGGAATTCCTGTAGACGCCAATGCCGGAGTAACGTTCGAATCCTGGTACAAGCGGTACGAGGACCTGTTCACCGTTGACTTGGCTTGCCAGGACGACGCGTGGAAGGTCCGGCTGCTTCTGCGCAAACTTGGTACCCACGAACACCAGCGCTACACCAATTTCATCTTGCCGAGGAACCCACGGGACGTTAGCTTTGACGACACGGTCCGAACGTTGTCACAGATTTTTGGCGAGCAGTCCTCTCTGTTCAATGCTCGTTACCAATGTCTGCAGCTGGTCAAACGTGATGCCGACGACTTCATCATGTACGCGGGACTAGTCAACCGTGAATGCCAACGTTTTCAACTTGGCTCGCTCACCGAGGACCAATTCAAATGCCTGATCTTCGTCTCTGGCCTCCAATCTCCAAATGATGCCGATATCCGCACGCGTCTCCTGTCCAAGCTACAACAGGATGGATCAGTCACACTCCAGAACCTGGCCGAGGAGTGTCAAACGCTGCTCAATCTGAAGCACGACTCTGCAATGATCCAGAACGCCGCCGCACCTGGTATGGTCCAGGCAGTCACAGCACCAAGGGCGCAATCGTCCGCGCGCCTCACCCAATCCGACCGAGCGAAGTCCCCACCCTACGCATGCCGATTCTGTGGTGCCTGGCATTTCCACCGCGACTGCAAATTCCGCCAGCATCGTTGTCAACGTTGTGGCAGGGTGGGCACCGGGATGGTTACTGCCATCCTCCATCTCCCAAAAGGGCCAAAACTGGACTGGCCCCCACCCGCGATCCAAAGAAGAGGTCCCGACCCAGACGCACACCCAAATCTGGTCCGGTCGGCAGCTCCCTGAGCCTGCTGGCCACGTTCCAAATCAACGCTGCGGATCGCAGAAAGTTCGTTGACGTCTTGATCAATGGTCAGTCGGTCCGATTGCAGTTGCACACTGCGTCGGACATCACAATCATCTCCGGGGATCTCTGGCGATCCCTTGGCAAGCCACCTTTCGAACCGACCTCCCAATCTGCCACCAGCGCCTGTGGTGGTCGCGTGCAGCTAACTGGGCAGATGCACTGCTCCGTCTCATTCCGGGGCGCCACGTTCAACGCCATCTGCTACATCACAAAGGCGAAGCTTAACGTACTTGGTCTCGACTGGCTCGAAACCCTTGGCTTGGCCGATCATCCGCTTCGGGCCATCTGAAACGTGGTACATTCTCCGACAGTACGAAACGACCGAACCGACGACAAAGCCAACCAATCCGCTCCCGTGTCCCAGGATTGTCAACATGCCGCAAAGATGCCACCACACCAATCCCCGATATCTTGGCATCCGCCAGCAAAATCGTGGTCTCGAGTGCACATCGACTATTTTGGTCCCATCGATGGCCTTTCCTATCTGGTCGTGGTCGACGCCTATTCCAAATGGCCAGAAGTGGTCGCCGTCAACCCACCAACTGCATCCGCCACTCTGGCTTGTCTCCAACGAATCTTCAGTCACCATGGCCTTCCTGAGGCCTTGGTGTCCGACAATGGTACCCAGTTTACCTCTTCCGTATTCGAAGAGTTTGCCGCCAGCAATGCATCGAACACCTCCGCTCACCGCCGTACCATCCCCAATCCAAGGGTCAAGCGGAGCGAATTACGACACACTCAAGAGGGCGCTTTTGAAATCTCGCGGGTAGGGTTCCGTGGATGAGTGTCTTCAAGCCTTTCTGCTCTCGTACCGGTCCACACCCAATCCAGCTACGCCAGGATGCCAATCACCAGCTGAAGCATTGATGGGCCGCAAGCTACGCACGACAAACGATGCACTCATTCCAACTGAGAAACCACCTACTCACTCTGGTGCCTACAGCAAGCACAAGGAATTCGCCGTCGGAGCCCTAGTCTACGCTCTTGATTACCGAGCAGGTCATCCTCGCTGGATCAAAGCAACAGTGACAGCCAGGCGAGGTGACAGTCTGCATGATGTCTCCGTGGGTGATGACACCTGGGTTCGCCATCGCAATCAACTTCGTCCGCGCCACGGAGAAACCTCCACGCCAGCCAGTCATCCCGTGCACCTGCCGCTGCACATTCCGCTGGATACCTTTGGAATGGCTCTACAACGGGAGACCACGGTCGAAGCCGCTCAATCGACGCTGCGTCACGAAATCCCAACTTGCGGACGAACAGAAAATATCCGGAGGTCACCGAAATCCCTCCAGGTCAATCCTTGCCAGAAGCGGTACGCTTTCTCTTCAAAGGGAGGTGTTGCGGCACGTCAAATATTCCCGCAAAAACGCGCCAGAACCCGCAGCAGAATGGCTGTAGAAAGCGAGGGCCAATTCCTCCACCAACGGAGCAGAGCTCAGCCACTCCGAGACGCAGCCCAAACTGCGCACCTTCTGACAATGGTCATTTGCAATCTACCACCTCTGCGTGCGGACTGTTTTTCCTAACTTAATAACCCGTAGCGCTGGCTGGGATTGCCCTTTGTTGGTCGTAAAAGAGCCTACAGATGACCACTTGTCTTTTCTTTCTATTCGCCTCAGTTAAGAGTCGGTCGGGTCGCGTGATTGCGTGTGAATGGTTAGCTGGCCAGCATTCGCGTCTAAGTCATTAGCGCGCGTCTATCGTACCCCCTCTCGTGTGCGTCCGTTTTCGAGGCCTCTTCTTCTATACGAACAAGTGCGGCTAAGATCGTTCCCACGCTCGTTCAATTTTCGGTCTCACCAGCTAAGCCAGCGTCATCAGGACAGCGCAATTCCGTTCGAGTGGTCAGCGTAACAAGCAATTATCTTAGGCGTGCAAGCGACCCTCTTATCTGGCGATTACGCAATTGTCTCTAGAGGCGGCGTTCCCTCAAATATAACAGAACTAGATTATTTATTCGAAAATATACAATGCGGTCATTTGTTGCCCATACTTCAGTACTCCCCATTTTGTGCTAACACAGCATACCTGGCTTTCTTGGACTGCTGGATCCATGTCTGCACGCACATAGATCTTAAACCATCAAGTTGACTTTGTCGCGGTAATATCAGCTGCAGACCAGTATCGTTGGCAAAATTAAAACATGTGTCGAACATTTTCCTACGCTTTCTATCCCAGATGTTCAATTGGTTACACTTTCCACCCTTCTTTAGTGACATCAACCAGTCTATCGACCAGAATCCGCCATAACTCAGCGTCTTGTCCTTAGGGAACTTGAGGGTTGGAATCCAACGATTCAGGTACGTTGAATATCATCAAGTTGCAACGACTAGTCTTCCTAAGTTGCATATTGTTTCACTAGCCTTTGCTCTTGCCAATGGTAACCACTACCTGTATTTTCATATATGCGATTTAAATTGGTGGTTGAGGCAAAAACATGTGGTAAAGAGGGCTTCCAGAATTTGTAAGGACTCGCTATTTGGATGTAGTGGTGGGGGTAAAGGTTGCATGAATCTCTGCCTATTTACCAAATCTTTTAGAGCTTCGGGCCTTTGGATTCCTCACATTACCGGTCAGTTACTATTTGTCACAGGGACTTGGGCTGCAGTATGCAAGGTATCATTTACATATGAACCTAACAAATTCGTGTTGTATCTCGCGGATCTCGCGAAACTGTTCCACAGAAATCGAATTCGCAAAATGTAATACTGCACTTGGCAAACGCGGCATATTACCACGTAGACGCGTTGCTTAGCGCTTTTAGAGCTACCTTGGCAGCGAGACAACTACTCCATATTTAAATTTATCAAAAGTCGACAATACATAATACGGAACATATACAATCACGGTAGACATGTAATGCTGTGACAAGTATTAATGACAAATAACGTTGGATTTGCAGCTGCTATCTAATTACACAAAGGGAGACGGATTAACTTGACTTTAATAATGTAAATGATGAGGAAATACTACCTAAGAAAGCCGCAAGAGAGCAGGCATTATCAAAAGGCAGAATAATGCTGAAGACAAAAATATATGAATGGATATTTTACGATCATATCTAATAGCGAACTACACAATTGTACTAATTATTACAATACGTAACACCGACAAACGGAAATAACTGGTCTGACAGCTAGCGGATAATTTTAAAGCAATCAAGGAGATTCGCTGTAAAGGTATACATGTTTAAATGCTCATTGATTAGGGCAAACATTATGTTACATTATTTTAATGTCGTCTAACTTCATACATCAAATAAAAGTCTATATTTACTTATGAATGGAAGGATTTTGATGAGTATTTTTGTTCGTCACCATCAGCCGACAATTCAGATATATCGACCAGCTATCCGGAAAAGCACCAGATGGCCGTTTCGCCCTATTAGGGCTCATCAGTTGTGCGCATCCTTCGGTCCACTGCGGAGGATCGGCTGATGGCGACGAACAAAAACACTCACCAAAATCCTTCCATTCATAAGAAACACGCATTCGCCCGTACAGATTATACAAAATGCTATGTCGATTCATAGCTGCCGTAACCGGGAAGTCCTGACGCCGGAAGGCCGACCGCTGTCATCTGCATGGCAGGTGCCTGCATGGCAGTGGAGGATGTGTCGGGCTATATCGCATTCAGCTAACAATTCGTGATAGTTGGGTACCGTCCTCCATGGCGCAGTTGCATAAGCTGCGGGCTAGTTGGCAAGAGCCACTAGCAGTCATGGGTTCGATCCTCCGCAGAGGACCGAAGGATGCGCACCACTGATGAGCCCTAATGGGGCGAAACGGACGTCTGGTGCTTTTCCGGATAGCTGGTCGACATATCTGAATTGTCGGCTGATGGCTACGAACAAGTCTATATTTATTCTGAGGCTTTGCAGCACAGTATTCTAAGTACAGTCCGCAGAATGTTAGCACATTTCGACATATCAAGTTTATTGTTTGACATACTCGGTGATGTACAGTAGAAAAAGATGACACTTGCACTAGGAAAATTTGGCTTTTCTCCTCACTTTCTGAACCAGATACGGGTGCCGTTAAATTTCAAATAGAAGACCCTCTTGTAAGCAACGTCCAACCAACGTCCACTAGTAACTATGTGCATTTATTGTGCACTCAGTCAGGAGCTTGCACTAGACCAGTGCGTTTAGTTGCACTGTTGGAATGGAGAACACATTACCAGAATACAAGACCCCTCTTTTAAGCAGGGAAATTTATTTTCTGAATTATTTAAGTGGTTTTCCTTTCGGTGCTATTAGCCATTCTCCTACGGCTTGAAGCAGAAATTACTAAGGTGGTTGTGTCGCATATTCCGCAATGGTTGCAACAACGGTGATGATTTTAGTGGTCAAAATGCTTCAAACGTGTATGTCTGTCGGTCGTGCTTTCCAGATAAAAGGAGCACAAGTTGTAACATGTGGATACACATGATTTCCACACAGAACCAGAGAGAAACTGGTTCTTTTAAATATTTGACTTGGATAGATTTAAATCCGAAACATTTCGCTTGGCAACTATTAGACAGTTGGAACACAGGATCACCGATCTTAAAATGCTTGTGCAAGATTCAGAGCTATCTTTAGCTTAAAGCACCTTAAGAATACCGCAAAAACTGCGAATTTAAGGGAATATTATACCGTTAGTTAGTATACGGGTTATTGGATTTCTTATAAGCTTCATCACACATATACTCTGACAGTCAACCAGCAGCAGCCACACAAAATAGCGCATCTCCGGATGTGTAGATGCTTTCTGATTTAGTCTGCTTGTGCTAGATCTTCTAGAACAATTTGGCTGACTAAAGCTCCAATGATCTGCGGTTTATCTCTCTCTGTGCGCAAGGTACAGATCACTTCGATTTAAGTGAACAGCGCAGTCACTTAAATCGAAGTGATCTATACCTTGCGCACAGAGCGAGATAAACCGCAGATCATTGGAGCTTGAGTCAGCCAAATTGTTCTAGAAGATCTATCACAAGCAGACTAAATCAGAAAGCATCTACACATCCGGAGATGCGCTATTTTGCCTTTCCGGTTAACTATTTATTGTTTCCGAGAGGCAGATAACACGAGAGTATTTTAGAGCCGTTGTGTGGCAGGGAAGAAGTATCGCCCCAAAACATTCTTGTAGAGAGAATGAGAGCGTTGGTTTTTGTGAAATATGGTTATGGTGTAACCGATCCATGCAAACTTTGTCTTGGACAGTTAAAAGCTTATTCGATGTGCTCTGTCGAGTGAGATCAAACCCTATATCCGACACTTTAAACTACGCCTCTTGGAACTATGGATATCGGCGAGGCATTATCTGAAATTTAAAATTCATGCTAATTGTAGGACTCATTTTTATCTTTCTTAATAAATGATATCAAGGGATGGTGCTACTTAAACCAAGACGAATACATTTTGTTCCTGCGGTGTTTGGCAAAATTCGCCTTTTTGGACCAGTGGTGGGTACCTGACTGGGTCTAAATTCGATGAAACTCATAATATCCCAGTAGCTTATCATACTACTTCTATCTATACTGCACGAATTCCCATCCAGTATATCAAAGCTGTGATTGTGGGAGTTTACGTATAGCGCTAAAAACCGATCGTAATTTAGTTTACTGTGCGCAAAACTAAAGAATAAAAAGTCAAATCAGTGCCTTAGGAGAGGTGGGACTGCCTTTTGACAAATATTGTATTTGATCGGATGTTATCAAATCCTCAATGAACACTCAGCTGTTGGATGAGTATTACATAGAATGATATTTTAAGCACACATTAGTAGGGTAACTTCTCCAGTACTGCTATTGAGCAGAGGTAAACAAAAGTTAACGTTCGATAGATTTGCTCCCTAAATGACACCGGGAAAAGTGACTTTTGGAAAAAAAGCATGGACAACTTAATAGGAGAGCAATCGAAATTTACTTGAAAGAGCAGACCATTGATATGTAACTAACAGCTTACGCAGCTAAAATAATTGTGTAATAAATCAATCACATTTCAGTCGAATGATTTCCGTTGTTTAGCAATTATTGTGTATAATGTGCGAGGCAAATATCTATAGTGGAAATTTAAGTAAGTTAGTCACACTAAATATTCTGTAGCTACTGCGCTAACTTTGTTCACACTGCTTTGTCAAGCGACGTATTTTACTGACGTGATGAAAGTAGGTAAATTGTTTCGCAATTCACTACAAATATATGCTGTTTACCATTTGGTCTAAAGCTTTAAATGAGGTGAGTGTAGTGAGGGTTGTCCCAGATTTCACGGTGTATTGACCAACAATGTCAACGATGAGTCCATAAAGATGCTTATTACCACTTTCACTGTAAATCACATACTAAAGGTCGGTTCCATGTAATGTTTAAACTTTGAAACTAACGTTTTGTTATTACGCACTATACTTTATCTTCAACGAACCAGCTGCACTTCAGCACTAAATGCCCTTTAGCGATTTGGCCAAATTTGTACAGGTTTCTGAAATAATGCAAGAGTTGAGTAGGTCCAAATACTGAGGGAGCTGATGTATGACTAGTTGAACTGAAAGAAGAAAGGCGTAGATAAATGTGGTTTGCTTATAAAGTCACGGTTTAATTTCCCACTTAAGGGAAAAAGGGAATATAGTGATTTATTTTAAAACAATTGCAAAGAAAACAATGAAAATGAAATCCATTTAAAATCGTCCACACGAGACAGGCGCTCAATTAACAAAGATTTATTTAAGTATATATTTACAGATTACCTAGCATGTTCACGATGGCAACAAATAATTGCTTTGAAGGCGAGAATGACAATGCACCATTCCAATCTTTGGTGTTATTGTACACGTTTGGCGACAGCCACGGACAGCATTGATAAAAGGTAGTGGATAGAAGTTTACTGGTTTTTATTTTCTCTTATTGTTGTAGTGAAAATGGTTAATAAATAAAACGACTGCATGCATCTCAACGCAATAAATGGCCAGGTTAAACTCCCTATGTTTCTTTGGCTTGTAGTAAACCGCCAGCTTAAATAAGATGAAAATTTACTTTTACGACCTTAACGCCTCGGCAGTTCCTACAATTATAACTCTCGTTAAACACAGAAGACGACGCTGTTTGCATAATTGGTTTAGGCGTAAGTAGCATAGTTCGAACAAAGCACGATATCCATCAAGTTAATTTTACCATGAACCCATTTAGCGCATTTAGTTGTGTGCAGTAAGGTTAGTCTTGACATTTAGCCAATGGATTCTATGCAGCCGTGTGCAAACAAATGCAATCAGCATTCAAGTATATTGTGGAATTAAAATGCAATTGTAGCATTCGTGCATTGTGTTGACTTACTTGTTCGCTATTATTAGAATTCTTATTTATTGTCTTTATTCGCTATATTTGCCATACAACATCAAGTATCTCTTTCCACCAGGTTAAAAGAAATTGAAATATCTTCAACTAAAATGGTAGATTTTAAAAATATATATATTGAAAATGGTCAACATAATTTAATTAAACTTAGTTACTTCTTGGATAATGCACATGCCACAAATTTTCAGCTCCTATCAAAGAGAAGGGATACAATACGATAGCAGTATGTATGGTCAGAAATAACAGTTTTTCATGTGTGCTCACATTATAGAAATTTCATTTCAATAAAGCAAAATGGAATTATTTTGTGATCATATGTTAATTTGTTGATTAAAATTATTAAATACTTACAGCTTGCAAGATTTTGGCTTGTATCAGAGTCAAACTAAGGCAATAGAGAGGTTGCTATATATGTATATATATATATATACAATAGGTTTAACAGATGCACCTCACCCCATTTTCGAATACAATATATAGGGGAAGGTAACGATTGAATTTTAACGGCCTTTTACTTTTCGTTACACGTCTTTTATGCACCAAACATTTCCATTTCCTACTTCGTATAAGTTCTTCGGTCGAGCTTTAGTAAAATATTCAGTGCATTTATGAATGTGCTCAGTATCTGGCACATCAATGTGTGATCTGCTCGCAACCGTATCTTAAAACTCCGGTTACTTCTATTCTTTTCATTTTGAGTATGTAACAAAATGAGTCTGTCAACCTCGAAGAAGCCCACAAGTGCTGGATAGCACTGAAAGGGATATATAGCTTTAGAAACCGTGGTGCATGCTGCAATTATGTGTTTGCGGTAACGACCGGAATCTGTGCTTGGCAGGGCATGTAGTTAGTTGGGCGGTCTTTGTAATGATAAACAATTCGATTTCTGTTGTTCTAATTCCATCTCCAATGGTTTTAATTACCGGCGCCATTTGTACTTATTTGAAAGTTGTACAGAACTATTGTATGTATAAGTGCGTCACTTTACTTTATAAATATATCGGTTTTTTTGGTTAATGTC
>OX104067.1:105573926-105617338 GCA_944474145.2 Dicrocoelium dendriticum
GCGAAACCTCGTCTTTTTCCATCCACATACCCTATGAGTAAAAACGCACTTCGCGGGATTCGGTGTGCTGGCATACGCATTAAGTGGTCGGGCCATCGAAACCTGGTGCGTAAAATGACGGTGCTTAGCGGTTTAGATCCTTTTCCTGTGCCGTAAACAAGGCATGAAACACGCTCGTTGCTCACGCGTTGTTCTCACCACCTGTAAATCAAACTGCGAAGGCACCGGTTGTCGAAGTTAACTAGTTTTTTTACGTCCGCTGAACTAATAGGCCACGTTTCGCAACCGTACAGTGAAAACGATCTGCACTTGTTCACCTGAGTAATACCTTGCAGATAATCCAAATTAGACCGCCTTACTCGAGTAGAGTAACAGCACAGAGAGCAGCTGCAATGCAAACAGAGGAAGGACGAGAATCAGCTAGGTGTAAAAGAGAGAGTGAATGGCTCTTGCGTCCGGTGCGACGCGCAGCATGATTTAAGGATGCAAAATTACGTACACGCTCAATATTGGCACCTTCACATATACTATGTTATTAAGAGAACGGAGGTCCTCAACGAGAAACAATGGATAAACATCAAACGCGACGGCATGCGCCATAATCCCGGGATTAAAACCGCCTTGAACGTCGGGTTTGAGTCGGAGTGTCGTCAATGTCACTTTGACATAAGTTTGGCTGAAATTTAAATTCATGAAACTAAGTGCTGAAGCGAACAATTGTCCTGATACGACTGAAAACTAAACTGCTTCAAATGCAAGAACAGTCATAACCGATAACATACTTTTGCAAGAGATACCACGAAATGAAAACATGTATTCTCTTACCTCAGGAAATGCAACCCATGCTTCTAAATGACGTCGTTTTGCGCGGATATTGGTAAAGATATTTGTATGCCCAATTTCATATTGCATAGACAGATATATCATAAAGCCCTTTTGTTTTTCAGTTTCCAGCTTGTCAACAGTTTCCTAGAAGTGCGAAACATCTTAGATGTCAATACTGAATTGAATGCAATCTGTGGAACTTCTACCTGTAGGAAAAGCACACCGTTACCATATTTAACGATATACCGTATCAAATAAATAATTCACTGCGTTTATTTCAAAACAGCAAGGGTTATTAATTCATCCGACATGCAAAGGTGCGTTTTTCTTGCAAACGAAAGGCCACTCGTTGACGAATAAATAACTATGAAATGTAGTGCACTGGATATTTAATCTACTGGTTAAAAATCCGAAAAAACGTATGAAATCAGTTCTCTAAACGCCGTCATTTTTTTCAAAAAATACGCTCATATTTTTACAAAAATTATAACGGAATGTTTATTAGTAGTTCGCTTTCCGCTGAAACATACCTTCACTTAACTTTAGCGTTTGGTTGGAGTTCAGTGCATTTAACGTCGGAAGACTAACAGTTTTGCATTTCATATACCAGCTGTCCACGTCATATGCATGAGTGCATTCAAGATGCAGATGTGTATGTTCGCCATCACGGGCATCCTGACCTATTCATTTCATTTACATTCAAGGCAAAGTGGGACGATCCTGCTTCATGGGAAGCACCAGTGGATAAGCATGAGAAACCTGCAGCCGTTTTAGACAGAATCTTTTCACAGATGGACTTCGTGTTACTACATGAAGAGCTTGTGATTGCACGCGGTGAATGCAATCCGCGGAATGGTGAAATCAAGGATGCCCACACCCACTCTTGCTTATATGGCTCCACCAATCGACAATGTAATGTGCCGTGAAATACGCTTATGGGTTAGTTATAAATTCAATTCCAATGCATGCAATTCGTAGTGTTATTGTCCATGTATTTACTATTGCTTTATTCAGTTTGTCTTATCCATTACACAAGTATGAACAAATAAATGTGAACCTACGTCGATATACCGGGTCCGAACTAACATTACCAGCACGCTACACTGAATATCTGCAATTCGAAACCAAAATATTTCGAATGTCAACTGGTATACTTGCTGTTGGCGATATCTTTTAACATGTCCAACAATTAAATAGGTGCCTTGTTACGTTTCCACCGGAGAGATGCATCATATTACATTACATTTCGTGTGACACCTTGATTTATTTCCTTTTGTATTGTGTACGTGTAAGGCTAAAGTGCATACCAGTGAGTGTGTAATTTTACCTATTGAACAGGCTTATAATATGGCTGGGAACATACGCCGTGAGCTATTCAGTCAGTATAACATATTACCACGTTCATTAATTGGTAGCTTGTTCTCCGGCCTCAGATTGCTACCCAACAACCAGGACGTGTTGCTAACTTTGTCTCTATAAACTGAGAACTGCTAAGTTGCATTGTCGCACAAATATGTAAAGCAATGTTAAACACTGTGACCACGATTAAGCAACTGGTTTGGGCGTTGCCGGGCATTTTATATTAAAGTAAGGCTTATATAGCAGACATTAACCTTCATGTAGGCCGAGAGGTTCATTTTAGGTACCAGGCATACTTTGTCGCTGTTAAAGCCGAGTTCCCAGTAGCAGATTTGGACATTAGCCAACTGCCGCGCACTGCGAAATTGAGGTAATGCGCAGTCGTCTAGTTCGAGCGGTAAAGAAATGGAAAATGCTGTCGTCCTGTAGGCTGCTGTGGACCAGACATGTCGAACAATCTGTGTAGTTTGCGACGATGACCATAGGAAGGAATCATGGCTAAGGTTTGTGGCTTCCCACGTTTCAGGGCGGGGTGGGCTCACCAGAGTTAATGGCGGGTGTTACCGATGTCTCAATCAAGGTGATCGTGCTACTGCTTGCCAAGGGGCAAAGGATGCAGGCGAGTCAAATATAGGGATAACCACCACACGCGGCAACATACTGATTAAAGCAAATAAGGTTGGTAAGCTTATCCGTCGCCCCGCGCAGGGATCTTGTCTTTTGTAACCCCGTTCCTTTTGGCATTTTGCTGGTGCGACTTGAAGCACCCTTGCATTTGGTTGAAACATACGCCCTATTTAACTGCAGCTCCGACTATAGCTTGGTTCAGGTATATCACTGCAAGAAGCTGGTGTTATAAGAAATCCTGTTTTAATTACATTGCAAACAGTGGGCGGACTTGGTATTCTGGAATCCGGTATCGCTTGTTTTCGTTTGACGTTGTTGAGCGGTAGCGAAACGACCGACGTGCGACGTGCTTATTGCCCAAACGTTCATGGTTGCGTTAATTAAAATAACTGTTAGTCAGGTAGCAGCTCGGCTATAACAGCTATCGGGGGTTTAGTTTCAAAATGAAAGATTTATGGGTAAGAATACTTCTGGGTCTTGACTTTCCAAAGGCACAATGGCAAATAGAACAGCGACTGGCAGTCGGAGTCTGCTCTTCACTACAAAGTCACTACTCGCATATATAAAGTGGGCGCAGCTAGTTAGAGGCCGCCAAACTTGTGTATTCGTAAATAGCGTAAAATAAACGAGCTATCGCTTGAAGAAAATTTTAGACTTCTGTAAAATAAGAGGTACCAAGAGGTTAGTTCTAAGAACCCCGCAGTTTCATTTGAAGATTAATTTGCGCTGCGCTTGGAGAAATTAGAATGCGGACGTTGCACAAAATTACGCATTTGCTAGTTACTGACTATAGTGTTTAGGCAAACGAATACAGAGAAATCCAGCCCATTATGATCGATACGTGACAGTAATAAATACGAATTTAGCAAACGGTTATTTTCTCTTGCCTTCCTAAAAGTTACAGCCTCAATATAATCCGGGTGGCTTTTACCACATCATGCGGTTAATGAACAAAATAAGCAGAGCAAGCTTTACATAGTAATTGAATGTGTGGCAAAACAAGGATGAAATACCTAAACGATAATTTGTTACAAGGACCTGACACCGCTACTGTCTTTGTCACCAGACTGCTGCGCTTTACGAATACAAGAGTAGCCAGCTCCGCTGGCATTAAGGATATGTTCATGTAAGTGAATTTTGCGGCAGTTGTCTGGGGCGCTCTGAGTTTTCTCTGGTTTACAATTGGTAGATACCAGATGAGAGCACATGCTTTCGGCTCAAATTTATTCCCAATTCGTGCTAATTCTGCTTTGCTTCAAACCACTGTCATGTGGGGACATCACCCCAGTGGAATTGGGGCGCAGCAGACCGCCATATTATTTCTGTCGATGCATTTTAAATCGCGTTGTGGTCGATTTGGGAAGCGATATGGTTGGTTGCCTATTTCAGAGAGATGCTGAGTAAGGCCGGTTTCGGGTTGGGAAATTGGGTCTGCAGCCACGCTGACTTGTGTAAAGCAGTCTTGCCAACAGTTATCGCAGAGCATGTCAAGCCAATAGCAGAACTACCTGGAAATTATCGGCAAACCTTAGGCTTGCGGTTGGATGCAGATAGACTGCTTTTCTGTTTCAGTTTGGATTTACAGAAAGGAATCATTAGAATAGAGGCAACTTGTATTCGGTGGCATCTATATCTGATGCCTTGGAAGTGATAACATCAGTCAGTTTGCACGCCAAATCATTGTTGCAATGGCATTGGCGAGAAAACTTACCGGTGATAACGAGGAAACTTCTTAGGCTTAGATAAATGGATTGACAGCTTTAGGTGTCTTAAGGATTCACAGGTGTATCCACCACTCCCTAGAGTCTGTAGACCCGACAAAACTACATGTATTTGGCGATGCCTCGTAACTAGGTTATGGCGCGGTTGCGTATGCTAAGCTTTGCGCTGGTATCCTCATACAGCGTTCCGTAATTTATTCGAAGTCAAACGTAGCGTACCTGACGACTGCCTATATTCCACCGCAGGATTTGTCCGCAGCAGTTCTTTCTATAAAATTGTTTGAGGACGTTAGTGATAGTGCTCAGAATGAAGTTGAGCTTGTCTGTTTCTATACCTACTCCACCACAGTTTTGTATTTCATCAACAAAAGTCTAGCGGGTTCAGAATATTTTTGGCCAAACGACTGTCGACGATCCACGCGTTTTTAAGACCCGGTCAATGGATACACTTAAATTCGTGATACCATACCGCCGCTTACCTATCAAGGAGCAGATATTCCTTGGTGCGCTTGTACAGCTAGTTAACAAGACCGCAGTTCCCGGCGAACGACGAAGGTGCATGGTAGAAATTCAACTAAATGTTTGAACCGGATACTTTAACGGTTAAGCGTTTGAGTACACTGGTATATGCCTCCTCAAGCGAGATACAATTGCCCGTCCAAAATATGGGTGAACTGCTTAGATTGTTTTGCTAAGATTGTTTCTGTGACTTTTGCGTTTACGGATCAAATCGTAAACTACCGCAGTACCCAACCTACCACATTTAAGAGAAGATGCTTGAGTACACATTTCAAACAGACAATTTAGCACGCCGCAACTGAGGAAGGCGAAGGATGACCAGTAATTTAGGATGATTTTGAGACCTGCGTATCCTGGATGCTTTGTTTTATGCTGTATGATGTTAACGACTTAGATAAATTTGGTGACCACATGTCCAAAAAATTAAACAATTGTCATATATTACATCCATGTGATTTCTGCAATGGCAACCAGGCTGCTGAAGCCTGAAATATAAATACTCCATAGGAAATAACGGAAACAATTGGAAGTAAACGTTTTAAGATAGTAGAAAATGATTAAGGAATAAACATCAGGGTTTTTTCGAATACATTTCGGCAAACTATGCTATAATTATTTGTATGCAATAATTAAAGGAAAGTTGGCAGAAGACCGCCCAAACATATTCGGGCAATCCGCCACCACGATGAGTGATCCTTAATCTCAAGAAACAAGGATGTCGACGACCACCAGTTCTATCTAGGGAGCGTTGATATATTTGGAACAGCAAGGAATCGCATTTGCGTGCGTTTCTCTATGGCTGGCATTCTGGCCGGAACGCAATCAACAAATACCAGGAGGTGGAGTGTGTCTACGAAACACCGCAGGGTATCCAGTAATGGACACCCGATCGACAAGGTGAAGACTAGGTCACTCGACTGACTCACATGAAACAATCGAAGGCTGACGTTTAAAGTAGGTAACTGTCAATAGTCATTCTTAGCAGTCACCGAGTTGCGAGACTGCGCGAATTATTACTAAGTAGCCGCAATGCACAATTTGCATATTTTGGTAGCAAAACGTCTAGAACAGAAATGTCAGACTGGGGGAACTGCAAAATTATTACAAACACAACTGGTGCGACCGCTATTCACGACGTTTTTGGAATTCATCTATTGACTGTTGCTTCCACCTATGTACCCTGTGCCCCAAAAGAAAGTTAACATAATATACATATATATATATATCGCTTACCGGATATTAAAAGCCATTTTCTCCAAAATATAACTTTCGGAATTTACACATTGCTTGCAACGTTTCATTTATCCCTCAAAGCATATCAGGAAGGCACTTTCCGTAAGATTTATTAGTCAGCCGTTTACAAGATGATTTCTGTTACCACGGTGCCATTATGATTATATGTTAACTTACTTTTCAACTTAGGGAAAAGAGAAAATTCGCATGCTTCTAAGTCTGCGCAAAAGAATGCTTGTCGTACTTTGGGTATGTGTATCTTTGCAAATAAACTTACAAACCGAAGGCCCTGCGTGTGCAGACGCGTTATCGTTTTTCAGCACGCAAACATCCGCAATATCCATTCTGATTCGCTACACGCGTTTTCGAAGTAGTTCTAAGACACCATTTAGTAGGCCCGATTAACCTTGTGTCCTCTAGTTACAATTTATTTGTGCACAACACCAGGGCCATTGAGCAAAATGACGATCATGGATTTCACCCTGGATTTGCTACTGCATAATTTCTTAGGAAGAGGAAAACTTTTCATTTGCTACTTCTTACTATACCGTTTGGTCTCGAAATTATACTTGAACATCCATGCATTTTTTCCTATTATAACTTTATCTACGTCATGCTGTTCAAATACGTGGCTTCCTAGGAAATCATGACAAATATACAAAAGTTTCTCTTATTCTTCTAAGCCAATTCCTTTTTCACCAGTTTTAGACAAATTTTTGTATGTGCAGGACATTTGTTCAAATTATATGAACAACACTTTTACCAAGCCCGTTAGTTCGGAAGTCATATGGAAATTTAATCAGTGGTTTTTAACTCTCCTAGCTCGCACAACTACCAAATTTTGATCATTTGTTGACAGTATTGTCATTCCGGAACGAGGTTCGTCCTCAAACGTTTCTCAAACCTTCGAAAGTTATATAACAACTAACAACATATTTCTTTACAGTATCAAAAATTTAAGCTTCCTTCAAAATTACTAACATTTTCATGGCAGACGTCATGAGTTTGGCAACAAAGTTGATAGCGCATCTCAAAGCGTCATAAGCGGTACAAAATTATCCAGGCATTTATTTTCGTGGGAGGAGCAAACAGTGCATAAGTTAATCGTTGTGATACTTGCTGAAGTGTGCAACTTCATCCTCGGCGCTTCCTCGTCCTACGAGATATCATTATTGCAGGATTGATAGCAGTTTCGCTAAAGGGGCAATCAGATGTCTACTACAAAATGTATTTCCTCAGCCAACACTCCTTTTCATAAATACCCGTGTTGTGCTATTTATTCAAGTCGGTTCTGATTGGCCATTCATTATTATGCAGTTTTACTTTTGCTGTGCACTGATGATGAACAAGTTTTCCAGAAACGCCATTGATATCTTCCTTCCTCATTGGAACTTAGTCTCTAAATGATTTCAATCGAAGTTTTTGTCCTATGTATTCAACGTCTGCTCAAACAAGTTAAATTAATGTTCGTTTACCTGATACCCTATTCTCTTCTTGAATCCCTGCTAATGAAAAAATCTATGATTGTAGCACAAAGTGCTTTTTGCAGTTTCTACAATTAAACTTAAAGAAAACAATCTACCCTAATTGCGCTTCCGGTTTTTCCCTTAATCGTGGCTTCTAGTATGCACTCGGATTGTTCATTATTAAAGATATATTTCTGCTGTGTGTAATGGGGATAAATATAATACTGACATGACTTAGTTAGGTGGTGATCTTGTAAATTTGCCAAAGACTAATACTAGACCATGGTTCTATGAATCACACGTACATACTCTTATTCGTTTAGCATAAACAAGGAATTTTGTAGTTATTTGGCTTATGACTCCATGACCAAATGAATTATAGTATTACTTTAGAAAATGATTACATGGCCTAAACTTACCTTATTTTTCAACGGTCTAACCTCCAAAGCCAGTGCTTTTTGCATCGGATGTATCTATCACAAAAATTCTCAATTTGAAAACCAAACTTTTCAGGTTATAAACAAGAGCTTAGTTGAGGGCAAGCGAAGGGTATCCGAAATTACAGTCTGCATTTTGACTTTTAGTCAGTTCCTAAGCAATAATATTTAGTGTCGATTATGCTGTCATTTCAGATGTACTTCGTCGCCGTGGTGCAAATTCTTCAAACACCTGCCGGCTCCCGAATCCTTGATGTTTGTATGCAAGCACATGTTGTCACTAAGCCAATGTTGAAGGCCACGGATCTGGCTGACTGACAGTTGACTACGATATAGCCCGGCTGATCCGCCACTGCCATTTTGGTTGCGAACTGTGCATATTACAGCGATCCTCCCCAGGATTTTGGACTTTAAAATCAACATATGGGTGTGGACGTTGATCAGCCTCGAATACACCCATGTTGACACAGTACAAGGGAAATCATAATTTGCACCTTTTATTCGTGTCAAATTTCACGAACAGCCATGTTTTCGCAAACGAGTCACCCGTTATCTCGAATGGTACATGATCACCTAATTGACTGCCGTTTTTAAGAATCAAATTTAGTACATCCATTACTTCACCAGCTAGAACGTTTGTGAATCGAATGTGCTCGGTTCTCTGCAGCAGTATATGTCCATCCTGGCATCTAATCGAATTCGTCGAATGGGAGACAATTCCTCATCATTAAATGTTTTACTCTGGACTCCTCCATTATTGTTTTCAAGTGTGAACTTCTGTAGAGAGGCAGAGGAGGATAGTAGATTGTTTACATTCCGGATCAGCAGCAACGAAACCAAAACGTTGTGTACCCACTTGAATTGAGCTCAACGGTTTAAATGGTACCATGAGGCACTTGAAAGCAGGGCTTTTTGGGTAAGCGAGAATTCCTTGTTGAAGACTTCATTCAGATGAACTTCGGAGATCAGAGGAAAATGATTCATACTTGGGGCAGTTTAGGAGTGAATTATCTTCACCCATTTATAGTTTGCATGTTTAATGCAATCGGGAGCATTCACTAAAAATACCTCAGTAGAAGAAGGCGATCATCTATCCTGAAAATGTCATAAAACCATTGTATATAATAATAAGGGATTGTGATGAGTTACCATGTTAAAATTCCACGCATGACATTCCCTAGTCTATCACGGTTCACACTTGATAGTAGAATGAGCAACGTACTGTTTGAGCATTTAATATAAGCTTTTTCTCTGCAATATTAAGAAGCAATGACAATAACATATAAACACAGATATAGAAACACGCCAGGTAAATAAAATTTTATACGTTTTCCATGTAGATTTATCAATATGCTGGCTGTATAAATTGAAAACGAAATAGATGGAATTTTATAGGATTTATTTCTTTTCTTAAATCAACATTATATATATTTATAAACAAATCAGAAAGACAACTTCATGCCAGAGTTCCACTATGTTTGTAAATATTGACTATGTAAAATTAATAAAATATTCAACAAATTGGCACTGGGTGGGTGCGTTACAGACTGGCATTGTAGGATTGCTGTCACCAGACCATACACCAAACGTCGTCATCTGATATATTTGGTTAAACTCTATAATATGTTTTAATGTAATTTAGACAGTTGATAAATTTTTTAACCGCCTAATTTTTTTCATATCAAAAAACGGCAGCGTTACAATGTAATTCCATTTGGTCAAAATGTAATCATGTATTGTTTGAACACAAAAAAGATTCTGCCATTAATCTTCTATCACTTTCTTTATTAGGGTTCAACGCTTTTTAATATACAGATATGTTGCATGAAATTATCTGATTTGTTATTGTGTTTCTTTTTAATCTGATGATGATATTCCTTCAAATAACCTAATTCGGATGAACACTTGCTCTAAAATTATTCATTCAATTAACTTTATTGATCCAATAGGATGAATCTCTAATAGGGTGACGACGGTTCATTGCTTATCTCAGAATGGGTTTCTGATTATTTAAGCTTGCATAGTATATCACATAATGTTGTTCTAACACCATGTCACAATTGGATTGCTAAAGCGTCCCATAGAGGACACCAATTGTATCACTATTTTCACCGCAATCCATGAATGCGTTTTTGATATATCCTTCATATTAAATTCACTAATATAGATTGAAACTCAATTTTCTATTTAGGTACAACATTTGTTAGTTTACTCAGGGAGGTTGCACAAGCTTTCTAGTCACCAACACATAACTAACATTTGGGAGTACTGAAAGACAGAGTTAAAGTCTTAGATGCTAATCAGTATGATCCTTCATACCACAGTGGACTATGAGTTATAGTCAGGGTTTTATGAGAATCGGTAGCTGTTATCGATCAATAACGATTGTTTCTCACCAGCTTATGTGAAGCTTTCGATTGCACATCTGTGCGGTACATCACTCATGGTGGCGCTTTTGGTTGTTGATATTCAATGAAGGTTTTGCGATAATTGTGGCCACTAGCACTGTCGATTGAACTGAGTCCTTCGTTACAAAACACTCTTTGCTGCGCAAGCACTATATAATTTGCCAGTTGTTAGTGATGACTACACAAGAAGCAACATAATCATCTGCATTACTAGATAAAATAGTAAAATCCTTGGGACATGCAATGCCAAACCATCGTTTTTCATATCTAAAAAACAAAAAACAAAGCAGAAATACGAAAGACTTAACACTTAATAGCGCGATCCTCTAACCGTAATTTAATAAACATTCGCAAGGCCATCGACTACATTTACCCTTAACCCAGAGAAGAATGTTACTTGAAGAGCAGATGACAAACATTGTAACGACATACGTGAGGAACAAAACGGTTGATAGATTCGGCCGCCAGTGACCATGCGCAAAGATCAAAGAAAAACATTGGGATAAACATTTTACTGATATTGAGTAGACGGATTTAGGTATGATTTTATTTAGTTCATAGAAATTGGATTTCAAGCCGCATAGGTGAGCTAACAATACGGAAAGCACCACACTCGCGTTTTGCCTTAATGGGGCTCGTTAATATTGCACAATTATTGGTTCTGTACTAGGGATCGAACAACTGACCGCTAACGGCGAACACCAACTAGCCAGCAGCAAATTCTACTGAGACATGGAGGACATCGGACAATAACATTTAGAAAACTAACTGTGATATAGCTCGATATCCTCCAATGCTGTGCAGGTTATTGCCAATTCAAATGATAGTGGTTGGCCGTCACTGTCATGTATGTCCTTGCCAGCTCAGTGAATCCACACAGCAATTTTGAGTACTGGTAAGGCATACATTTTGATTACAAAAGAGTGAAAGTATTTTAGCATGATGCGAGTTATTTCATCTTAATTAGATTCCAAGCCGAATAGGTAAACTAAAAATCCCGAACGCCACCAGACCCGCGTTTCGCCAAACTTGGGCCCGTAAATGGTGCGATTCTATCGGCACACTACTTAGGATCCAAAACTCGACCGCAGTTGTCTAACGACAATTGGCCAGCAGCAAATCAACGGAGCCATGGGGGAAGAAATCCGAACATTACGTTTTGAAATCTAACTGCGATTTAGCAGGAATCTTCCTCCCTTGCATGTGGCATGTGGGACGACAACCGGCCGATACTATTTGTAGCGGATTTTGCGATATAGCCAGACCTATCCTTTACGGCCTTGCAGGTTAGTACCCACGCAGAAGACAGTGTTTGCCCGTCATGGTCATATATTCCTTGCCTAAGACGTTAATCCACACAACGATTTTAAATAATAATGCCAATTAGATTTTAGATTACAAATGTGTAAGGGGCTTAGGATATTTTTTGATTTTCCTCGCATATTGCTCACATGATTAGCATACAATCAGCGATTTTGTCCACCACACATCGCCGCAAAGAGGATTTCACCTAACGTTGTAGTGCACTGTTAATACCCAGCGTAAGGGGCTACGCGATCATATAAACGAATAATCAGCTAACCAGTGCCAGCTGTGTTACATGCTCTTTTATTGTTAGTTGTTAAAATGTTTGGTCTAGACGAAGCTTTAGATGAAAAGCAGTTAACTTTTGCACCATAAATTTGATGGAGGAACTGACGACATTTTTGCAAATATTTCGATTCGCAACAACCACAGCACTAGTAACGGCAAGTTCAGCTGAATTACTTGTTGGATTACAGGTATTAGTTCGTTTAAGAACAAATCAACAAGCTTATCATATATATTATATATATATATATATATATACATCGGTGGTAGCTAAACTTCAGTATGGTTTTGGTAAAGTATTGGAAAGTACTATAGTCATAAAGCATGTATATTGCTGATAGTGTTAAAAAACAAAAACTCTGCAAGCCCATTGTGTTTTAACAAAAGGATATTTCAACGAAATACTGACTAATGATGGTATTGCGGTTAGATGGAATCCGTCCGAAACATCAACTACTCAAGATCTGCTTACGTTGATGTAAACGGCACGAATACCATCCATGCAGCTACCACAATCATTCCATTTTAGCATGCAACTTGTATTGTACAAGGCGCATTGTATAGTAAAAATTAAACCATGGTTTTTACCATTTGCATTCACAGGATACGTCGTTCGAGATATTTAATGAACCATACATTCCAGTCAAACTACATGTTGTTACGTAGGTTTAGATGAAATTCCAACGTCATCAATATGTTACGTGAGGAACAGTAATAAACTTAAAATCAAGATCTCTTAGGTAGGGTATTTGTATATAAACAAGTTATCGCAACCTCAATGTAAGTTAGTAATGGTAGACTTGTACAAACTATTGTTCAAATATTTAAGCGGATCAGAATTATGTATTCCTTAGTAGGGACTTTGATTACACGAACTGAAATGCTTTGCAACCATCTTTCATAATAAATAGGAATCCACATTTAAAGAAGTGCACTGGAGAAAAATATCATCCTGTAGAATATCATTAGTATTGCGCAAATATCGGATCCATTAGGATTCGAACCTATGAGAATCCGCCGCTTGCACCGCCAGTCAGCAGCTAATGTCATTATGCCAGGGGGACACTTTCGGACCAACCAGATTTACAAACAAAATTGTTATATCCTCCACTGTTATGTAAGTTAACACCGTTGCAGTTTCTAAATGCTGTGCTGTGTATTGCTATTGTTAGTGATTGGCGAGTCTTCCTTGTCCAACCCTGTACCCTTTAAAGCCATTATGGCGAATATTTTACTCAAAATATCAAGTAGGCAATGTGCGAGTCCATGAGTACCTTGAACTCAGACACCGACTTTGCTTCTGCTCTAACTTCAAGCAGGTTTTTTTATGTAGATTTCAAATGAAAATCCCATTGAATGCTAAACAATCTGTGTAAGTGAATATAAGTTTTCGGTAATTCTTCATCGGTTTTCACAACTACATGAGAAACAAACTTTGTATATAGACCAAACAGGTCGCCAGTCAGCCAAATTGATTCCATTGTGCTATGCCAAACCGTCGGTAAGATTCTGGTTGTAGTCGTACTCTCGCACAGGTCAACTGCATCGTACTGGGCTAGATGGATTCAACGAGTAAGTGAGCCTTTTCTGCGTGCACCGTGCTGGTTCGTACACCCGGATGGCGCATATTATGTTCACCCAAGCCTTGAGTTTACCTTAACCATGACGGAGTGCAATTGACCTGAGCGAGCGTAGGCAAACTACTGAAAAATGACCGACGGATTGTCATAACGCATTAGAACCAATTTCCATAACGGATGATCAATTGGCTCCGTATAAAAACGTTAATACCCAAGTAGATTTTTGATCGACCCGCTTTAAATCCGGTACGAAAGGTTGTACTTGTCTTTCTGTAGTGCTTGGCGTGCGCAGCTGAAGCAACTGCCTAAACATTGGGTAATAAACCAGATGTATTATTCGGTGCGTCATGATGAGGTAAACACGCAATCCTAGCCTCTTGCACCGGTCTCCATATGACACACCTCATAAACCGGGGATGATATTTGTGACTACATACTTTACCCGCCAAATCCTTTGCAGCTTGCCTCGGGTGAGCCGACAGTAGACCGGTAAACGTAAGTCTATCATTGGTCTGCTAATATAAGGGAAGACACCAGTGGCAACCTCTTTGAAACAAATGCCGAAATTGCGTTTATGGCTCAGAGCATGCGTATTACTTTTTGATCCATCCTGTTCATGTTTTTAACGGATTTCAAATCGCATCTTGAGAGCACACCGATAACATTCAAGGACGGCGTTTGGCGAACGTATTGGCCAGCCAGATTGTAGACTCGGTCATTATCACCCTTGCCCAGTTTCATAAATATCTACTTGACTGGGTCGATCTCAATATTGACCCTTGCTGACCACACAGAGAGACGGTCAAGGTCAAGCTGAAGCAGATCGCAGTCGCCGGGCTCCTCCATAATCCTTCATACCTTAGGGCCATTTGTTAACAATGCGCAAGGTGCACTGGGAAGTTGAGGCAAATCGATGATGTGGTTTAAGAAAAAATGGGCCCAATATCAATGCCTTGCAGAGCGTTAATTCTCGGTTGATCACACTCGGTCAAATGTTTGTCCACCTGCACCCCCTATGTTTGACCAAAACTAAGTCCAAACCAATAGTGCCGTGAACTACCAACAGCGCACATGCCTACCTTCGCAAAAGGTTTTCATGGTTCACCTAGTCAAACGCTTTACTGTAGTCGATGTAAATGACTTCAATTGACTTTTCTTTGTTTAGCGCTTGCAACCAGTCGTGTATCGAGAGCAGCGGGTATTTGATGCATGACAAAGCTTTCATGAAACCATGCTGCGCAAGCATTCAGATGTTTTCGAATTGCGTTGCTGCAGAATAATACGCTTCAGGATCTCCCGAACTTCTTAGGTAAAACAGATGTTGGCTCTCGGTCTGTAGTTTTCCACCGTACTCGGAACGCCGCCTGTCGGCATCGGTTTCACCATTGAGCATTTGAACTCGCTCTGCAACCAGCGGCCTGTTGTATAGCTCAGTCACCATAGACGAGTTGATAGCGGACAGCGATTTGAGGAACAGCAGATGGAGCCCAGCAAGTAGTGCCGGTTTGGTTCCGTCAAGACTGGAGAGCATTTTCCTCACATCCTCAAAACTGCATTCCAGTGCGGTAATGGCGCAAGGCGTCAAAATCAGTACGGATGCCTGATTGTCTGCAAAACCTGAAGCGAATTGCGCCGCTAATGAAAAAGCACTCTCAATACTGTAGGCTAATGGCTATCCGTCCAAACCCTCTAACAAAGGCATATCAACTGCCGGCTTTAGACGTCGATCCACGTCTGCGAAAAATCGTAGGAGCTGCTTTTGTTGAGGTTGTAACTTGCCCTTTAAGACATCGGCTTTTGCTCCTTTTGGCGCTCTTTACTGCATTTAGTTGCCTCTTGTACGTCTTGCAAATTATCCCAGAGCACAAATGTACCTATTTATTCCATAGCTGGCATCACCTTTTAGCCAGCTTGCGATAATCGATGTGAAACCAAAGTGGCTGGACTGATCGAAAATCTAAAATGTGATTGTCACAGATCAGACGCTAATTGATTGTACTTCCCTTTTATGATATGCCAACAGGCTACAAATTTTGAATACTGTAATAGTAACCTGTCCTTCATGCTGGAGGCGCGAGTAAAGTCATTACAGTCTGGCTCAAGCGTAGGAGTAAACGGCGGTGGCAGGTCGTATCTCGCCCTGACTATTGAGTGGCCACTCGCTCCTCGGTGCTCCAATAACCGAATGTCTGGCACATGTTGTTCACAGCAAACGTATTAGACAGGATGAAGCTGAGCGTACGATAATTCGCGTCGGATGCTTGATGTGCTATATAACCCCAGTTTTGGATATCATCACTGCAAACGTAGTCTCGAGTAAGGTATAAATCGCCCAGACGGTAGGAATTGCGAGCGACCCATGTGCTTGTAAACATAATGCGACAAACTCAAGTTTCGGCACAGTGAAATTTGGTACACAACAAGCACGGAAATTGAGCCACCTCTCAGATGAAGAGAACTCCATAGCTGCTAACACAGGCCGTTTCCGTTTTTGTAAGTGCTCATGATTCTCAAGCATTACATAACCAATTTGTATATCACCGCTTCAACGCGGTATTTTTAAAGCCTATCACAACGAAATAAAGGATTTGCACTGATTTTTAATCCCCGCGCGGTTATCTCTGAAGTTAACTAAGTTTCACGAGGCCCATTGCTTCTGGTTACCGAAACGCAACAAATTAACATACGCTGTTGTATTTGTTCAATATACTAAAATATTCCTAATGGATTCAAGCAGGCCGCGATAAAAACAGTCCTGCGTGCGCGCAGCATTAACAACCGGTTCATCCTTATTTGGGGACGAACTAGAGTACCCATTCAAAATATAAAATGCGGTTATTTGGTTCTCCTATTTCAGTACTCCCCTTTAGTTCTAACACAGCATACCTGACTTTCTTGGACTGCTGGATCTATGCCTGCACGCACATAAAACTTAAACCATCAAGTTGACTGTGTCGCGGTAATATCAGGTGCAGACCAGCTTCGTTGGCAAAATTTAAACGTGTCGAACATTTTCCTACGCTTTCTATCCCAGATGTTCAATTGGTTACATTTCCAACTTCTTCAATCACATGAACCAGTCTATTTAGCAGAATCCGCCAAAACTTAGCGTCGTGTCCTTAGCGAACTTGAGGGTTGTAATCTGAGGATTCAGGTTCGTTGAATATCATCAAGTTGCAACGACAGTTCTTCATACGTAGCATATTGTTTCATTAGCATTTGCTCTTGCCAATGGTAATCACTACCTGTAATTTCATATATTCGATTTAAATTACCCATCGAGGCAATATCATGTGGTAAAGAGACCTTACTAGAAGTTGTTAGTACTCGCTCTTTGGAGCCGGTGGTGGGGTAAAGGGTGCTTGAATCTCTGCCTATTTACTAAAACTTTCAGAGCTTCGGGCCTTTGAACGCCTCACATTACCGGTCAGTTATTATTTGTCACAGGGACTTGGGCTGCAGTATGCAAGGCATCATTTACATATGAACCTAACAAAATCGTGTTGCATCTTGCGGATGTCGCGAAACTGGTCCACAGAAAGGCGAATTCACAAAATTTAATACTGCACTTGGCAAACGCGACATGAAACCACGTAGACGCGTTGCCCAGCGCTTTTAGAGCTGCTTTCGCAGCGAGACAACTACTCCATATTTAAATTTATCAAATGTCGACAATACTGAATACGTAACAAATACAATCACGGTAGACATATAAGTTGTGACAAGTATTAATGACAAATAACTTTGGATTCGCAGCTGCTATCTAATTTCACAAAAGGACACGGATAAACTTGACTTTAATAATGTAAATGACGAGGAAATACTACTCAGGAAGCCGCAAGAGAGCAGGCACTATTAAAAGGCAGAATAATACCGAAAACAAAAATATATGAAATGATTTTTCACGATCATATAGAATAGCGAACTATACAATTGTACTAATTATTGCAATACGTAACACCGAAAAACGGAAATAACTGGGCTGGCAGCTAGCGAATTATTTCAAAGCAATCAAAGAGATTCGCTGTAAAGGTATACATGCTTAAACGCACCATTGAGTAGGGCAAACATTATGTTACATTATTTTAATGTCGTCTAACTTCGTACTACAAATAAAAGTCTATCTTTATTCTGAGGCGTTGCAGCACAGTATTCTTATTACAGGCTGCAGAATGTTAGCACATTTCGACATATCAAGGTTATTGTTTGACATACTCGGTGATGCACAGTAGAAAAATGGTGACACTTGCAAAAGGAAAATTTGGCATTTCTCCTCACTTTCCGACCTAGATACGGGTGCCGCTAAATTTCAAATAGAAGACCATCTTTGAAGCAACGGCCAACCAACGTCTATTAGTAGCTAATTGCATTTGCTGTGCATTTAGTCGGGAGCTTGCACTAGACCAGTGCGTTTAGTTACATTGTTGAAATGGAGAACAAAATTACCAGAACACAAGCCGCAGGGCAATTATTTTCTGAATGATTTAAGTGGTTTTCCTTTCGGTGATATTAGCCATTTTCCTACGGCTTGCAGCAGCAATTACTAAGGTGGATGTGTCGCATAGTGCGCAATGGTTGCAAAACAGTGATGATTTTATTGGTCACAATGCTTCAAATTGTATATCTGTTGGTCGTGCTTCCCAGATAAAAGGAGCACAAATTGCAGCAGTGGGATACACATGATTTTCACACATAACCAGAGGGAAACTGGTTCTTTTAAATATTTGACTTGGGTAGATTTAAATCCGAAGCATTTCGCTTGGCAACTGTTAGACAGTTGGAACACAGGATCACCGATCTTAAAATGCTTGCGAAAGATTCAGAGCTATCTTTAGCTTGAAACACTTTAAGAATATCGCAGAAACTGCGAATGTAAGGGAATATTATAAGGTTAGTTGGTATATAGGTTATTGGATTTCTTATGAGCTTCATCACACATATACTTTGTCATTTAGCCAGCAGCAGCCACACAAAATAACGCATCTCCGGCTGTGTATATGCGTTCTGATTTAGTCTACCTGCGATAGACCTTCTAGAACAATGTGGCTGACTCAAGCTCCAATGATCTGCAGTTTATCTCGCGCTGTGCGCAAGGTACAGATCACTTCGGCTTAAGTGGCTGGGCTGTAAATTTGTCGATCATCTGCCTTTCCGGTTACAACCTATTTTCCCGAGAGGCAGATAACACGAGAGTATTTTAGAGCAGTTGTGTGGCAGGGAAGAAATATCGCCCCAAAACATTCTTGTCGACAGAATGAGAGCGTTGGTTGTGGTGAAATATGGTTATGGTGTAACCGATCCATGCAAACTTTGTCTTGGACAATTGAAAGCTTATTCGATGTGCTCTGTCGAGTGACAGCAATCCCCATATCCGACACTTTAAACTACGCCGCTTGGACCTATGGATATCGACGAGGCATTATCTGAAATTTAAAATGCATGCTAAATGTAGGACTCATTTTTATTTTTCTTAATAAATGATATCAAGGGATGGTGCTACTTAAACCAAGACGAATACATTTTGTTCAAGCGGTGTTTGGCAAAATGCGCCTTTTTAATCCAGTGGTGGGTACCTGGCTGAGGCTAAATTCGATGAAACTCATAAAATCCCAGTAGCTTAGCATATTACTTCCATCAAGACTGCATGATTTTGCATCCGGTATATCAAAGCTGGGATTGTGGGAGTTTACGTATAGCGCTAAAAACCTATCGTAATTTAGTCCACCTTGCGCGAAACAAAAGAACATAAAGGCAAATCAGTGCCTTATGACAAATATTGTATTTGATCGGATGGTATCAAATCCTCAATGAACACTCAGCTGTTGGATGAGTATTACATATAATGATATTTTAAGCTCACATTATTAGGGTCACTTCTGCAGTACTGATATTGAGCAGAGGTAAACAAAAGCGAAAGTTCTACAGATTTGCTCCCTAAATGACACCGGCAAATGTGACTTTTGGAAAAAAGCAGGGGCAACTAAATAGGGGAGCAATCAAATTTACTTGAAGGAGCAGACCATTTATGCGCAACTAACAGCTCACGCAGCTAAAAGAATCGTGTAATAAATGAACCGCATTTCAGTCGAATTGTTTCCGTTGTTTAGCAATTACGGTGTATAATGTGCGATGCAAATATCTATAGTGGAACTTTAAGTAAGTTAGTCACACTAAATATTCTGTAGCTGCTGCGCTAACTTTGTTCATACTGCTTTGTCAAGCGACGTATTTTACTGACGTGATGAAAGCAGGTAAATAGTTTTGCAATTTACTACAAAGTAGATTCTGTTTACCATTTGGTCTAAAGCATTCAAACGAGATGAATGTAGTGAGGGTTGTCACAGATTTCATGGTGCAGTGATCAACAATGCCACTGTTGAGTCAATAAAGAAGGTTATTACCACTTTCACTGAAGTCACATACTAAAGGTGCGGTTCCATGTAATGTTTAACCTTTGAAACTAACATTTTGTTATTACGCACCATACTGCATCTTCGACGTACCAGCTGCACTTCAGCACCAAATGCGCTTTAGCGATTTGCTCAAATTTGTTCAGGTTTCTGAAATAATGCAAGAGTTGAGGTCCAAATACTGAGGGAGCTGATGTATGACTAGTTGAACAGGGAAAAGAAAGGCGTAGATCAACTTGGTTCGCTAATAAGAGTTACAGAATCATTTCCCACTCCAGGGAAAAAGGTAATTGAGTGATTTCATTTAACTTAATTGCGGAGAATCTTCATGAAAGTGAAATCAAGTAAATACCGCCTGTACGGGACAGGCGCCCAATTTAACACGGATTTCTTTAAGTATATATTTACTAAGTTACCTAGCATGTGTACGATGGCAACCAATAATTAGATGACAATACACGATTCCAGTCTTTGTTGCTATTATACACCTTTGGCAGGAGCCACGGACAGCATCGGTAAACAAGTAGTGGAAACAGGTTTACTGGTTATTATTTGCTCTTATTGTTTTAGTGAAAATGGTTAATGGCGAAACCGATTGTATTCAGCCCAACGCAGTAAATGACCAGTTTAAACTCCTTTTGGGTCTTTGGCTTGTAGTCAACTGCCAGCTGGAGATTTACTTTTTATGCCCTTGACGCCTCGGCAGTTCCTACAATTATAACTCTCGTCAAACACAGAAGAAGACGTTGTCCGCATAATTGGTTTACGTGTACGTAGCTTAATTCGAACAAAGTAAGGCATGCATCAAGTAAATTTTACTATGAAGCCATTGAGCGTATTTAGTTCTTGTGTGCTGCACGGTTAGTCTTGACATATAGCCAAGGGATTCTATGCAGCCCTGAGCAAAGAAATTCAATCACCATTCAACCATATCGTAACATTAAAATGCTTTTGTAGCATTAATGCATTGCGTTGATTTCCTGGTTCGCTATTACTATAATTTCTATTCCTTGTCCTTAATCGCCATATTTGCCAATAAACATCAAGTATCTCTTTCCTCCAGGCTAAAACCAAGTGACAAGATCATCACCTAAAATGCTTGTTTTTCTTAAAAATATATATTTTGAATAAAAGGCAACAAAATTAAATGAAACTTATTGATTTCCTGGTTAATGCACATGCCACAAATATGCAGCTCTTATCAAACTGAATGTATACAAGACGACAGCAGGATGGATTTTCAGCAATAACAGTTTTTCATGTTTGCTCGCATTAGAGAAATTTATTTTACATAAAGCATGATAGAATTTTTTTGATCATAGATTAATTTGCTGATAAAATTCGTAAATACGTAAACGCTTGCGTGATTTTTCGGCGGGTGTCGGATTCAAAGAGAGACAATGGAAGAAGTTGCTATATATATATATATTTATTAGGTTTATCTGATACACCTCGCCCTATTTTCGAATACATTAGATAGAGGAAGAAAGCGATTGAGTTTAAACGGCCTTTCACTTTTATTGGGTCATCTATGATGCACCACACATTCCCATTTCCTACTTCGTATAAGTTCTTTCAAGCTTCTTTAAATTAGTCCGTGCATTTATGAATGTACTTAGTAGCTGGCACATTAATGTTTGGTCAACTCGCAGCCGTATATTATACTCCGGTTTCTTCTATTCTATTAATTTTATTATGTAACGAAAAGGGTCTGTCCTACTTGACAAAAGCCCACAAGTGCCGAACAGCATTATAAGGGATTTATGGCTCTACATAACATGGCGCTTGCTGCAATCAAGTGTTTGCGGTAACCACCGGAATGTCTGCTTGGCCGGGCATAAAATGAGTTGGGCTTTCTTCGCAGTGACAATAAATCCTATTTTTGTTGTTCTAATTCCATCTCCAATGGTTTTTATAGAACATTCTGGAAGACGTGCACACCTTTGGCAGTTTAATACTAAAACAGTTGAAACAAACTTCTGATACACAAATGGCAGTCGTTGTCCTTGCATCCGATTTGTTGCCTGGATTTTAACATAAAATAGAATGTCGCTAGTATTAACAATGAACAATATCCATAGCGTTTCATAACATTTTATGGCAGTAAATTATAAACCTCCCACAGTTTGAGTTACATTCATGTGTACATTGCGCATTACTTATATCACTTACACTTTTGTGTTAACAAAGCTGTACAGAAATTCAGTTTGTCTTGTTAATCCGTATGCTTATATTTGCTAACTAATACAGAGCAAATAAAGATTTTTACCGGATATTTTGCTAATGGGTCCCCCCATGGCAACATTTCCATAACATCGGTGTTTATATATTCTGAGTAGTCTCCACGTATTGTGGCTTTTTGAATTCTTATACAGTCCATCAATGCTCATCGAACGGACACGTCAGCAGTTTTGATTATTCGAATTAAAATGATGGAAATTAAAAATGCAGAATTGCTGGTGCCATTGTTTTTCAACCATCTAACTTGAAGATCAATTTATTAGTCACCCTAACACAGATTGTTACTCGACGTGCAATGATTCGCTGCATAATTAGTTGACGGACAGCTAACATGACTTAGGCTTAATTTTCTGAACAGACTAGTCCTAACTTACCTAGCTACAAACCATATACGAGTAGTACATATAAATGCTTCATTGAATGTAGCACATCTTGCTAATGCATCATCATATTTGGTTGCTACTAACTGACAGTGCTAATATAATTTTAGAAGTTTTTATTGGACACAGCTTCCGCGTTCGGAGTCAGCCATCTACTACTGGGTAGTAGACTATTCATCTTTTGGAGCCCGACACCTTTCCTGATCGCCATGTTGAGGTTCACAATATATTCAAAAATTTCGTAACATGACGTTTTAAAGTGATCAATAAGAAATGGATAAAGTGTTATATATATCTTGTTGGAATGGTGTAGCTACAATACGTTTGCGTTAAAGAAAAATGTAGAATTACCAAGATGTCTCCAAAAAGTAGATTTCTTTGTTTCAGCAAACGCATTTCGTTACGCTGCAGATAGGTATTTTTTTAATACATAAAATATAACACCATCCAGATATTTGTAGTTGGAACAGCGATTATGTGTATGGTCTAAGCAAAGGAATATATGCTAGTTGACTTACGCCCCATGAGTTCAGTATAATAGCATACAAATAACATGAATTGACGCAGATCAAATGGTTAAATTAAATATTAAAATATGTTTGAAAATACTATCACATGAGTTTAATTGCTTGAACATTGCATAAATTAGATTGCATGAAGCGATTTCACATTTAAATTTTAGCAACGGCAGTGATATCCTAGTTATTGGTAATATTTGATAAATAATTTTGGAGATGTTTGTTTGGTTGTGATACTGAGCTAGCGCCTCCGTTTTCAGCACGCTTTTAAATCGGATTAAATTATGGTGTATTACAAAATGACGGAATGCCTGCGGTTACGTGATTTATTCATAGGAATGCGCACGTTCACTGCTGAAAGAATAGGAATGTGTTGTGCAACACTCCAGCTGTACTTGCACGCCAAAATATAGAATAGCACAATCCTTATGGCATTATACATTTCACGAATTTTCGCCGATAATGCCTGGTGGTTAATACAAATACAGGGCAACAGAAATAAAATTTCCGTACATATAGCTAAATTATAAATGGTTGTCTATGTACACAAGAAGATTCAGTTTGCTCTAAGCTTATAAATTTACCCAAGTTTGTCAACCTAATTTGGTTTACGATTAATAGTTTTATCGGTACTTAAAATGAATACCGTGCTCCGCATTTAAATATGATTTAAATATGTCCCGGCAGGCTTATTCTTTTTTGCTTCCAGGTATACCCGAGCGAATAGTGCAGCAATAATTTCTAAAATGTAAGCAAACGAGTTATGCAAGTGCTGACAGCTAGAGACTAAACGCTTCGATATGTATCTTAGTTCTTTAGAATTTACAAATATTTTCAAATTCAGGTAAGGAAATCATATCTAAAGCAAACACACTAAAGCGTTTCACTTATGACTGCTCAGAATTTAATTTTGATTGCTGAGATATTATTAATTTATACGTCATAATTTTTTCAAATATTGAGTTGAAGACCACCGTGGATGATGTATATGTTAGAATGATATAATTGTGTAATAATGTATTATTATTAGGCTTAACAAGATCTGATCTAATTTTGTATGATTTGTCAAATATCACATTGTGTAACTACGTATTAAATGCTGAATCTGGTGAATAAGATAAATAGTATTTTTTAATCCAATATATACATATATTACTCTTTTTCCTAAGATGTAATTTATATTGTTAATCATGGGGCTTTGATAAGTAATCAGCGGATTTCGTACCAAGATTAACAATGGTGTAGCAAATAGATAAAATTTATTTGAACCAGTGCACCATATGGGCATACAAGTGACTCCAGTAAGTTTAAACCTGTTTGTCCTACTCCAACTTAGCGTATGGATTAACGATTACCCTTGCTAAATATGATATGCTTTATCTATGGATACTTGACATGAGGACTACCATTCTTACTGTATTTAAGTGAGAGAAATCCTTCACATTTGAATAGCAATTATTTCGTCGCAATAAGACTCTTAAGACTCTTAAGCATCTTAAGACTCTTATTTGATGCTAGTAAATTTGCCGGTGATGTAACATTGTTTTTTGTTATATAGCAGGCTGAAAATGAGCGGGCAAATTGCAATGAATCAAGCGCATTTAAAATTAACTGAAGGCTTTCAATTCGGCTTGGTTTTTAACGGAATATTATTTACAAACTGATAAATCTTAGATTTATGCTCTCTCTCTACAGTACATAAGCATTACCCAAATATTTTCTAACAATGCACACATTTATAAAATTTGTTAAACTCAAGATATAATAAATACAAGCAGCAATCCAAATTACTCACCTAAATTTGAGCATTTAAATAAAAATAGTATATGTGCTGCGTTTATTTAAACATTTTATATACTGGGAGTATAGTGAAATCTTATTTTGCATTAGTAGATACTTTCGTAAACACTAAATAGTTTATGATTGTAAGAAAGATAGCCTAATGTTTAGCTTGATTATGTTTATACGTAGGTTACAATTTGTGTATGTATATTGATACCATTGCAATGGTTCACCTTCATCATTACACACGTTAGCTAGTGGGGGGAAGCACAGCTAATTTGCCGCAGAATTTTAATATTTACCATAGTGTTAAAGAGCATTCCGTCAGCAAGCCAAAAATAAGGCCTTAGTTGACTGGAATGTACAGACTATCTTAATTTATTAAATGCTGTGACACTTGATGTAGTGTGCATATGTGACATTGCATTGGTTAACGGTGCACGATAGCCATTTTATTACGATGTCATACGTTTAATGTTTTCTACTCAAATAATTAATGCAAACTGTTCTGATTTTATAGCAAAACTACGGAATACATTTTGTGAAAATGGTGTGCATTGTTTTACATACATCGCTTTAGAAGGACAACTTTTTTTCAATGCAATTTTGCTAGACGGTAAAGTATAATTTCTAATATAGGTGGATTTCTTGTTTAAGTTGGTCTTAACCAAGGTTAGTAGCAGTCAAGTGCAGTTGCGTGACTTAAAATCGTGAGATGATAAGCGCACTGCTGACATTGGCCGAAAATATTAAACCGCCTTACGGTGTTTACCGGGTGGCTGTTGACTATACGTATGTCTAACCTTAAGCGCTTTATACCTTATAAAGTTCTGCTCAACCCAATACTCTGCGTTGAGAAACACGCAGACAGACCATGTTTCTTATGTCCGTAGTTAGTTGGAGGATTAATTTGATAAGATTATTGCTTACTAAGGGAGCTACCCATCCCATGCATGGCAGTAACATGCATGTCAGCGGATAACAAACCACGCTATACGAGATCTTGTAACTCGTTCGAATGGTCCGTGCCGTTCTTCGTAACACAGTTTTCATAAGCTCTGACTGGCCAAATTCGTATATATTGCATTTCAAATGTATTGCATTTGCAAAAATTTGAAGGATTGTCTTTGAAATTTGCAGCAGCGCTAGCTTTTTTCCTTATCAAATATGTTGCGTTACGTGTTGAAACCTACTATCTAGTATAAAATTTTGAACTCATTCCAGCGTAGTAATAAAGGTCATTATAATGAAAGTCTTATATTTACTGCAACAACTATCTTACTGACTGGTGTCGCAAGTCTAAAGCGAAATATGCATTTGCGTGTTTCTGCTAAAAAGCAAGTATATTAATCGTTATTTATCGGTTTCCAGATTTGAAAAATTTGAATTAGTAATACGTTTATCAAATATAAATAACTGAACGATGTGAATAAATTTACAGATGTATGGTCGATGGATATATCATCAAAATTGGCATATTAAAAACCCATATGTATGGCGATTAAATGCATTTAAACCAAACTTCTCAAACATGTCTCTATCAGCTCCTAACAATATGTTCGTCATGACGATGTGTGCAGCTTCGCAAAATAAGGAGTAAATTGCCACATGAATTGTAGGTTAGCGTGCTGCCTACTAACTAAATAGCATTTGACTGGTGATGGAGCATTAAGGGGTGAATCTTTTCTATCTAAATATCTGGCTCTAACGCTTATTCTCCTAACATTTTTATTTGGACACTAAACGCAATAGCAACGTACATTTAGTATACACGCAGCTGTCACATATTTAACTGAGCGACGTAAAATGAAAGTCTGGATTAATGTCTGGACCAATCAAAGAACGTTTGTCAAATATTAAATCTATTTACATTCTGAAATAAAGGCAAATCTCAATAATATTCTGCGACAGCACTAACATAATTTGTATTCAGTTAGGTAAGTAAGAAAGAAAAATAACAGCTGCACCCAAGTGAGTTTAATTAAATTATGTGCCTATAATTTGCCTTTTTTAAAAACACTGTTATGCGCGTACATGTTAGTCAAAATGGTTTATAATAATCAGTTTGATATGTATATTTTGCGCTTTATTAAAAGACACCATATACTAAATCAAATATTATGCAGCTATATTTGCATTTTCCGGCAGCTGGCTATCAAGTGTTGACTGAAGAAGGTAACATTAGGAAATAACTTAAAGTTGTACCTTGAATTTTTTACTCACTTTTAACTGAAGTTGAGGATTAGATTACAAAGGATGTTATTGTGAATCATATGAAATTTTCTAATTATATTATTGAAAGAATCAGTGATTTCCGCTGCGTCTTTCGTGATTGACTATTTGCTATTCAATTTAAACTGTCTTAAGCGAATCCGTAATTTCAGCTATTTATTATGGTTTATTTACCTTTTTTTCAAATCAACGCCGCAGTATCATAGTGTATCTTGTTGCAACCATAGCTTACGTATTTCAGGCACGTCTTAAACGATCGGTATTTTGTCCGTACTCTTACAGGACTGTAAGGCAAGCCAAAAATATCATCACCCACCCAATATAGGTAGCCTATATTCTGAAACTAAATACTACTTCAAAGCTCCGGTTATTAAATCGATGAACGCGGTAGATAAGCACTTAAATATTATAAGGGATAATTTTTTACGATGTACAAATATGTTTACGTTTACAAAGTTGTCGACATAATGTATCTTACCATTCGCTGTTAGCAAATTCGATCCTGCGACAACCACTGAAAAGTAATGAACATGCATAAAAGTAGCAATATTTATTTCGCTTCCGTATACGTGGTTCAAAGTCTTCTAAGTTACTAAATAATACAGTTCAGCTGTAATCAATTTTATAAAAACTTTATGGTATGTTAGTTCCCAATTTATAAGCTATTATTTAGACCGCAACGTATTTCTGCTGTTGATAGTTGCTTATTTGGCAAATCAGAACATCCTGTACTATATTTTTGGAAAGCTTTTACTGAGGCCTATAGGAGAGAAAAAGGAAAACAACTAGTATAACCGTTAAACCGGTTGCCTGTAGCTCTGAATATATCGCAACAACAATTTGATTATAGTACATCATGTACCTAGTAATAGTTTAAAATTTCCCAGTGCAGTTTTAGTTTAAAAATACTTATTTCCTTTTATTTCAACGCAAACACTAATATTCGCAAAACGCATAATATCGGCGATGCGTTTTATCAAAACATCCACCACTTTAGAAAACAAAGATGTGACCCATATATGTTACGTTGAAGCATCTGTTGGAAATTTATGGCAAGCTAACTAAGCGCAATGCTCTAAAAACGAAGATGTAATCGTTCTAGTGGCCTGTGAGTTTTTCTCCTGCAGATGCAATATCACTTCGCTTGTAGCACTTATTTCCCAATATATTCTCGTTAGCCTAAATATTGTTTTCACAAAATTGTTATGCACCGTAGCCATAAAAACGCGAATGCTTTCTTCTACCCGTTCGTGTGGCTTTTGCAACTGACGTTACTCTTGTGGCATATGAAACAGTTAGAACTACGAATGATCAAACAAGAGGTTTGTTCGACATCACGATGGAAACGCTAAAAACGACATTATAGCTGCAAAAAGCAGCAGCAAAGCAATTTATTCACCGCGTGAACGCTTATCGCAAGGCCTGCGCAAACAGCAGCCGTTTATTTACAAAACCATATATACCAGGTATTTGAAACCATTATAATGAGTCTGAAATCTAACCATACGCCAGTTACGAGTAAGTTGGCTATAAGGCAAATTTACCTTGTAATATTCTGGTCGCGAGCTAATATCTCTACTAGTTAAACTAAAATCTAAACGGTTTTCGTCTAAGCATTGTCTTTAACACATATGCATGTATTTAAGACATGCATACTCAGACAAATTTAAAATGTATTGCTAGACCAATTTAGCAATAGCAACGCCTAAAACTTGTCATGTGAATGTTTGAGTCGGACATAGATGCCATTATACATTGTGTCACGTACATTTATAGATAGATATAAATTTAAATTAATTATAAGCATAATTAGTATTAATAAATATAATTATTTTAATTTGTTATTTTTAGCGCAATATATATATACATACATAAAAATTAACTTTGTTCCCTTTTGGATATATGTACACAAGATTATTTTATATATAAATTTTCTGTAAATGGATACCATGACTTTCCATTTTTGTTTACCTTTTATGAAATATTTCCTAGGTTTTTCCGTTCTAAATTTAGTACATTCCTGTGTAATCCGTAAGCTGGAGCAAGTCTTGTTTGACATATTACTGTGTAAATTTTGTTATTCTATTTAAACACAATCAATAAGTTGCGTGTGTTGACACCAGGCAACATGTATTTTTTAACAAATTGGAATTGGAAAACTTTTGACACACATGAGCATTACTGATTTAAATTGCCTGGGCCGCTAGTTACTAATTAATTTTTTAAATGTTTGGTTAGTGGATGACTGTTTCTATGAAAAGGTGCGGCAATGCGTGCGTCCTTTATACGCAACAACTTTCAAACTTTTGCTCCTGTATACTGTAATCATGAACCTAATTCCCCAAAGGTGGAAGCCAACCGACGCATCTTCCGCCAGGCTAATTAATAATTCTCTGAATTATGTTCTAATATAATTGGCAAATAGGCAAATGCTGACAACCACCTGCGTAACGCTAACATTGTCACAAATAAAGTCGCGATAACGTTTAGTATATACACAAACATATCACGAAATTAGTCGCAATTTATGCTTGGTTGCTTGTTGTGGTATTACCTTTAGTAAGAAATCCCTGTATACAAAATGAGCTCCTTTTATATTAATTGCAATATTCCTTTCATCTTTCTTTCGAAAAGCACATTCTGAGCAAGGCATAATACTCATTTAATGGCAGTACATCCTACTATAGGTTTGCTTACATTTCTTCCTAATCCTATGATATTTCCGGCTATTTGTAATATAAAGGCGCTCATTGGTACGTACAAATATATTTCTCCAAAATTCCTACGTTATTGTTCACAATGTTTCTTGGTGTAAAGTAATGCAATAAAGTTTTTCAAAACGGGCTAATCAACACATCCTGGCTGTAAGGCAATATCGGTACCTAAGGTTTATCGCCAAAACAGTTACTTCTTTAATAACTAATTTAACTAATATATGCTTTAAATAATACGTAATGTCAAAGGTAGAATTTACGCTCCATAAAGTGTCTTTAACAGCATCACATCACTTCCAACCAACTTCAAATTTTAAAATAAAGAGGTTTATCTATAAAATTTGTAAAAATATTGGGCAAGCCACTAGTCTCCAAAACTTGACTCTTTGGTTATTGATGAGTTAACTTATGTGAGCTTGCTTCCCATCTACATAAATCATACACATTAAGGAAAAATATCCATGTTTTAAGTTGTTGCATTCGTTTGAATGTGTTTATGAACAAGCATAGAAATAATGCCGCTTTCATTTTAGTTACACATTTGCTGTATTGGCTGGGCCACGGTGCAAAAGATATACTCCAGTTCCCAACCACAATCCCTAATTCATCTTCCTGCAGTTCAGAGATTGAACTCAAATCCAGGTACGTGTAATGCATACATTTTTTGAAATAGAAGTTTGAATTATTTTCATGAGGATATGATGCACAACCAGAAGTAATTTTTAACTAATTCATAATGTTAACATGCCAACTTAAAACAAAACTTAGGACTGAAAAATGACTACAGAGGATTTATTAAGCCGAAATTTATATATCAAAATGCCCAGTAAAGTTTTGCAGCTTAACGATTTAGTAAAATTTCTTTGGAATAATGAGAAGAAACCTACATTTAGGAAAGCACTGTAGGCATTATTCAATACATACATAACATAATTTGTGTTCATCGAAGAAAACATAAAAACGAAAGTATTTTATAAGCATTAACATCTATCTGTATGTTATATTCATTCCTGAGTAAACTGAGACCAGCTTTGTTGTGATATCTAAATGGACATCTTACTATTGAGGTGGATTTGCATCAAATGCAACTAACTGCCATTATAAATGAGAAAAGTTCGGCAAGACGTATGAACTAGCTCTGTTGGTCAGTTTACTAGAAGTAATATTTATTGACGAACTTTAAAAGTTCTTGGTAAATGCGAGGATTTCAACTGAATCTATAGTCGTCAGTAGTGGATGTATATAACTGTCATCGTATAAACAGCAATACGGAAAGTCGTCAGTAATATGGAAATTGTTATTTGGCAGCGGGCAGGCGGCGATTAATTTTAAATAAAACGTTGAGATTTATTTGAGAATTTTCAGGAATACTCATATAATTATTTGAAAATTAAAAAAATAAACGCTTTGATATCAATCAAACATTATCTGAATCTGCAATATGCACATCGTTTTGAGAAACCAGCTCGCGGCTTTGATTAACAATAAAATCCCTTTAAAATTAAGTATCTCGATATGGAATAATTTGAGCGTTTTTAATTCAAATGGCAAATATAAAAACAACTTTTTCTACTGCTCTCAATAACACAAATCCTGATCGATTAATTGTGGTGTAACTCAGTTAACTGACATAAGAAGGTACCAAAATATCCATCTTATCACTGAAATATAAAGCAAGGAGTAAAGCACTTGATTTCTTTACGTGTATGTTTGCATATCCACAATTAGTCATTTTTCGGTTTTGCAGTCTTTGGTGTTGTAAACAAAATATCAATATATAAATAGTCCACTGTTAACCTTTAAACAGCAATTTTATATCGCTAAAGGAGCATGTTTTTATTGATACATTGAATTGTATAATTGTATTGCTTGCATAAAGCTTAAGAAGAAGACAGCATTAATAGTTTTAAAATGGTATCCTCGTAATATAGCATAATGATCTAGTTTCTGTAAATTCCCTGCAAAATATGTCGCTATCTTGACCCATATAGTTGAATAACTATAAAAATTTGCTTCGACGTTGCTGCCAAATATTACCAATGAACACAGTGAAATAAACCAAATGAGTGCACAACTAACAAGTTTAAGGAACACATTCTTTGCTGTAATCTTTCGTGGGAGCAATACATATTTTTTTTATACAAATATAACGATCTTTTTAAACATGCATACTTAAAGAAACTTTTCCAGTTATATTAGTATTATGCGTTAACTTTTATGCACAGTGACTCTTGTATAAATTTAGCCATATCCCACTTGGGCACATGCTTTTTATTTTGAATGACATCATCCTCCCGATAAATTTCGGAGTTCGCTGGATAAAGATAGACCGATTGAGGGAGGTTAGCACATTGTGTCCTGGAGCCAAACCAAGGTTTTTAATTACGCAATTGCGTAGTTAAATGTTAAAAGTATCGCGGAACCGTATTTGCTAACAGTGGAAGAATCACTCAGAGGCACCGCGTACGTTGGACATATTATTTAATTTCATGTGTAGATTTACTTCTCTGTTACAAATATCTTTAGCCTTAGCAAAACAAAGACATCACTTTCATTCCTTTACGGTAAACGGATGGTCCCCAAGTTAACTTGCTTAGACGATATTGCAAGTAAGCTTATCATCATTAGCATGGAAAACTCAGCTACCGTCATCGGCATCGGTCAGCTCAATACTGTTGTATATAATAATGATGTATTAGTAATGCTAACAACCCCAGTATGTTTATTATCACGTGCCCCATGTAACGTTATGAATGCATCGCTTACAAGGCCTCCTGATATTTCTAGTTAAGTTCGACTTGAGATACAAGGCGGCCATATCTACTTGTCTTACCGCATGTTATCCATGGTCTCCAAAACAGCGATTGTTTGGTTTTTAAGCAGGACACTGGGTGTAAATAACTATAAGTTAATATAGGCATCCCACTAATGACGGCAGAGAAAGATCCTTCGGCAAAGATCTTTACTAGTAGTATTTCCAAATAACAGTATTGTTGTGCCTTATTATGCTCTCATGTGTAAGAAAGGCAACGTATTATCGGTAGACATGCGACTAAAACCACATATGTATGGTTTAAACTTGGTTTATCTAAAGGCTTTTAATGCAAAAGGAAACCAGATATTCTATCAAGAATGTCAGAGGAAATAATGACCTCTCCTATTATCTGCAATAGTAACAAGGTTAGTTTGCCAGGAACCACCTATTTCATTCAAATGTTGTCGTTTTGGTTATCAGTACAGACGTTTGCTGTGAAGTGCGATATTTGTTCTTTCGTGTGACCTGACTAGAGAAAACGTATACTTGGCGATTTCGGATGTAACAAGTTTTAGTCTACCTTGTGTCCATATTCACTGTAACATCCAGACATAGTAAAAGCACACTCCTTTGTTCAATGCTTTTGCACTGACCACAATCCTCCGCTCATATCATCCACATAGTTAATGGACCGGAACAGCGTTAATTTAACTCGTTTCTAGCGGAGAACTTGCGAACTCCATATAATAGCTATTTCAAAACGCTGATTGTGCGCTGATGAGCCTTCGAATTCCCTAAATACGCTTAGCAATTTGCTTCTATTAAACGTTAATTGAATCTCCAACTAAGTGATATTTACTTCTCTGGCAGCACTTTTCTTATGGTATTCCAACAACGGACAGTAGTGGTATTTATTCTCTGCTTTTACCTATAATGTTGGGCAGTATTAACATAGGATTTGCGCATCAGTAGCAATATTTCTAAAAGTTACATACCCCAAACGTAATCCATACAGAACTAAGGTAACGCCTGTTTTTTGATTTTTTCTAAGTTATCAGCGAAATGAAAGCATGCAAATCGTATTCCCGCTTATAAAACTCGTGGTTCGCGCACGTCATATTATGTATCAATAATAAACTACTTAGTTTCTACATATTAATGTATACGATCGAAAACTGGATATCGTTAATGTGTAACCACCATGCAGTTAGCAAAAATAAGTGTGAATCCATAATTCCATCTGTTTAGCACAATACTACTGAGTAGGGGAACCTGCAACACGTATGCTAGGAAGCTTAAAATGCCTGCTTGACAAACTTGAATTAAAATTGCGTAAGAACTGGAAACCACTTCAAGAAGTTCATTGGAGTTAAGCAATTATCTGCAAGAAATATTTAAGCGCATTGCTTCGTGTGTATCTACACCATCAATCTATTGTATATTTGAATTTCTATGTAAGTGACATATATATATATATATCATAAATATATATTACATTGTCGAAAGTAGAAGGCACACAGCATAGGCATAATCATATAGAAACAAACATTAAACACCGGTAAATATAATTAACAATATGATTTTCGGCGTCATATGTACTTATTTGAAAGGTGTGCAGAACTTTTGTATGTATAAATGCGTTATTTTATTTTACAACTGTGTCTCTGTCTTTTCGATTAACGTCGTCCGCATGAGTTACCATGAAAGTAAATATTTTTCTTTAATGTCTACCGTCCTTGGGTTTCGGTAACATAATGCGGACATGTAAATAAAAGCGTTGACGTTATTTTGTTGCGCGTTACTTTGTCGCATTTTGTTAAACAGACATGTTGCTATGTTTGGGAAGAATGCTGGCCCGGTGGAAATATACTACATCCTGTAACACATTCGTAGAACCATTTGCTGGAACGGGAATAACCTGAAACTACCAGACAAATACAACTGGAGGATTTTTGGCGAACCAGCATTATTTGGATTCATTTCTGATTATCCAATTTGTAAATCCGACTTGCAAATATGCGACGCAAATTTCTCCAACATACTGAGTTATTCGCCTAGTTCCATTTCATAAATGATGAGACACCGGCGAACATGCCAGAATTCACAGTATGCTAGTTGGATTATAATCATCACCTGCGTTTTATTTAACATGAATTATAAATGTTATGCAACGAATGTGTGTGTAAATGGCGAAAAAACATTTGCTTGAGAGGATTCTAAATATAATGCCAGGTCAACCATCATAATTTCCTCTAAAATTCAACCGAGCAACCATAGTATTATCCCCACTCGGATAGTATATTACCTCTCCAGGCTCATGTTTCGGAAATAGAACAAAACTAAAGCTGAATATTCAGTGAATTTGTGCCTTCTTAGTTTAAAAACGCAGATGAATGTATAATGTGTATGGAGCCATGGAAATATTAAAGTCGTAATACTCCACAAATCAAATACTTCCCATGCTTGTCAAAGACAACCTATGTCAAGCTAGGCTCAAGGCCACCCTTCACGTAAATGGATTGCATCAATAAACAACGTAAAACAAAAGGATGATACTTTATGTTCATCCTGGTCGCAGCTTTGCACATTGTCACGCAAGATTTAAGCATGACCTTAAGTATATATGTAGCCTGAAAGTTAGCATCCTCAAACTAGTTTAACGTAAAACATGTATCCGCCTCCATAGAAACACAGCTGCTAATTCTCGCAATATGTCAATAAGTCCGTCGTATAGGCGAGCACGAAGCTGCTACAATATATCAGTGCTAAAACAAAGGGCGAGAAATTGACTGGTTGTCGGGAACCAGCTGACTCATATTACCTAACTTAGCCACTATTGAATAATTTTGCAGAAAAGTTAGTAAACCAAACATACTTATATTTGCATAGGGATTCTTGGGTATAGGTCTAAAATCAATATCTCGGTTCTTATAGCTAACACAAAGCTTAGGTTGAAGTCTGCATACATGTGTTATTCAGCTTATAGCAGACAATTTAAAAAGCCTGGATCCAGCCGTAAGTCCAATGGATGGTTTTCCTGCTGCAATCTGCAAACCTTTTGTACCTATACATTAACGGAATACCGTATAATTCAAGTCGAATTGGTTCGATAAAATGTGTGTTTACCTGGCTGAACATCTACGCAGACCGTAGGGCAAATTCCTTCCATCGCTTTATTCACCGACTATTAATTTATAAATTAAGTGAAATATTTACTGAACTGATAAAAAACGTGCCAACATTTCAAAACGGCACATGGAATGCTGCAGGTAGCATTAGGGAAACTTTTGAGTACATTTGGTGGCAACTAAAGCCAACATTCCTACCAGTTAGAATTGATGTTGACAGAAATAAACTAAACACAAGCACAGAGCATGCCACCGCATTGGCCACGCAATTCGCTTTCGTGTTAGCGAAATATCAACTCAAGGTATCGAGATAACCAGGCTAAACTCTGATTGAACTCAAGCTTTTGGATTAGGGTTCAGAAGAATTACAGAGCTAGTAGCCAAAAATGAAGCCGCTTAAGCCTACTGGGCATGACATACCCCACCAACTGATTCAAGAGTAAATTACGGCCGCCTTCGCGCTACCCTAATTGAATAACTCAACATGTCACTGTCCGAAGTTTGGATATCAAAATCTAGGTGAAGTCTCCTCAAATAGGCAGTGTTACGAAAAACGTAGGCGTTTGCTAGCTACTGCTGAGCTTATGAAGAATGGTTTGCTACATAAATTATTAACAAAGGAACGCGCGTTAGCCAAAAAAACATGGCATGCCCTGTTTATTGTGCAACGCTAATTGCTTAAAAAATGGGATGATTTTTTGCAAGCAGTGAAACCCAAGAACCCTGGCGACTTGAACTACAACTATTTAAGCAAACCATTCAACAAAATTAACATTAGATCTTTTACCAAGCCGGGACTATGCGGGGTTGTCGGTTCACCGTTCTTCTAGATCCGAGAAATACTTGTTGTGTACAATTAAAGGATAAACATCTATAGATAACTGATCGAATAGATAGTTCGTTCAGGGGCCTACCCGAAGATAGAGAGCGGCGGCTACATTTTTCCTGATTTATAGCAACCACCTATCTCAGGTCCTGTGGTACTTATGTGCTCTATTTGCCAACTGTTTGAATATGTGGTGAGTGCTTGACATATCCTGCGGTTGCGGATGAAATCAACAAAACATAAACCACGTTTTCATATTGCCTGCTTATATCTGCCTTACGAGCGACCCGTCCCAGTCAGTTTTATGAACCTGGTAATATGTGGTGTTGCTGACAATATGCCCTTGACGGTAACAGCTACGTACCATACCACTGGTAATGCACCTAGTGCAACACAGACGTTGCGGCTTAAACGTTGTAGAAAACAAGAACTGACAAAACGTGAACGGATAGCACTTGATCTGACGCTCAAACGCACGTTTTACAACTGGAATAAAACTCTGCCACTCTTCTAATCCCGTTCATCAAATGACACTTGCACGTTTATTATCTAAGCACCTATATCAAGGCTCAGAAGATATAACCACAATAAATAAAGCCTTACAAAAATAATCCATCATATCAATCACGCAAAAGCAATTTACAAATTAGCTAGCACTCACATCATACATCCATCTTAATCATGTTAATGACAAGCATAGGAAGATGAAGTACATCCAATTATTTATGATTAACTTAAAAACAGAAAACTGCGCACGTCATTAAACAAGCACTTTCCAAATGAATCCGAAGAATGTTTCAAAGTAATTAATTAAACATATCCAACAAAATTTGTGCTCTAAAAATGTATATTTATAAGCATCGGTATATTTACCTACAGTGAGCGAGGTTTGTTGATACATTTTAATCACCAGTGATCAACACATTTTATATAAAACTGTCCTATATGTAATCGAACTATTATAGTATATGGGTCAACTACTTGTATCCACTTAGAATCGGAAAAATGCTTTGATTAGTAAAAAGTAATAATGGCATAACTTTGATTCGAACAAAACAATGTAAGCAAATTAGCAGAGAAAATATCAAAAGTGACATTTTTATAATAGAAATGTTTCTAGCTAGGTTATCTTGATGTACAAAATATATTATCCGGTTCATATAATGCTCACTCAAATTATAAACTTGCAAGTAAATAAGAGTCATTCCACTTGAAATGTTTATGGTCACGTTTTGTCGCAATGTATGTTACGGTACGCATATTGACGACGGATAGCCGCCACCAGTCGGATATTGCTATGGTGGCAACATCAACTTTTTCCGAATTTCTTCGTTCGTTTGAATAAAATCGTGGAAATTTTGTATCCGATAGTTTCATATATTACACTGAATTTCTATACATTAAATACTTGTGTTTCTACTGTTTGCTTTCGGCGATCATGCTATCGTTATTTTCCCCCGCAATTGTTCACAATATTGTATTTTGATTATTCACAGTGCTTAAACGTCCCCATGTGGTATTGTAGCAAATAATCAAACATCGTTCTAATAGCCACACCTGAGATTTGTGTTAAATACCGCATTTCAATTGTTGGACTATCGGTTGTTCAGTTCCGTCGTTTTCGATAAATCCAGCGCGATTTGTGAATATTTCAGGGAAAAGTTAATGACAAAGTAACGCTGACGTTTAGGCTTCATTATTCCGTTACATTCAGCTTTTTGTGCTTGGTTCAAGAACACAGAGAACATCTATCAGGTTTCAGCATAGTCTTCCTTCTCAACCTGCGCAAACTCACCGGTACAAATTAAACGCATTTGGAGGGATCTAGTTTCCGTCACATAACGTTCTAGCTTTGTTAGTACTTACGAACATTGAAGCCTTATTTGGCAAAAGAATAAGTTCTGAAGAACATTACAAAGAACAAAGAACGTACTTATGTAGGAATGTTAGACGTTTAAATTATTTACATCAAAACTAGCAAAACAGCACTTGGTTGCAATTTTATAGCACATTTAAGAAAGAACGCTATACGATTCGCAGCCAGACATCAAGATATTCGTCTCTTACAGTATCCATTGCGGTCTTGTCGGCAGATGCAACATTTGGCATAATTGAAAAGCAAAATGTCACTGAGGGCCAGCGCTGCGTGCCGCTCGATATCCAAGTCCGTGCAAAGCTGGAGGTATCATTGATTGCAGACAATACATTTCATACCGCTGGGACCCAAATTTACTTTAGATTGCAGTTCGAGCTTCCACAAAGTTCGATAGACTAAGCATCAAAGCTAACTGGAAAAATAGCCTCCGTGCATCGGAAGACCGACGTAGTGGAAAACGGTGCAATTATGTCACGTATATAATAACACCACGGATTCGATTAAATTCAAAAAAACTTAATAAAACCGGAATGAAATCTGTTAACAACTGGAAAACTAAGCAGTAAGCGCCAAAGACGCATTGACCAAAACCGCTTTAATTAATCCAATGTATTGGTTAAGAAGAAATTTGGCAAACTTCCAATTTCGTATTAAGTGTTTATTCATGCATTGTTTTCCAAAATATTGTAGCTCAAACGAACGATCATTATGGGAACTCCAAAATCCGAGTTACTGCCTATTACGCGCTGAGGTAACAAGGGAACATTATTATATCCGATGATCCAGGGACACTATGCTGCATATGATAAACTAAAATTTTGCATACGTAGCAGAAATTAACAGGTGCTGTGACACCCTCTGATATTTGATAGTTTTTGGTATGCTGCAACGAGAAAATGATAAATTTGCTCAACGGACATATAATCATAACGAAATATTAGTCGAAATTGAAGGAAATCACATAGTTAATCCTATCAGATGTAACCGATACATCGCCGATATGTTTGCAAAAATCTAGACAGAATGGTTTTTAGAATACTGAAAGAATCATACCTAACTTCGCTCTAAAATAATAGGTTGATTTAAGGGATGCATTTCTGTACGACGGTATTGCAACTAAGTAGAAAAATAACCGTTTAGCCATCTGATTAAGCAAGCTGTCCACGTCATATGCATGATTAGCCTTAGACTGTAATGCATGGGTACGTGTTTATGGGCGTCCTGACGTATTAATTACATTTAAATGCAATGCAATGTGGGACCATATACAACGCCTCTTCATTCCTGGGCACTTACCGGTGGGTAGGCGTCACCTAACGGCACGCGCCTTCAGACGTAAGTTTGAAACGCAGATTGACTACATGGTAACACTTGAGAATTTGGGATCGGTGCGCTGTTGGATGCAACCCGCAGCATGGCAAAATACATGACTGCCCCACACATTCATGATTATATGGCTCGAAAAAATGACTTCAAAATATATACTATGTGACATGCATGCACTACAAGATTCTGACGTCGTCAAAGACCTGCATTAATGTGGGACGAAAATATGTTACCTGGTTCATGGGTATTACTTAATCCAAGCTCCCCCCACATGCTAGAATGAAAACACGCAAAACGATATCCTCGAGTATCATTATCCAACAAAGTTACTGGTATTGACGGATATGCACAAGACTGCGGTAAAGCTGCAAATACACAAATGAGAAATGGTAACACCGGAGACGATAACCTTTGAGTTGTTACATATTCGTTTGCACGAGAAGTGCATGAGATCAGGAATGGGTAGGAATCTAAAGGGAAGGGTGTGGACAAAGAAATGCATGACCCAAACGCCGTTGTGACCGGCTCTTCGCCATATCAGCAAGTGTGTCCAACCAAGTGTTCTTCGTACTTCGAAACCCCAGCTAGGCATTAGCGATGCTCGAACCGACACAAGTTTTGAAGTGCGGTTTCCATTACTCTCGGCTAATTCATGGCCTAGCCAACCCCTCCTCATCTTACAACCGCACACCCAGCTCTCAAACAATGTATGTCATAGGAGTCGGTGGGCTTTTATGCGCAACAAGTGGCCCAGCCATCATAACCTAGTGAATAATTTAATGCTGCAGAGCGGTTCACTCGCTGTTCCTGCACAAATACCCGACTCCGAACACGCTCATTCCTCACACAGTGCTCCTATCAGAGATGAGCTAATCGAAGATTGATTGTAACCAGCCTCTTTATGTCCGTCGACCTGTTGGACCAGGTTTCACAACCATATAGGTGGGTTTAACTGATTGCGGGGTTATAAACACTGAAAATGTGGGCGAGAGTAATCTCGTGTCTGACCACAAGTGACGGAGTTTGTCAACAGCACGTCAAGCTTTTGCTTTACTTTTTATAACCATAGCATCGATCCCACGGGTGACAAATCTGGAATATATGTAAGCATCAGCGAATTGGTACACAGATGAACGAATTCCAGCTGTTTTGCAGTAAACCTGAAAAATAGACGAGTTAATTTTACAGCTGCAAAGGTTCAAAAATGGCCTTAAACGCACTGGCTGCAACGTTAACTACGTCCTTCAAGTTATGTAAAAATAACACGTTTGTGAAAATAATGCCGTAATTCGAAGAACACACGTATTATCCATCGAAGCTGAGAAGAAAACCATTTAAAAGACACAAACGTGGAGAACGGGTGGACGAAAAAGATCATGTTTCACAAAACTAATATATGCAGAATGTATACAGCGCAAGTATATCAAGAGGAATGCATTAACTTTGCATGTTGTTGGTAAATGGACCAATTATTACTTCTTTCCAGAAACTAATAGTTGTAAACGGTGTTACACTTGTAACTTTCCGCATTGCATGTCATGCTCCGTAGTTATTGGCGGAGAACGCATGCGGCTTGTCACAGGTAAGTCAAACTCGTCGGTTGTTTCAATCATCTTGACCGTCTGTTCTTCTTCTATTCAACGGAGCTGTGTGACAAGCATAACTCGCACACGGCTGAATATATTTTCTGTCGAAGGTGCAAGGAAGCTTGAGACAAGAACATAGAATGCACTGCGGAAGCAGACAACGAAGCGTCCCTAACCAGTAAACTTTTGTGCACAGAAATTTCGAACAAAGCTCATAATCAATTGAGCATGCCATCACCGAATATATCAGCTGCAGCTTCGTACAAGCTGGAATTGTGTCGCGAAACATTGCAACACCGATAAGCTTTCTTGGTATGTGCATTCCAAAATTCCAAGGTTAACATTTGCTCAAAAATGAACGTGCGACCTAATAATGCAAACCGTCAATTACGCGGTTGCAGTGCTCTTCCTTTTAGGAGCGCCAGTTGAAAACGTTAGAAGAGTGCTAGAAGGAACAGAGACAAAGCAACTTAAGATTATCCCTCATTATTTACAACAGTATTCATCCTTTGGTGTTGTCCAAACAGTCTGATGTGCGGCATGGATGAGCCCGTTGAAGTCCTACTTCAAATGGTTTAATTCCGAAATCCGTTGTTTTCAGTTGTTTTAAAGACTGAAGACAGCACCATCGTGAGATAATATATTAAGACGAGGAACAGGCTTGCTCAGAATACGGAACCCAAGATACAACGCTCGTTATTTCGTTTGGTTCGGATATGGTGCTGCCAAACCACACATGCAGGTAACATGAAAAATAGTAGCTATTCTTTCCAGGAAAGGAATTTGATGGTACTGAAGGATTATGCCTTTGTGAATTCAGATAAGCAGCAACTGCCCTCACGTCTATTGCTTTCCCACATATGCTAAATCTGGGTGCTCTATTGGGTGCCTTACAATATTAAGTTTGTAACGTGACCTGTTACTAAAACGATCGATATTTCCTTACGTGAATGCTGTTTGTATGTACTGGAATCCTGCGTCGAAAATATTAAACATAAAAAACATAGTGCACGGATAATTAAAGCTTTTGTCTTTGGATTCCCGCAGTCTCATGAGTAGTGGTAGCACGTAACTAATATTAACTACCAGGAGCACGGCCACTATAATTGGAAGACCCTGATATTGGATGATAGTGTGGCCACTTCACTCTAAGGGCTGCCAGGATACGCAAACTTTCAAGGTTGCGACCGAAACATGGTTAAACTTGTGCTGCAACCTAGGCGGCAGACACTTAGGCTACTGGAGCTATGACAGTCAATAAGTAACAGACTGTCCAGGGAACTCCGGTTCGAAGGTGCTAGCGAATTGTTCGCCTGACTTCAAGCAAAATTTCACTAGCCGGGCGAATTGCCGATCGCATAAGTAAATCACATAAGTAACAAGTCCGAAAGAGGTGATAGACGCATTATGTAACCCTGCATCGACAATACAAGTATGCTGGGAACCGAGTTATTACTATGTTTGTTTGAGATGCCAACGAACCCAACTCCAAGCGAGTGGTTGATAATAACACGGAACAAGATAACAGCTGACCATTTCTTTTCGGATGGCTGTTCAGAATTAAAACAAATTTCTACATATACATAACTACCTAAGCTCTAGTCAGCAATATCATTGAACTTCGTTTGTCAGGCAAAAGCATCTGGTGCAGCACCATCATAAACGATAGTTGGTTGGAAGAATACATTGTCATTCCGGGAACGTCAACGATCTGACACATCAGTCCCGATAGGTAGTGTGATTTCATTGTATACTACCGCAACGACCTAAACGAAAACTATTGGATGATCCGGAGACGCGGGTAAGCGATGGTCTATGGTGCGATTCGTTTTCAGAAAAAAGGACAAGTGCTTCCTGACAGTTGTTTTTCATT
>OX104067.1:105617834-105903648 GCA_944474145.2 Dicrocoelium dendriticum
ACTTGTTGAGCCGAGCCTTGGATACTAGTCGGTAAGCAATGACACGTAATAAGTGTCAAATACGACAGTATAGAAGTCGGAGGCGACTGAACCCAACGTATATTGTGCAGGCTACAAGAATAGGAAGCGAATCAGACAGAGCGAGAAACCTGCAGCGAGGTACTCACCCAAACGGTTTGTGTCAACGGAAGTGCAGTCATTAAAACAAGTGGACGTTCCGAAGGTTAAAACAACCGTAAAATCCAATGTCATAAAATACTGAAAGAGCTTGTTTTCCGGTACACTACATACTCGGGAAACTAGTATCACAAAGTAGAGCTTGTAAAAGCGCGACAAATGAGTATGGATCCAATGGTGTGCGACAAAATGTCGCTGAACCACAGTTAAAAACCACGAGTGCACAGGAGAGCGATTAGCACGCAACCTCCCAAGGTCACAACCTTGGACTTTCTTTGAGGGAAAAAGCATCACTATGATATTTAAACTAAGGATACCAGGATCAATCTATCTAAGTATATTGTACTGTGCTCCTTAGTTTTGTGAAGAAATCTTTAATGTCTTAGCAGTGGAAAAAATCAATGCACATGGTTTGTACTTAGAGATTGATGGCAATTACAGGCTAACGTTGTATGCGCAGTACTCCGAAATTTGTGCAAAACCACCATCCTGGACCTGTGTCCGCCAGTTTTCGTGGAAGAGGGGGAAAGCCAGCGTGCCCTGATCAGAACTACTTCGGTCAGCCATCCCGCCTAGTAAACCTATGATTCTTAACTTAGCCCGGGATCTCATAGGTAAGTTATCTTTGGTGATACCCATTTGTGGATAAAATCTGTTTCAACCTGCTACTCAGAGGAAATATAGCACAAGCAGCCACGGCCCGAAAGCTTGAAAACTACAACGGTATCAACCAGGCTTCATTGTCATCACAAGTAAATAAATAAATAAATAAATAAACAGGTATATTCCTAGACCTGCTAGAGACTGCACCCTAAAGGGTTCAGATCAAGGCTTACATCAATCCGATGCTCTTGCATTGAAGTAGGCAATATATAAATATATGTTCATCGTTAGCAATTACAAATGCATTGGCATTGTTTGACATACAGCTACTGGGTCGCAGGCGCCCACCTTGACGTTTTCTGGTTCCTTCGGGCGATATTGAGCTCCTTGTTTTTTATTGTGAAAAACTTCGCGGAGTTGTGCCTTTTCTTCTTGGAACAGAATCCAATTCGCCACAAGTTCACTTCAAATTGATCGCACATTAATTGGCCACTCAGTTGCCCCAATTGTTGTTGCGCACATGGAAGAAATGAGTGAAGGGATTATAAGGCATACGAAAAGTTAAAAAAATTTCGTTAAATGCAGACAAGAATAGAAACAATTTATTAAGAGAGAAAATAAACCTGCGCCTGGTACACAACTTGTCCGTCAACACACGTGATGTCGCATAGGCGGGTGGTTGCTGTGCCGGGCTTGAAAACCAGATACTCAATATCATCGGGCAGCCACAGCGAGTACGTGAAAAGCTTGTCTGGAACTCCGGGCTGATGGTTACCGGGTCCGTGCTGCGGAATTTGACTGGATCGTTAGCGAAGCCCCCAAGCAACATGTGTTGATTGACTGCGTGCTGAGATTTTCTGACTGTTACTGAGTGTATGTTCCGTAGCCAATACGTCAATTGACTCAGGAGAGTTTGCCATGCACTTGTTGTGTGTGTGTGAATTATGTGCCTAGTTGATTTCTCCATATTCTAGTTGCATCTGAATTCCTCAATAGCGCATCTTGTCTGCAGTTCTTTGTCTTCTACCACTTATGGATGCTATCAACTACGCCGTAGTTAGTGCCGATACACTGAGAATTTTGCGTAAAGTTAATATTACGGACAGGTAGGCGGCAGGTGACCAAAACATTATGCTCATAAACACCGTGTCAACTAGCGCAGAGCGTAAAATCTATTGTTGCCTTTCGTCCAACTGACCATATCGCATAAATGACTGGCAAACAATCGTATCACAGCGGAGATGGCATTATGTACATAGAACGTAACTTACATGAGGCACGGGAATAACAGTGAATTCCTTCCATGAGGCTTCATAAGCATTTCTGATACACACCAAACTCTCCCAGGTGCGCATAAACAGCCTTAGTCTTACAGTAACCAAAATAGATGAACAAGTCAATGAACAAGCTATTAGCGAACCGATACGGAATGTCGGGATTGCATCTGTAGCAAATCCCATGCCATCTACATGGCATGCATTCTCGGCATGGCAACTTCCACAAAATATCGTACAATGAATAACTGCTGGCATTGCAGTAAACAGGCGGTTATTTCTTTGTCGACTTATTCTTACTTATCCTTAAACTTTACCTTTTTTCTTCGCTTCAACTCATCCAGAATTCAGCGAAAATAAGCAGGCACGTAGTGTAATGATCAGCAGGCATATCGAAGCACATTTTCTATGTCTCCGATTTCACACTTCATGTAATTGGCTACAGTGATATTAAGTTATAAGTGCTGGAACACGTTCGTGACCTCATCCAGTTGTGCAAGGAGATAGAGCAATATATATTATTTAAAGTATTCCTTAGATATAAATATATAGATACACATTTATAAGATTGAACTGAACCCAGGCCATTTAAACCCAAAACATATGCAGCAGTTGCCAAATATATGCACTCGTTATTTCTGCATTTCCTTTAAATTAATAGAAAACAGCGCCAAACCAACCGCAATGTATCCTTGATATATCAAGGAGTTGCATGAGGCGTCCTCGGCGCTATTCTTTTATAACGATCGTTACATAAAAGGTGTCAAAGGGGGGTAAGTGGATAACAGTCTAATATATCAGCGCGGTACCACGTTTTGGTACCAAAGATTGCTTTCAGCTCGTGTAAATATGCATGCAAATATGCCGTGTGTTGACAAAGTATTTGGCGACCATCAAAAGTAAGGAGAAAATACCATAAATGATGGAACGGCGTTTGCGTCACTGTTGTGTCTATGTGTGGGAGATTTGGGAACGAGTGCATTGCTAATAACCTTGTGGGTAGGGGTATTGTGGGGTCCGCCATTGCCGGTATGCTTTGTGAAAAGGTTGGATTGATATATCAAGGATACATTGCGGTTGGTTTGGCGCTGTTTTCTAATAATTTAAAGGAAATGCAGAAATAACGAGTGCATATATTTGGCAAATGCTGCATATGTTTTGGGTTTAAATGGCCTGGGTTCAGTTCAATCTTATAAATGTGTATCTATATATTTATATCTAAGGAATACTTTAAATAATATATATTGCTCTATCTCCTTGCACAACTGGATGAGGTCACGAACGTGTTCCAGCACTTATAACTTAATATCACTGTAGCCAATTACATGAAGTGTGAAATCGGAGACATAGAAAATGTGCTTCGATATGCCTGCTGATCATTACACTACGTGCCTGCTTATTTTCGCTGAATTCTGGATGAGTTGAAGCGAAGAAAAAAGGTAAAGTTTAAGGATAAGTAAGGATAAGTCGACAAAGAAATAACCGCCTGTTTACTGCAATGCCAGCAGTTATTCATTGTACGATATTTTGTGGAAGTTGCCATGCCGTGCATGCATGCCATGTAGATGGCATGGGATTTGCTACAGATGCAATCCCGACATTCCGTATCGGTTCGCTAATAGCTTGTTCATTGACTTGTTCATCTATTTTGGTTACTGTAAGACTAAGGCTGTTTATGCGCACCTGGGAGAGTTTGGTGTGTATCAGAAATGCTTATGAATCCTCATGGAAGGAATCCACTGTTATTCCCGTGCCTCATGTAAGTTACGTTCTATGTACATAATGCCATCTCCGCTGTGATACGATTATTTGCCAGTCATTTATGCGATATGGTCAGTTGGACGAAAGGCAACAATAGATTTTACGCTCTGCGCTAGTTGACACGGTGTTTATGAGCATAATGTTTTGGTCACCTGCCGCCTACCTGTCCGTAATATTAACTTTACGCAAAATTCTCAGTGTATCGCACTAACTACGCGTAGTTGATGAGCATCCATAAGTGGTAGAAGACAAAGAACTGCAGACAAGATGCGCTATTGAGGAATTCAGATGCAACTAGAATATGGAGAAATCAACTAGGCACATAATTCACACACACACAACAAGTGCATGGCAAACTCTCCTGAGTCAATTGACGTATTGGCTACGAACATACACTCAGTAACAGTCAGAAAATCTCAGCACGCAGTCAATCAACACATGTTGCTTGGGGGCTTCGCTAACGATCCAGTCAAATTCCGCAGCACGGACCCGGTAACCATCAGCCCGGAGTTCCAGACAAGCCTTTCACGTACTCGCTGTGGCTGCCCGATGATATTGAGTATCTGGTTTTCAAGCCCGGCACAGCAACCACCCGCCTATGCGACATCACGTGTGTTGACGGACAAGTTGTGTACCAGGCGCAGGTTTATTTTCTCTCTTAACAAATTGTTTCTATTCTTGTCTGCATTTAGCGAAATTTTTTTAACTTTTCGTATGCCTTATAATCCCTTCACTCATTTCTTCCATGTGCGCAACAACAATTGGGGCAACTGAGTGGCCAATTAATGTGCGATCAATTTGAAGTGAACTTGTGGCGAATTGGATTCTGTTCCAAGAAGAAAAGGCACAACTCCGCGAAGTTTTTCACAATAAAAAAACAAGGAGCTCAATATCGCCCGAAGGAACCAGAAAACGTCAAGGTGGGCGCCTGCGACCCAGTAGCTGTATGTCAAACAATGCCAATGCATTTGTAATTGCTAACGATGAACATATATTTATATATTGCCTACTTCAATGCAAGAGCATCGGATTGATGTAAGCCTTGATCTGAACCCTTTAGGGTGCAGCCTCTAGCAGGTCTAGGAATATACCTGTTTATTTATTTATTTATTTATTTACTTGGTGAAGACAATGAAGCCTGGTTGATACCGTTGTAGTTTTCAAGCTTTCGGCCGTGGCTGCTTGCTTATATTGTCCTCTGAGTGCAGTGAAACAGATTTTATCCACAAATGGTATCACCAAAAGATAACTTACCATGAGATCCGGGCTAAGTTAAGAATCATAGTTTACTAGGCGGAGGCTGACCGAAGTAGTTCTGAACCGGGCACGCTGATTTCCCTCTTCCACGAAACTGGCGGACACAGGTCCAGGATGGTGGTTCTGCCACAATTTCGGAGACTGCGCATACAAAGTTAGCCGTAATTGCACAATCCTAAGTTCAACCATGTGCAATGATTTTACCACTGTAAGACATTAAAGATTTCTTCACAAAACAAGGAGCACAGTACAATATACTTAGATAGATTGATCCTGGTATCCTTAGTTTAAATATCATAGTGATGCTTTTTCCCTCAAAGAAAGTCCAAGGTTGTGACCTTGAGAGGTTGCGTGCTAATCGCTCTCCTGTGCACTCGTGGTTTTTAACTGTGGTTCAGCGACATTTTGTCGCACACCATTGGATCCATACTCATTTGTCGCGCTTTTACAAGCTCTACTTTGTGATACTAGTTTCCCGAGTATGTAGTGTACCGGAAAACAAGCTCTTTCAGTATTTTATGACATTGGATTTTACGGTTGTTTTAACCTTCGGAACGTCCACTTGTTTTAATGACTGCACTTCCGTTGACACAAACCGTTTGGGTGAGTACCTCGCTGCAGGTTTCTCGCTCTGTCTGATTCGCTTCCTATTCTTGTAGCCTGCACAATATACGTTGGGTTCAGTCGCCTCCGACTTCTATACTGTCGTATTTGACACTTATTACGTGCCATTGCTTACCGACTAGTATCCAAGGCTCGGCTCAACAAGTATATGTCAGTGCATCCTACATTTACCCTGATTTCTAACTTCCGGGCCGTGTTTCGTCGATACCGAAGCGCCAAAAGTTGTCTAACTCCAACCATCGGGGACATTGTTTGGTCTCACTCGATGGACCGTTTCAACGGCGTTCGAACGAACTGCCACTCGTTCAAATCTAACATTGCTCGGTGCAGCTACAGGTCTCACAGCTAATTCACCCGGCTCGATTCATAGGCTTAACCACGAAAATTCTCAATCAAACCGTGTATTCTGCCCCACGTTCAAGCCGTCACATTCAAATGGCACACCAGAAAGGACAGTCTAAAAGTACACAACTGCAACGTGACCACTGTGACCTTACCGACAACGATAACCGAACGACCTTTTAACATAGAAGGTGAGTCAATCAACTGGTTCTTAACATTTGCTCAACAAGCGTGATGCTCGGCGTTCCACAGACTAAAGACCTATGTGGATCATGTTCCAAACCTTTTTAGGGGTGCATTTTGTGTCGTAACTGTTGCAAGTACTTCCAAGCGAGATGCATCAGAGTTCAACCTAGTCAGGCCAAGTTATTAAACAAACCATATTCGCTATGGTTCTGTGTGTAATGCACATCGATCCCACTGACAAAAATCGTGCTCTTATAATCTCAGAAGTATGACCAGCTACTAGCTAAATTTGAGGAAATGTTGACCACCAAACTCACTGGGGTTGGGGTAAGCATGGCAGACTGTGCAACCCAATCCTCTCCCGTAAGTGCTTCTCCTAACCCGCGAAGAACTGTTAATAACACCGTAAGCAACACGACACCTAGAGTCCAGAACATCAACAGCTGTCCCAATACCACATGTAGCTCACATTTGACTAAAGCGGTTCCCAGTTTGATCGGAGTAACTACACGTAAGTCTACTTCCAAACTCCCGACGGAGTGCGTAGAAAAAGAGCAAGCCGGTACTAGCAGAACTTAGGTTACGGTTGCTTCCAAGAAGAGCCGTCAATTAAAAGTAACATCACCCTCAACTGGATCGGAAACTGAGGAGCGTAGCGGAGTTTTCCAAGTGCAAGCACCACCGGTTTCCTGCGGTAAATCTCCGAGTACTTCAGTCAGTAACCGCGACATGTCGGAAGGTCTAAAGAAACAACTACCTGTACTGAGCGTACTGTGCTTCAATATCCCAGAATCAAATTCGACGTCAATAAGAGGCAGGCAATTGGATGACCTCAACCATTGGGACATTATAATTAACCTAATCGGCGTTGTACTTAAATCTGTACACGTAATGCGTATTACACAACACCCCAACTCTAAACATTTCGGGGAGTCACGATTTATGTGTGTTGTGCTGAACTCCATCACTGAAGTAGAATCAGTACTACTATAGGCACGTAGCCTCAGAAATGAACACTGCTCCAGACATCCCATGGGGCGAACTTTATCGAGTTAACTGCACCTTAGGAGACTACCGGAAGGAAACTTCAAACAGAACCATAATTCTTCACGGGGTTCCTGAAACCGAAGCATGTGATGAGCATGAAATAACAACCCATGATAAAGAACAGTGGTGTTATATTCGTGAAACACTCCGCTTGGATGATGTGGTAGCGAAATCCGTGTCACGACTGCGTACCTCACCGAACTACAAAGGAATTGGCCCGAGAGTGTTGAAGGTGGTCCTTCAGTCAAAACATATGGTAGCATGGATGTTAAAATACTGGTACATGTTTCGTTTCAAGCTATCATTTGCGGTTCGGCTGAAGACAATCAGCGATATGCCCATAGAGATGATATGTCACTCAAAGAAACAAACGCGGTGGGATCTATGAAGGACAATGCACCAGTAGTGTGCCGAGTGAGCCCATACAATCTGCAGAAGATGATATTGACCAGGCACCTTACACTGCACGTAGAAGATTAGATACCGGACCAACTACACGGACGATGAATAAGAAGTTAAACCCTTCACCAAGTACACACCGAAAAAAAGGTTAGCCGCCGGAAAGTCACTGGTCGGCGAAACTTCACGTATGAGTTGTACAAACTCAGAAATATTGCTTAAATCTAAGAAACTTTCATGTAGGTACACCAACGCCCAAGAGCTCCTCAGTAAAATTAACGAACTTCGACTACGTCAGGTTGCGAATGCTTGGGACATAATTTCTATTACCGAAACTTGGTTGCATCAAGAGGTGACTGATGCTGAGGTTGAGATAGCCGGAGTGTCACTTATCCGCAACGACCGCCCCAGCAGAGGAGGTGGGGTCGTACTCTACTACCGCAGCGATCTACAATGTACAATAGTTGATGATCTGGAAACACACGTTACCGACTCACTCTGGTGTCGTCTCCGACTGCGACACAACGACACATGTCTCATAGCTATCGTTTACCGCCCTCCAACGTCCACTCCAGAAATGGATTCCTGCTTGATCCGTGGCATAAACAGAGTAACAAGCACTAGGTACAACCGCATTCTCATCTCCGGAGACTTCAATCTACACAATCTGGAGGTTTCGGCATTGCCCAGTGAGCAGTTCAAAGCAGACTTGCATGAATTGATCGCTAATATTCCCTTGTACAATCATGTCACCACGCGCACTAGATTCAGGGCAGCAAACAAACCGTCCATATTGGACCTTGTGCTCATGAATGAAGAGCTCATGGTTGACAAGTTATTGATGTATAGTCCATTAGGTCTCAGTGACCTTGTAGTTATAACTTTTGACTGTGTCTTATGCAGAGTATACATCTGAACACTCGGAACTAACTCAAACAATCACACGCTACCACGCATTGAAAGAACTCGCCGACGCAGCTGCTTGGGAATTCTCAAACAGTAGTCCCCTTGACAACGTTTGGGCAGAGCTCGTTAAAAGATTCAGCGACATCGTCAACAAAGCATCAGAGACCCAACCCCTTCGTCTCGCGAAAATGCCTTCAATTATAAGGAGTAGGACTTGAAAATGCCTGGCGATAAGGGATGCATCATGGTGTGCTTACAAGATTAACCCCGACTCGGAGACTTGGGGAAATTTCCTGACCCATCGCAACCATTGCACCGCACTTGTCCGTGAAGACAAAGTAACTTATCAACAGTGCCTAGCCAAAAACTTCATGGCCAACAATAAACTGCTATATAGGCATGTCAATAAGCTTCGTAAAGTGAAGCATGGGATCCCCCCACTATTCACGACAGGCGGTAGAATACAAAGCGCCGAAGAAGCAGCTAATACCCTGCGGCTGCAATACGCCCCAATTTTTGAACTCGCAACATCTACCTGTCCCATAACATTAAGCACATTACCGACACCAGTGTTTACAAATGTTATTTTCAACTCATCTATTGTGCTAACGGAGTTACTCCCATTGCGTGAGCATAGTTCTCCGCGAACAGACAACATCCGCCCGAAGGCACTGAAAGCTGTGGCTAATAAGCTAGCTGAACCACTGTCACTGTTCTTCCAAAGGTGCTTTGATGAACAACAAGTCCCCACTATTTGGAAGTGTGGCATTATAACCCCTATTTTTAAAGGCGGTAGTCGTTCAGATCCTGCAAACTATCGTCCAGTGACTCTCCTCCCTGTGCTCGCGAAGATGATGGAAGCAGTCGTCGCTGAGGCTTTAATGGACTACCTAGAAAAATGCAACAACTTGGTATCGGAACAGCATGGCTTCCGTCAACACCGGTCATACACCACCAACCTACTGATTGCACGAGGTAGTTGGACGGAAGTGGCCGATGATGGGGTCAGAATTGACGTCATCTATCTGGACTTCTCCAAAACTTTCGACCGCCTTGATCACCGCATCCTACTTCAAAGACTCCAGATTTACGGAATCGGAGATCCTGTACTTGGTTGGACTGGCAACTTCCTTTACCAACGGAAGCTCCAAGTACGTGTTAGTGGATCACTTTCTAAGCCAATTGAGGTGGAATGTGGTGTTCCACAAGGCTCAGAGCTGGGACGGCGTTTATTCCTGGTGTTTATCAACGACCTGGCAAGAGTCATCTCCTCAAACGTCATGCTTTTCGCCGATGACGTCAAGATATGGCGGGCGATTAGTAACAAGCCAGATCAGGATCTGCTCCAACATGACCTAGATTGCATTTACGAATGGTCAAAGAGGAACAAGCTTCAATTGAACATGGCTAAGTGCAAAGTGATGCATATGCGTCACCAGCCGGTGAGCGCTTACAAGATTGGTGACCACACCTTGGCGAAGGTTTCTTAGGAGCGTGACCTGGGTGTATTGGTACAGGGAGATCTCGGGTGTTCAAAACAGGCAGAGAAGGCGAGGAGAACCGGAACTCAACACATCGGCCTTTTTGCAGAGCCTTCGGTCTGTTTAAACCCTCAATATTTCCCCAAATGCATAACGCCTACGTGCGACCTTACGTGGAATATGCTATTCAGGTGTAGCAGCCGTGGCAGAAACAGGATCTCGTTGCTCTCGAGACTCCTCAACGACGTGCAACCAAGAACGTCAGGGGCCTCTTTCACCTGCCCCATCAGCTTAGACTGAAATCCCTAAGAATGTACAATAGTCGATATCGGCTTTTGCGGGGGGATCTCATAATGGTTTACCAGATTCTGAAGAACCCAAACCACATTTGCCGTCCGCTGCTGGAATTGAACCAAAACACTAAACTAAGATGTCACCCTCTGAAACTGACAATTCAATATAGGCGGCTTGAATGCGGTCGCAATTTCTTTTCTCTCTGCGTGTGCCAGCCTTGGAACGCCCTCCCCAATTATGTCGTCTCTGCTCCCAATCTGGCGATATTTAAAATACGTGTTGACGATGCATTGTCTCACTTACATTTCATTTTATGACTTGTTAGCCAGGGGCTATAAAACGCAATCAAACGGTGTCTTGCCAAACGCCTAACCAATGTATTTATGGATTTATACGTTTGATATGCGAACATCTCCGCTATTCCACATAAGTCTATGGTGAGTCCACCACAACGCTTTTAACTTTATTATGCAATTGATTTTCGCAATAATTTCCATCCCACGGGACTTGTTAAGCGATGCTTTTTTACCCGTAATAAACCATTGTTCTGTTGTTCCATTGAAGTCACAGTTATCTAAGGTTCTGTTTTTTATATTCTGTAGCGCTGCTTGTCTTGCATCCTTGGTCTCTCACATCGTTCCGATATCACGCTTGTTTCACTTTGCGCAACTTGAACACCAGGAAATGCGTCCTGTTTGTCATTCAGTGACTACCTCTCCTGTTATCTATCTCTTCGATCCGTTGAAATCGGAGACAGTGCTTGCCAGTCTCGACTAGGACTGTTAGTATTTCGAGCAGTGTAAGCTGAACTGTCCATCAAACAACTGCCAGTGTCTAAAGAGTAAGAGAAAACTACCTTTCGACAGAATAATCTGAATTCTGCTATTTGGCATATTTTTATTAGCCGCTTTTATATACTTAGCGAATTTGATAGATTGCAAACAGAGATCCTCAGGTGTAATTTACACCATGTGCATTCATTTAGCCGCTACATGAATAACATTTGTTCGTTGTACACACTGCTGAGCTAGCAGAACGACTACGGTTGGCGCTAACCTATGTTACCTCGCAATTGAATTTACAGTTGAGAACGAATATTACAACGCCTTCCAATTTCAGACGTTCGCTTAAAATAAACCTAAATGATACATTAATTTAGATTTGATATTTATTGTCCTGTGAATTACACACGAGCACCGGTTAGTACTATCTTTGTGATAGCTAGCCAGCTATGCTCATAGGAAGCGAGTACGTGTGAGGTGCAAGGCGTCTCCTATACAGTGAGCGAAAAAATACGTCCAGATAAGATCCTAGCAAAGCAGTCAAAAGGAAACGCGAAAACCGTGAACGAACGAGTTCCTGGCGTTCCTAAGTAGAAGTTTGTGCATAAAGATATCATTTAAATGAGACTAAAATGGCAGAAGATTCAGCTATCGCCTCCGACAATTGATAACATAGATAGTATTCTGTTGAGCATATGGTTTTTCCAAGTTAAGAAGTTGCTGTTTAAATCTAACCTGGACATGACCGACATGTGCGCTTCTCCATAGGCGCTGCCGGCTAACTGTGCTGCTGCAAGCACAGTAAATGCATTGTAAGCACGCATTGTCATCGTCCAACAATGCTTCAGGATGCAGCTGATTTCTGTTGACAAGATATATCGGCGTAGCTTGCAGGTTGGTAGTATTTTATGTCATTGAGTGCAAAATTGCCTGCTTGTTTGGCTGCCTGCAATAGTTGTTCATGTCAGAATTTGAGTGCGAGGATCCCGCTGTAAACTATTCACAACAAGTTGCAAGGACGTCGGTAAATGAGAGAACAGCGTTTGCCTGGTTTCCGTATTTGCCCGATTAACCCGAATGAAGTTTGTGCTCCCCTACTATTCATTGGCCTTGACTTGCTGCCTTCGGCAATGATATGGCATTTAGCAATACGGCAGTTGTTGTAGCAAAGTGATGCGTTTTGCTGTCGAGGGAAGCGATTGACGAGGTCTTGAAGAAAGCATTCATCTCACTGTACTTAATAGAGTAGTTCCATCTGCATTCGTAATCATTTAAACGGAACCATTTTGTTAACCGCTTATGACTTTCACACTTGTGTGGATTACCGACCTGGAGTACCTGTGCCCAATTCATACGTCCTTGTTTGTTATTCATTAGGGGACAACTAGGCTCTGCCCCGGCAGACTTCTCCTTGAACGGGCAGTGTTTGGACGGTACTACATTTTGCAATCTGTCATGAGTTTTAACAAAGTTCGTCGCAGTCACAGCGTCCATGAACTGAAGTAGTACGCGAAAACTGCGGTGTTACCCGTGTGACCGTAAGAATTTACCTTTTTTCTCCGCTTCAGCTCATCCGGAATTCTGCGAAAACAAGCAGGCATGTAGTGTATATGATCAGCAGGCATATCGAAGCACATTTTCTATGTCTCCGATTTCACACTTCATGTAATTGGCTACAGTGATATTAAGTTATAAGGTGCTGGAACACGCTCGTGACGTCACCTAGTGGTGCAAGGAGGTAAAGCAATCTATATTTTTAGTCTATTCCTTTGATATAATTATATAGATCCACATTTATAAGATTGAACTGAACCCAGGCCAGTTAAACTCACCACATACGCAGCAGATGCCAAATATATGCATTCGTTATTTCTGCAATTTCTTCAAATGTCTAGAAAACAGCGCCAAACCAACCGCAATGTATCCTTGATACATCAACCCAACCTTTTCACAAAGCATACCGGCAATGGCGGACCCCACAATACCCCTACCCACAAGGTTATTAGCAATGCACTCGTTCCCAAATCTCCCACACATAGACACAACAGTGACGCAAACGCCATTCCATCATTTATGGCATCTTATCATTACTTTTGATGGTTGCCAAATACTTTGTCAACACACGACATATTTGCATGCATATTTACACGAGCTGAAAGCAATCTTTGGTACCAAATAGCGGTACCGCGCTGATATATTAGACTGTTATCCACTTACCCCCCTTTAACACCTTTTATGTAACGATCGTTATAAAAGAATAGCGCCGAGGACGCCTCATGCAACTCCATCACATACGTACACCCAAACGTTTTGAACATCCATCGATGTCAAATGGCCCTGATTGGCTCTGGTTTTCCTTCTCAAGGGCCTCGATTTATTTGCATCCTTTCGCAACCTGCCAGATTCATCAACCATGAATGTTGTCTGTATCACCTCAGCTTTTGAATTCGCTTCGGAACAGACGCATAAAAAACATGATACCGAATTTAAATTACTGGTCTTCCCAGACCTATTTTTCTATACGCAGCCTTCATTTATTCGGTCAGGGTTGGTTGGCACCGTGGGTTATTATACCAACTATGTTGACATACACGTTAGACGTGATGCTTACATTAGGTGTGGCCAACGTACAGAGACGTTTCAGAGAACATCCCTAGTATCGACAGCAACATAATACTCGTAACGTTCACCGTTAAAATGCCAAAAAAGTACCTACTTCCTAATACACCAGCCGCAGTATTAACTGGAAACCTTTCCGTCAAATAATCCAAACTTGTGATAAAGATGCCTTCTTACTCTCCAACAATATATGCAATGCCGCGGTGCATTTCTATCACTAGTTGCAGCAAACCATATCCCTCGTTGCTGCAAAATATACGAATCTGTGACGTTTGAAAATAAGTAGCCCAACGTTGGATGAGTCAGAATCCCAGTAAAAGGATCGCGTGCTAAAAAATGATAGAATATTTTACAATGATTCCACAAAAGCACCGACTCAACTCTGAAATCAAGCAATTATAGTTGGTGGGGAGAACACATTAAGATCCAACTGCCCTACGAAGGACATGTAAAACAAAAGACCTGGGTTGACTTCTCCAACGAAGAAACTACAAACCCTTCTTGCGGATCACTTAACTGATAAATGATATCCAGGCGCATTTAGCTCATTGTCTTCCATATATTTGACTCTTGACACTAATGCTACAATTCCACTAAGGCTGCATCTAAAATGCTATTGCTCTCCACAATATCCATCAATAAATGCATTCTATTCAACCGTGCTCATGCTAGAAACTGATGCTATCCTCCATCCGCCATGAAACTGGGAAGTCCTGATATGTCATTTCTCCTATTGTATATGATCACCGTTTCACTGGGATCCAAGTATTTGCAAATTAACCATAAAATACATTTCTCTGTCATCGCCACAAGGGTAGCGCAATACAGGAGATTGACAATTACAGGCCAAGCCATAACACTCCTATAATAGCTGGATTATTCGTGAACTTGTTAAAAATGTGTTAGGAAATTCATCAACTCACTGGGGCTGACGGACAGTACCTAAAGTGGTCTCCTTAAATAACGTTCGCATACAATCTGTTTGCTGCATTACCTGAACTACCTACCAGACTCCATTGACTCAACACATGCCATATTAATTCCATGTGAGCGCATGCAGAAAACGTTCGATCGGGCGCCTCAAAAACGGGTACGGAATCAGCAAGATTTCTTTGAAGTCCACAACATATTAATGGGTTGGCTATCATTACACATGGAAGGTTCAACTAAAATAGTTACCTTAGGCGTCTATTACTCTTTCCCGGATCGAATCACCAGCGAGATTAATGAAGGATATGCGCTTGGTACATTAATGTTACTCCTTTGTGTCCATGATAGCAATTCGGTTAACAAACATGCCTTGCCGTATTTCTTTGTTGCTGATATATCATTTGTCCACAAGTACCGAGGAATTGAGCTTCCGAATGTACTACCACTAATTCAAGAATACAATCATTCACTTGCGACTTGGTGCGACAGGTGGATGATGACGTTTTATGTTCAACCGTCGCGTACCATTTGTCGCGGTCCCTTGCACCCGAATTATCTTTCGCATCTCTGTGCAGCGGTCTACCGTGATCTTAAAATCTTGTACCTTCATGTTCTTAGAAGGGATTGAGTAACAAATAGCACGACCTAGACGATCCTTCACTAACATTTCCCATTACATGCATATAATCACAGCTGCAATTGAACCATTTAAACTCCTTAATCCTCCCATCCTGGAGTATCGCAGCATAATCTGAGGCAATGTAAGCAACCAAGACAGATCATTGATAGGATGCCTTCAATTGTCCTGTAGTAAGAAAGTTAAGGGGAAAATTTCTATCCTAAACTCTCGGGAGCGATGTCAGCAATTTCATCCCCAACTGCTGTCGTTGCGGATATTTAAACATAACCGGAGACTGCTGCTCTTTCACGGCTATACCTATTGAAATCAATCATCCTAAACATTAAAGCAAAATTACTCGAGTGACATGGTAACAAAGACCATACACTAAATATACCACGAGGCGCGACCAATTTGCTGTCTAACATTCGTCTCACCATGCTTGCTTCGCTCTGGAATCGTTTTTGCCATTTATAATCAGGTCATGTGAGAATGTGCACTCTGTTGGCATAAAGTTGGGAATCTGCCTCTACCTGGAGTAATTATTTTGCTTTTCTTAAGAAATTTCCTTCCAACCTCCATTCAATGACTGTCCACATAATGACCAACTGGTGTTATATCCCTAATTCAGGTAATGTACTTAGTCATCAGTACCTAAAAGTTATTCAAACTGCAAAGATGCCTCCTACAATCGCATAGAACAAGCATATGGGGCGAATACCTGGCCACAAAAGCAGACGAATATGAGAATCTAAGTTGATATTCTCTTGCAAAACATGACAGCACCTTTGCTTGTATGATCTGTGCCAAATATAATCTTAGCTTTCCACTTGAGGAGAAATATGCCTAGTATTATAATATACTTATTATTATAATAACTAATATTATTATGTTCGTGCAGTATATTTTTTCGACCAGAGGGTATACTATTCTGCACCGTAAAGATGCCACTGTTAGTGTGCACTTTGGAGGAAACAGAGGTTGTACGCGCGAAACCTTATACATTGCTAGGACGAGCGCTGGCAATTTGTCACGGGAACACCGGCTACCGGCCAGGTCAGAATACTAACCAATGGTAACTCTTTCCGACAAAAGATCTGTTAAATTGGTGCTGACGGAGAACGTGCAAACATCTCATCCTAGATTGACCAGCTACAGTGAAGCGTATTGTTGGTGACTTCTAACACTTGCACTCTCATCCCTGCCTGTCTTCCTTTAACATTAATTCGTCAAAATAAGCTGGAGAAAATCTATTCCGCATAGACGCACACACCTAGCCGTGTGCTTATATCCAGGGTGCCCGATTTGCTAATGTCGCATGACCAGTGAATGTGTCACAGATAGTGCGTGCCTGTAACACCTCGAGGAGAGAATGAATTGATGCCCGCGTGAACTTGGATGCACAACACGTTATCATAATTTTGTAACACGCTAACTTATTAACACTATGCTTGTCGTTTCCTGTAAATAGGTACTGATCTTATAAAGGATGTTCATTCGGAATTGCGTCACTTAAAATTTAAAAGTTTTAACAATGCCTCTTACCCGGATAGCTATAGGAACTAACATCAATTTATCCTTTTGCTGAGTAAACAATCCAGTACCAATTGTGCCGCAACCCCGGTCACTTTTTCATTGATAAATCCAAGTTGGGCAGGAAAATTTTGCCAAACGTATTCCAAATTCCGTAGCTATGTATATCATTCACAATGTTCTGTGTTCTGGAATGCGAGGCGCCCTGATTGCTATTACTCACGGAAGCTTCCGGCACTTCATCCTCTGTGTCATTGCCTTCTTTCTCTTCTAGTCAGATATTTAAAATTTTACTGAATGTTTACTCTTCAACACTTATCATGTCTGAGATACATTCCACATCTTTGTCAAGGGGGACGAATTCTTCAGCATTGATGACTGGGAATGTGCCAGCGCGAATCGCGTCCTCAGCGATGTCGGTGTCATCAAAAAGTGTATCGGATGCCAATGGACTTAAGCAAGTATGCCGAAAGCGTCTTTATTACTAATTATGTATATTCACGATTCTACGGCATTTTCATATCATTACAATTGTTTCATGGAGTGTTAACAGTACATCCAAACTTGCAGGCGAGAATAGAAAAAAGGTTTTTTTATCCTCCACGTTTTGGCAGTGCAAAGCAGTGTTTAGAAACAGAATGTCTCGGCGTCCTGACGGAGATTTCATTGTACGGACCGAACAGAGATTTTTCATTTCTTTGGGCAAAGTGTGCGGAACAATGCTGAGGATAGAAAAAGCAAAATGTCTAAAAGCATACTATTTATACTTCGCAGCTGATAAAAGTAAATCATTTACTTCACATTGTATCTTTTTAAATGATTGGTGAAAAACGGGGTTTTAAGTTATATTTTGGCGGCTGTACATACAGATGGAGACAGATATAATAAGAGACTTACCTTTTGTTTGCGAGGTGAACATCCTTGGCACTTGTTAACTGGCACAGGTATTTTACTCTAACTGTAGCTAAACGTGAGCAAATAAGAGGAATAATGAGATAATTGTTTGAAATAAGGATGAAGATGTTGGAAGCCGCAACGGTTAGCTTCAACATGCTGCCCGATATGTTTACATGAGGGCAGTATATCAAGCATAGAAGATTAAGCGCAGAATGAATGGTAAAGGCGAATGAAGTTGGATAGAGTTAGTCAGCGTTTCCTTCTCAGCTCACCTATTAAGGTATGGCTGCAATTTAGACTAAGCTAATTAAGCGGAATATGAAGGAGCGGAAATCAAAACGGTTATCACAATCTCAGTTCGCAATTTCTCTACAGTCCACACTTGTTGGTGTGTCTGTGAGTTACGCTTTCCTGAATTAGGAAGGAAAGTGCGTAGGATGAAGAAAAGTGAAGGAAGTTCCGGCAACTTTATAGTTTTTTAAACTACACATCTTCAGGATGGTTTGAGTGTGAATACAGTGTCCGTCGCACACTTAACGTTATCAATGGACTTACGTTTCGGACCCCTAGGTAAAACTAACATTTTTATTTGCAATTTATTTGCAACTTCTTTTACCTATTTACTGGCAGACAATTTGAAAATGTTCTTTTAAACAGCGGTTGTGAGTCGCATGCTTTTATTTCACTACGCCGTTTGTTTCAGATCTCATTGTATCCGTTTAAATACCATCCTCTGCGGATATTAGTTCTCGCTTTGAACACCGGGAGTTTGTTCCTGGCATTTGTAATTGCGTTGATATCTTCTTTTTGAAGTGAACATTGCTACCTGGTGCGAAAAGCCTGGTGAATCAGATCAGCGAGGAATATTAATGCTAGCTTCATGCTTCTCAGCCATAGTGACTACACTTGTAGCGTCTTACAACATTCAGAGTAGTTAAGTTTCGATGGTGAATTTCAGAGAACCTTTGTGAATGATCTGTGAACGTTTTCTAGCCACATGCGGTCACATTTCCTGCTGCTTGTAAAGAAAAGTGTAGAGTAATCTAGAACCACGAAATGAAGGCCTTGAAAAAGTGCGGTTTAGTTACATGCATAGAGAATATTTTTAAGATAAGTTTTGCGGTTCTTTGTGATGTGACAATTACGAACTCTATTTCTTCACCAAAATCCAGTGTTGGAGTACCGGATAGTCTTGTTACAGGGAATGGATTTACCACCAAATTAAAGTGCATTCGGCGAAATTTCGCAGTTGCATGTCAACACACTGCACTTAGCGCGGAAAAGACATTTGTTAGTCGGTGCACCATTATTCCAAATCCAGTAGGTTTATGCGAAGGTTTTCTAGGGTCCGATCAAACACCGAATATCGAAGGTGTATGGTATTTCTATATCATCTACAAAAAATCTGGTGACAAGTAATTTTTACTTATATCATTGATATACATAAGAACAGAAAGGGACCTAACACACTGCATTGAAGCGTATTACTTTTTATCTTCAGTGATGAAATCTTAGTAAATTCTATATGTACTTGGTGAGTACGATCAGATAGGCGCGATTTGAACCATGAGTGTAAGGGATCAGTAATCCCGAAGTTGATCAATTTCGTAAAGTGGTTGTTGTGCGGCACTCATGCAAAGACCTACTAAGGGTCAATAAAGAGATTGATGGTTGCTTTTCCATTGTCAGTGGTGCTTGTCAGATGATTTAGAAAATATAGCCTACAAGCCTGGCATGAGCGTTTTTGCAAAAACCCATGCTGTGTTAGGTTTAGTTAATTTAATGACAGCAAGGGAATAACAGATTTCCCTTTTATAATACTTTTTAAAATTCTCGAAAAAGCGGAATGTGACTAAGACTAGTTTTTAACCACACTTATGTCCATGTTCTATAATAGAGTTTCCATTACTTCAGGAACATCCCCGAAGTAAATGATGCGGTAAACCTGTTTGGAAGTAAAACTGCGATTTCCCGGCCACCAGATATTATTGTGTTATCGCTAACTTTTCTCCAAATTTTTGGAACGTAGTGAATTGTATCGAGCACAGAAACCTTGGCGCTGACTTGCACAGCTAACGAAGAGCCAGTAGCACGTCGTTTTCGTTGTGATATAGAATTCGGTCCACAAATTCCTTTCTGTTACGGATTTACAGATTTATAATCACAATTTTTTCAATGGATTCAAGTATGCTGGTCATGTTTGCCGGCAAAATTTCATTTGAATGCTTTCTAGACCTTCTACCTGTGGATGCCATGTGTAAGTATCCAAGAATAACATAATTTTTCAGACACTTTGGCCTAAATCTTATCTTTCGAGCACCCACTTAGTGAAAAGTTCTTTTGTCATCCACGCATTTTTGTTTGCTCCGTAAGTTGCGCGAAGTGTTCAAGTTCTCACCAGTAAAACGTCGTGGTTTCTTAATGTTGCCATTCAAAACCAGTTTCTTTTACCCGTGCCTGACATATTCGGTCAGCACAAGAGAGTGATCTTATTCATGGCTTTTGCGATCCGTTGAACCTGTCGGCAGAAAAGCATGAGGTGCCCGCTTGAGTTGCTCGGTAAAAAAGACTTGTTTCGTCTGCATTGCACACACTATCATCATCAAATGCATTTCAAGTTCAGACAGTCGATCTTTCAGGTATTTTCACAGAAGGCTTTGTCCGCAAAACTCTCTTCGCCATGCGCACGTTTATACACAAGTTGATTTCTATTCTTCCTTAATTACAACCGTCATTTTGTGGGGACAAATGATTTTTAATGTCTTCTGTTGCCTTTTACTTCCTAAGCAGGTCTGTAGCTGTTGGTTTTGCTCACGAACTAATACCATCCAGTCTTTCGGTGCAGTTTCAAATTCTTCATCCTTTCCACATTCTTTACTTTTCTGAGAGCATGCGGTGCCAGGCGACAGATTCCGCCGGAGTCCCTGTTTGTTGATAACCAACCTGGATACGGTACGGCAATAAATGTACAATTTACTCGACAACATGGCCAGCAAGGTACCTGGTGGATAAGAATTAATTTTAAAAAAACGTCCGAATTTTCTACAATGGTCGAATTCTAAATGTTACTGGTCATACTTGTATGTAATCGATAGAGTACTGACAAACGTTGAGCGGAAAGATTACCCGACTTTGCTTAGTTCTCGAGTTTTGAATATACCTGAAATTTGCCAACAGCCGTCTTTACATTTAGCTTGGTCGTGTGTGGGATGGCGTAGTAACATTTTCTGATCTCTCAGTAGGCTGCCGATATCTTCGTCGTTATTCACGCTATCGGACTGTCTAGCTATGGTGTAATCGAAATAAAAGATAGTCAGAGCGAGGGTAGATAATTGACATAGCGACAAGTGCACCGCCCCTGCAGTTTGGCAATTAAGCGGTAGAAAGTCACTGGCATTGGGCAAGTAGACGGTAAAAATTTAGCATATTTTAGAAAAAGAATTGGTATTTGAAAACCTGGGCAATAAAGCGGGGTAAGCACTAAAAAGGGTGGGCAATGAAATGTCTCCGACTGTACTACTAACTAATTGTGACCACCGAACTCAACACAGCTTTGATAAGCACAGTTGACTGTGCAATCCAGACCTCCTCAGTGAGCTCAGCTCTAATCCTCAGGTCGATTGGTAACACTGTAGGTAAAACGACATTAATAGACCAGAAAGTCAATTGCTCTTCCAATGACACATGCAGCTCACTTTCTAATAATTTAGCGCCAAGTGCAATCGTAATAATTACATACAAGGCTCTGTGAAATCTGACTGAATGCACCGCGAAGACGCAAGTCGGTACTAGTAAAATTATTTTACGGTTTATTGCAATTAGGGCCAACATCTCAAATTAGCAGCACTCTGCACTAGATCATAAACGGGAGTGAAGGGAGCTTTTCTAGTGAGGAACCACAGGTTGCATGGGGTACATCATCGAGTATTGCAATCACTACTCGCGTCATGGTAGTGTGCTGTAATGTCCTCGATTCAATGTATACGGCAATTAGTAGCAGGCAGTTGGCCGTTATAAGTTAGTAAGACATCACTAATGGCCTATTTCGCGCTGCTTATACCCGTACATTTGGTGCGAATCATGCAGCATCACAACTATAATTATTAATGGGAGCGCAGACATCTGACTGTCAAGTTGAATTCTATTATTGAAGTAGAATCAGTTCTATTGTTGACTAGTCGACTCGGAAATGAATACTGCTCCATCCATATTTTTCCAGACATCCCTTGAAGCGAGCTACATATAAATGCCCGCATTCTGGAAGGTTATCTGATGGAAAACTCAACCAGAACCATTCTTGTGAATGTTGTTCCTGAAACTAAGGCGTGCAATGTGCATGAAATAATAAATCGTGATAAGGAACAACGGTGTTATGTTCGTGAAACGTTATCATTTAATGACGTCCTAGCAAACTCCGTCTAACGGCTACGCACATCACTGAATGACAAGAATATGACTCAAACGTGTGGGTAGACTTACAGTATAAACCTGGCATTGCAGCTACTTAAAATCTGGTGCATGTTTCCTTGCAAGCCAGCATCTGAACTTCATCTGAATGTAAAGAGTGCTGTACCTTCTGGAAGCGACATGTTACCAACGAACCAAACGCGATAGGAATTATAAAACGACAGTGCGCCAGCAGTGTATCGGAAGAAATCCCAAAGGAATTTATGAAGTGTGTGAACATATTTTCAAGCTGTACTTAGATTTGGGACTGACCACACAGATGATGAATCAAACTCAATATTTTTCAACTGAATTCACACCTTAGAAAAGTTATTCTTCATAATTTACTGCTCTACGAAATTCACATATTAATGGCACATTCGCCTACATATTGCTGTAGTCCTAGAATTTTTCAGGTAAATTAACTAACACCCAATAGCTCCTCAGTAAACTTACCGAATTTTTGGTATGTCAGATTACGAGTGATTGAGACCCAATTGCTATCATTGAAAGCTGGTGGCGCTAAGAAGTAACTACTGCTGAGATTAATATAGCTGGAATTGCACACATCGGGAACAACCGTCGCAATCAGGTATGTGCGGTCATTCTACACTACCGTAGCGACCTGAAATGTGCAATAGTTGATGATCCGGAAGGCTATTTTACCGACTCACTCTGATGCCGTCTGCGACCAAGACATAACGACACATGCCTCGTAACTGTCGTTAACTGCCCTCTAAATTTGATTCCGTAGATTGACTCCAGCCTGATACGTACATTATACAGGGTAACGAGCCTCAGGTACAGCCGCATTATCTTAATCGGTGACTTTAATGCACAAGATCTAAATGTATCGGTATAACCCAAGTAACAGTTGAAAGTAGGCTTGGTTAAACTTGTCGCCACTATATCTTTGATAATCATGTTAACTTGCCTAATGGATTCAGAACAACAAACAAACCGCCCTTCTGACATTCTGCTCCCAAACGAAGAGCCCATAGTGATGGAGTGTCGAGTACGTCTTAGCAACCATGTAGAAATAACGTTTAACTACGTATATTATGCAAAATTATCCATATGAACGCTCAGATTTTACCAATACATTCTCAGGTTACCAAATAATTAAAGAATTCCTCAAAGCTACTGCTTGGAATTTTCCACAACGTTTAAGCAAAGTTCGTTTAGAAACTCGGTGACATGGTCAACAGAATATCAGATACCAAGTCGCATCGTTTCGCAAAACTGCCCTCAATTGCTATAAACAGAATCCGAAACTGCCTAGCCAGAAAGCACGCATTTTTTCTTGCCTAAATAGCTAAGCCAGATTAATAGACTAGCGTCAAATCCTTGACCCACTGAAACCCTTGTACCTTGCTTGTCCATGAGTACAAAGAACTTATCCACAGAGTTCAACAAACATTTTTTATGTTAATTATCATATTGATGTACAAACATATCCACAACCCCCAGAAATGAAACCATGGCATCCCTTTACTTTTTACAACAGACAATAGAATACAACACCATGAAGAAACAACCAATGCCTCGAGGCTACAATGCACCCGATTCACGAAACTGCTGCCTGCACCTGTAACATAATCTCAACAACTTTACCGACTCTATGGTTTAAACATAGAATTATAAACGCAGCAACTGTCCTAAGTAATGAACTCGCATAGCGCTATCATATTTCATCGACATCTGTCGACATTCTACAGAAGTCACTGCAGGGTGAGGCCACTGAACTAGCCAGAGTCCCGTCATGATTCGTTCAAAGATGCGTTGGTGAAGAACAATAATAACTATGTGGGACCATGGCTTTAGTGCAACATTTTATCTAAACAGTAGCTGTTCAAATACTAAAAATATTGCGCGGTGATTTACCTCTATTTGTTCTCGGAAGTGACAGAATTGGCGGTCGCTGTGGTTTTAGTGGACTACCTGGGTTAAAGAGTACCGAGCAGCATAGTCGACGTTAAAACAATTCAGAAATGACCAACGCACTTATGGATCAAGGTAATTTTAAAGAAGTAGCTGGTGGAAGGGACCAGTCTGCCGCTATTTGTCTATACCATTTTACTGGCAACTTAACGCATAATGCTAATAAGTTAATAATTTAAAAAACAAACAAAAAATAACGTGTTTTTCATTCAACTTCACGCAGGCATCAGTTTATTCTCTCCCTGAGGAGTCGCATGCACGCACTATCTGTGACACTCTTATTGGTTATGGGACATTAGCCAATGGGACTCCCTGGATGAGCACAGGGCTAGGTGTATGCGTCTATGGGGGACAGGTATGCTCCCGAGTAGTTTTAGACATTGGTGTAAACGGAAGGCCGAAAGGGATGAGAGTGTCAGTGCTAGAAGTCAAAAACACTACACTTGACTGTAGCTGGTCAATCTAGGATGAGATGTTTGCAGGTCAGCAACCATTTAACAGATCATATTTCGGGACGAGCTAGCTTGGGTTCGTATTCTGACCTGGCCGGTAGTCGGTGTCCCTGTGCCAAATTTCCAGCGCTTGTCCGAGCAGTCTCTAACGTATCGAGCGAACAATTTGTGTTTCGTTTAAGGTGCACAGCACCAGTGGCGCATTTAGGCTTCTGATTAGTACTGCTTCTGGTGGAAAACATATACCGCATGACAATAATTATGGTATTAATAAAGTAATACTAAGTATGATATTTGTAAGCAATTGAAAGCTGTGACAGAATTTGCAGAGGACCTACACGCCCAGGTGATGTCATGCGGTTCCAATAGCAAAGTCACTTTTTCTTCTCATATTTGTCTGCATTGCTGGCAGGGTATTTACCCCATATATTTGTTATAAACGATGGCTGGAGGCAAGTTTACAGATTGAGTATGTGATAGACACTGAGGACTAACTACATTGCGCGTATTTATAACATTACACCACTCAGACGTTATCTGCCTTTTAATTGAATGGCTGTTCAAATAATCTTCCACACGAAAATAGCTATATATTGGTGTTCTAGTGGAGGTACAATGGAACAACGGCGCAGCCAGGGCTTGACAGGTCACGTGGAATGGTTTATGGGAATAAATGTTCGTTCAAGTTACACAAAATAGAAAAGCACGTCTGTGGACTTACCATTTTGTCCACTTTAACACATAGTTATAGCCGTCTAACTCGATTTCGTTGGGTTGGTGAGCACAATATTTGTCTGCGTATTGTCGTCACTCACTAAACAGAAATCAGCTCATTTAATGTAAATGTAATAAAGCATCTTCAAGTCGTTTGTTAAAAATGGGTAAGGTGGGCGCGGATATGACATAAGTCGAAAGTGCGTTTCACCGTTGACAAAACTCGAAGTGAAAAGTAATTCCGGCAGAAATCCAACGGACTGTATTAGGTGGCAATTTTCAATGTATGGCCCCTCAATTCTGTGTTGCATCTAAGCTTCAGGTAGATTCCCAAGTTACTGCCAAATCATTGCACAGTTTCACACGGCCAGATGGTAATGTCAACCGATCTATAGCGAAGCATATATGCTGAGACCAAAGTTAGACCGCAAATATATTTTGCTTCGTGGTATAATCAGGGTAAGCTCATTGTTACATAGATCTCGCGTGTAATTGTGCTTCGATGTGAAGGTGCATCGATTGCAATGGGTATTGCCATGAATCAGATTGTGCAGCAGTCTCTATTTATCTTTTAGCATTCGCAGCGAAGGCGGATGGAGATGGAATTACCGGCATCGCTTCCGAGAGATAAGGATAGAACATTTTCCAAGTAAGTGCTTAGTAAATGACCGTTGAAGGTTGTTTATCGATGTTCTGTCTGATATCCGCATAATACCTCAGATAATTTTGCGATGCTCCAGTACAGTCCGATTAAGGACTTTAAATAATTCAATTGTAGCTGTATTTGCCTACACATTATGAGAGTTATTAGCGTAAGATTGTCAGGCTTGTGCTATCTGGTACCCAATTCGTTCTAAGAACATGAAGGTACAAGAATGTCTTATGTTAATATCACGGTAGACCGTTGCACACAGATGCGTTCGCTGTTACGTGTGAAAGATACTTCCGGTGTCAAGTGACCGCGAGATATGATACTTGACTGTTGTACTTAGGACGTCATTATCCACCGGTCGCACCCATTCGCAAGCGAATGAATGTATTCTTGAATGTGTGGTGGTACATTCGGCAGCCCAAATCCTCGGTACTTTTGGACAAATGATATTTCACCAACAAAGAAATACGGCAAGGCATGTTTGTTAACCGAATTGCGATCCTTGACACTAAGTGGAGCAATTAATGTATCGCGCGGACATGATTGTTTAATCCCGCTGGTAATTCGACCCTAGGGAGGGAAATAGTCGCTTAAGGTTAATATTTTAATGCGCCATGTGTGACGATAGCTAACCCATTGATGTGTTGTGGAATTCAAGAAATCCATCTAAATGGCTAACGGTTTGTGAGGCGCCCGATCGAATGATTTCTGCATGTGCAGGCACAGAATTTATTTGACATATTTTGAAACAATAGAATCCGGTAGGTAGTTCAGGTAATGCAGCCTAGAGAATGCGTACGAACGTTAGCCAAGTAAACCATATTAGGACTTGTCTATCAGCTACGGTGAGTTGTTGAACAGCCACACTTTTTATTAATTTCACGAGTAATCCGGCTATTATGGGAATGTTATGGCTTGGCCTGTAATTGTCAATCACCTGTTCTGCGCAGCCTATTGTATCGATGGCTGAGAAATGAAACTTTCCATTGGTATGCAAATATTTGGATCCCAGTGAAACGGCGAACACAGACAAAAGAAGCATAACGAATGGGCGGATGTCAGCAGCTTCCGGCATTGAGCACGGTTGGATAGAATATTTTGCTTGGCAAATATTGTGGAGAGCAATTACAATATAAATGCAGCCTTAGTGGAATTATAACATTAGTGTCAAGAGTCGTGTATATGGAAAACAATGAGCTAAATGTGCCTGGATGTCGTCCATCAGTTAAGTGATTAATAAGAAGGGTTTGTTGATTCTTCGATGGAGAAGTCAGACCAGGTCTTTTGCTTTGCATGTCCTTCGTAGGGTAATTTGATCTTTATGTGTTCTCTCCACCAACTGTAATTGCTTGATTTCCGAGGTGAGTCGATGTACCTGTGGAATCATTGGAAATTATTACATCATATGTTAGCGCGTGATTCTTTTACTGTGTTTCTGACTCATCCAATGTTCGGATGCTTCTTTTCAAACGTCACTGATTCGTTTTTTGGTGAAGCAACGGGGGCTATGATTTTCTGAAACTAATGATAGAACTGCACCAAGGCTGTGCATGTTGTTTTAGGGAAAGAAGGCATCTTTATCAAAGGTTTGGATTATTTGACGGAAGCGTTTCCAGTTAGTACTGCGGCTGGTGTATTAGGAAGTAGGTACTTTTTTCTTGGCCATTTTAACGGTGAACCATAAGAGCATTATATTGCTGTCGATACTAGGGATGTTCCCTGAAACATCTCTGTACGTTGGCCACACCCAATGTAAGCATCACGTCTAATGTGTATGTCAACATAGCTGGTATAATAACCCACGGTGTCCAACCAACTCTAACTTAATAAATGAAGGTTGTGTATAGAAAAGTAGGTCTGGGAAGACCAGTTGTAAATTCGGTATGTTGAAATCACCTCCAGTCATGCTTTGTTTATACGTCTACTCCTATGCGAATTCTAAGGCTGAGGTGATACGGACAAAATTCATTGTTGATGAATCTGTCGGGTTACGAAAGGTTGCAAATAAACCGAGGCCCTTGAGAAGGAAAGCCAGAGCCAATCAGGGCCATTTGACATCAATTGATGTTCAAGACACTCAGCTGTGCATATGTGAGGGAAAAATGAACAATGATTTATAACGGATAAAAGTGCAAGTGCTTGACATGTTCCGTAGGGTGTTTGGAGTGAAAAAGGTAGAGCGAGGGATAATGGAGTCGTCAGTTCGTGCGATTACAGATTTAACAACGCTGCCGGATAAAGCGAATTTTGAGATGAGAGTAAGCGCTCACAAGACAATAAGGGGAGTGGTTATTGATCACATTACAAGGGAGAAAAAAATAAAAAGGTAAGCAGGGACAACAGTTACTCGTGTGTAACTATCTTGGGTCGACTGGATAGAGAAATCCAGTTTCTATAGTAGTAGCGTTTATCAAATTTTGTGCAATGGGTTGGGAGTGACTCATTCTCGAGTAGGGTTATGGCGCTATCCCCTGTCTGTTGTGCATTAGTGCCAGCATCTGGTGGTGGAGATGCATGAGACATCCTCAACCTTTTCGTTTACAGCGATCATTACGTAAAAGGTCAAAAAGGGGTAATTGGATTACAGTCTACTATAACAGCGCGTAAAACCTTTTGGTAACAAAGATTGCTTACAGCTCGTGTATATATGCAAGCATGCTTAGGAAATATAGCTGGTTGATAAACTATATAAATAGTAATGGAACACACCATAAACGCTGGAATCGGCGTTTGTTTCACTGTTGTGTGAGCCATTGTAATCACGGACATTTTGAGCGGTATATTTGTGTGGGAGCTTTGGGAACGAGTGCATTGCTAATAACTTTGCGGGTAGTGGTATTGTGCCTTCCGCCGTCGTTGGTATTCTTTGTGAAAATAGTGGATCGATGTATCAAGTTTACATTGCGGTTGGTTTGGCGCTGTTTTTTAAACATTTGAAGAAATCGCAGAAGTAACGGTGCATATGTTTAGCATCTGCTGCGTATGTGGTGAGTTGAAATGGCCTTGGTTCTGTTCAACCTTATAAATGTATATCTCTATACTTATATCTAAAGAATAGTTTTAAAAATTTATATATTGCTTTATCTCCCTGAGCAAATAGATGATGTCACGAGCGTGTTCCACCACCTTATAATTTAATATTACTGTAGCTGTTCAGATGAAGTTTGAAATCGGAGATATAAAAACTGTGCTCCGATATGCCTGCTGATCATATACATTACGTGCCTGCTTGTTTTCACAGAATTCCGGATGTGCTGAAGCGAAGAAAAAGGTAAATGCTTATGCTCACACGGCTAACACCGCAGTTGTCGCGTAATCCTTCAGTTCATGGACGCTGTGACTGCGACGAACTTTGTTAAAACTCGTGACAGATTGCATAATATACTACCGTCTAAGCACTGCGCGTCGTGATAAACCAACTGCCTGTTCAAGGAGAAGTCTGCCGGAGCAGAGCCTAGTTGTTCACTGATGGAATACAAATAAGGACGTATGAATTGGGCACAGGTACTCCAGGTCGCTGATCCACACCAGGCTGGAAGTCACAAGCGGGTCAAAAATGGGATCATTTAAGAGATTTTGAATGCAGATGAAACCTATATAATACATCCAATGACTTGACTGCTATATTCTGAGCTTTGTCAATCGTATCACTCGACACCGGAACACACTACTTTGCTAAAACTTTGCCGTATTGCTAAATGCCATATCATCGCCGAAGGCAGCACAGCAGGGCCGATAAATAGTGGCGGCGCACAAAAATCACTCAGATAATTCAGGCAAACGCGAAAACCAGGCAAACGCTGTTCTCTCATTTACCGACTTTCTTTCAAATTGCTGTGAATAATTTACAACAGGATCTTCTCACTCAAACTCTGATATGGACAACTATTGCAGGCAGCCATGCAAGTAAGCATTTTGCACGTGGTGACATGCATTGCTGCTGACGTGAAAGTAAAGCCGAAACATGTTGTCACCAGGATGGAAGGTGGTCCTGAAATATAATAAATAATAATAATAATAATGTATCAGCTGTACGGTTTAACTACGCTGCGCTGCCGCGTGCTCACTACTAGTGACGCACGGGGATGAATATATCGCGAGGAAGCCCACCCCTAGACGGATTCAAACCGATGACCTTATGGTTTTAATATGAACGCGGAGACCACTCGGCCACCGGCCGACAGCTTGTCCTGAAGCCTTGTTGGACGATGATAATGGCTCCACAACTCGTGCTTACGATGCACTTATAGTGCTTGCAACGGCACAATTAGCAGGCATCTCCTATGGTGAATCGCCAGTGTCTGTCATGTCCAGGGTAGATTTAAACAGCAACTTCTTAACTTGGAGACAAACCACATGCTCAACAGCATACTATCTATGTTATCGATTGACGGACGCGATATCTGGATCTCCTGCTATTTGGTGTCCTTTGAATGGTATCGTTACGAATACCTTTTTACTTAGAAACGTCAGGCACTCGTTCGTTCCCGGCTTTCGCGTTCCACGTTAGTGCATTGCTAGGATCTTATCTGGACGTATTTTTTCGCCCACTGTCTAGCAGACGCCTTGCAGCTCACACGTACTCGCTTCCTATGAGCAAAGCTGGCTAGCTATCACAAAGATGGTACGAAATGGTGCTCGTGTGTAATGCGCAGGACAATACATATCAAACCTAGTTTAATGTGCCATTTAGGTTTATTGTAAGCGAACGTCTAAATTTGGAAGGCTTTGTAATATTCGTTCTCAACTGTAAATTCAGTTGCGAGTTAACACAGGTTAGCGCCAACCGTAGTTGTTTTGCTTGTTTGGCTGTGTGTACAACGACCAAATTGTCATTCATCTAGCGGCTAAACGCATGCACGTGGTGTATATTACACCTGTTGGTCTCTGTATGCAATCCATCTAATTCGCTAAGTATATGAAAGCGGCTAATAAAAATACGCGAAGTAGCTGAATTCAGATTATTCTGTCGAAATGTTGTTCTTTCTTGCTCTTTAGACACTGGCAGTTGTTTGATGGACAGTTCAGCTTACACTGCTCGAAATACTAACAGTTCTGGTCGAGACTGGAAAGCACGCTCTCCGTTTTCTAGGATCGAAGAGATAGGCAACAGGAGAAGTATTCACTGAATGACAAACAGGATGCCTTTTCTGGTGTTCAAGTTGCGCAAAGGGAAATAAGCGTGATTTCGAAAAGATTTGACAGAGAAAAGATGCATGAGAAGCAGCGCTCAGAATATCCAAAAAGAGAACCTCAGATAACTGTGACTTCATTGATGTAGTATCAAAAGGAAAAAAGCAGCACTATGATATTTAAACTGAGTAAGAATACTAGGATCAATCTATCAAGGGATGTTGTACTATGCACCTTGTTTTGTAAAAGAAATCTTAATTATCTCGAAGTCGTGAAATCATTGCACATGGTTGCGGTTGAACTTAGGATTGTGCAATCACGGTTGACATTGTATGCGTAAGTTTCGAAATTGTGACTTAACCACCGTCCTGGATCTGCGTCTGCCAGTTTCTTGGAAGGGTAAAAGCTTTGTACCCGGTTCAGAACTACTTCGGTCAATCTCCGCCTAATAAACTATGATTTCTAACTTATTCCTCATCGCATATTATGGTAACGCTATGTGGTTTATTTGTTGCTGAATTCTGTTTCACTACACTCCGATGACAATATAAACAGGTAGTTACGTACGAGAATGACAAAGGGATCAGTCCAAAGCTGAAAGGCTGCATCCCTCCGTTCCAGGCTTGACGATCTTCCACAATAGACCAGCATGGTACACAACGTGTCCAACAACACATGTGATGTGGCATGAGCTAGCTGTTACTTTGCCGCTGGCTTGATAACCACACACCCCTTGTCATTGAGCAGCTGCAGCGGGTAGTTGAAAGGCTTCTCTCGAAATCAGGACGGATTCTTAAAGGATCTGAGTTGCGGCATATGACTTCATCGTTAGCGAAGTACCTGTGCAACATGTAAATGTCTGAATTCTGGGAATGTCTGATTGCTATTGTGTGCGTGTTCGTACCCAATACGTGCAACCGACTCAGGAAGCTTTGCCGTGCAAGTACTGTTTGTGTGTGAATTCTGTGCTTATTTTATATTTACATTCTGTACTTTGGTTGCATCCGAATTACTCAAGAACTGAGCTTGTCTACAGTTTTTTGTATTGTACCATTTACGTTAGCTCGTTAGCTACGCGCCGGTAGTGCGATACACTAAGGGTATTGCCTATAGTTAATATTAGGGCTAGGTAGTTGTTGGTTGATTAACACTTTTTGCCCTTCTAACGCAGTTAGCAAGGACTATTGCGACCTTAAATACAACTGACCATATCGCATAATTTATTAGGAAATATCTATATCACGGCTGACAATGGCACGTTTTGGATACAATGTGAAATACGGGAATATCAGCGGATTCTATTCATGAGGATATAAATGCATGTCTATGCAGCACTTGCCATGTAACTTGAAAACGTGCCAGATGTATAAAAAGGAACAGCATTACTCCCGCTAGAACATGATAGAAAATTAACCGGTTTGTCAGTGTTCCCCATAGCACTCATGATTTGATCGCGCTGCATCAACTTCATAAGCAATATGACGGATTGTGAGCATGACTAGTAGAAAATCGCATTACTTCTGAGCACCTGGCACTCTCATGTGGGCACAAACCGTCTTCGCTACTGCAGTACCCTAAGTAGATCAAGAAGTTAAAAAACATACAACTGGCGCAGCGTTACGGAATGTCGGTATTGCGTCTATTAATTTGCCATACTTCCTTCGCAATGGATAATTCCGCGAATGTCTGTTGTATGTTTAATAGTTTCGTACGTTCATCTGCAATAGCTGCTCGCATGGAACATCTAGTTCTTTGAAAAAGTGGTCGCCACCGACCTTCCGTGGGTGCGTGGACCACTTGGGTACACGCCACTAAACACGGGTTCCGAACTTGCGCCATAACCATGCACCATTATTCGAATGAAGTGGACAACTGCTATTCCCCTGTCTCATGCCACGTAGCTTGCAAGTGTTGTCCGCTTATTGCCACTTAGCGTTTCCGGGCCGAGGTACCCATAGTACCTACCTAACCTTCACAGACCTAATGCCACCTGCGAGCCATGCATCAAGTTACCTTGCACCCTATAAAACACAGCTTACTCCTATACTCTGTCACTATCAACAGCACCAAATATCTGCCCTAAGAACAACGATACTGACGACAACACTAACAAATATCTGCGACTAATTAAGGACCCATAATTCTCTATAACCGCCACGAAGGGCATTTCATGTACAGGGACCACTCCTATCCACCGAGCAAGTGCGAACTATTGTACAGTGAAATTGCTTATCCCAAGGACCGTATTCTATAAATCAAGCAAACGGATTACGCGCCAGTAACTTCTGGCTACGCGACACATCATCTGCTCGCAGTGGTGGGATCTAACCTATCCATTTCCAGAGATCTTATCGCAAATGGATTTTGCTCAGAACGCATTCCGAATCCCTCTCAGCAGTTCGACATACCTGGTCCTTATTGCGCCCTTTACACAAGCATTGATAACACTCCATACGTATTCAATTGCGTTCAGCGACGAAGAGTATGGCGCTAGCCGTAGAAGCGTTCCTGTTCAATACATTTCCTGCTAAAACATGCTCTGGCTCGGCGCATTTTCGCAAACCGTAATGAACTGATCAATGAAACGCGATCCTTGGATATTCCGAATTTCTCGAACCCACTGCGCGCACCGTCATTTGTTGTTATGCCACGCAAAACTACAAAACCTATCAAAGCTTTCCTCGTCATCGCGTCAAATATGTGCACATTCTGGCCTCAACTCTTCGCCTTGATACAATGTGCACGACGCCCACACCTGAGCGACCTCTAGTACGAGCACAAAAGAGGTGTTAAATCGTCTTGTCTCTCCAAACGGGTTTTCTACCTTCCGCAAGTAATTGTAGTATTGTCAAGATAACTTGCGTAGCGAACGTATGCAACTTTTTCTGCAACGGTATCTTGTGAGTGTCGTCCGCTAATTGCCTTATATCGCCTCTTGACCGCTGTACAAGTGATACGTACCCAACCTTCGTAGACGTAATACCACCTGCGAGCCATTCATGATTTAACTTGCACCCTATACAACAGCGCTTACTCCTCCACTGTGCCACAACCAACAGAACTAATCACCTACTCTTTTAACAGCGACAGTGGTGAAAACAGCAACAAATATCTGCGACTACGTAAGGACCCATAAGGTTCTGTATTCGCAATGCAGCGCATTTTATTCCCCGGGTGTCTTCCTATAAATCGAGGAATGTGTCAACTGTCTTACCGTCAGCGATTAAGCAGCAAAATCTTTACCTGCGTTGCTAGTCGGGGCGTCTGTATGATGCAAATTCTTTCCGCTAATGTTCGCAACTGTGTACATTCTTTGTTGCTCTTCGTTGTGGTGCCTCTAACGCCTCTAGGTCGCGCTTTAACCACGGTTGCCAAAGTTGGATAGCGTATTCCTTGTGCAGGTGCTCGTAGGAATTGCGCATCATTGGGAAGTTTGATGGGTCTAATCTCCCGAATGCACTTCGCAGCATGCCGACGTGTTGATTTCCTCTTTTCGCAGCTAACTTAGCATATTTTGAACAGTTGAGTTCGCTCTGTACGAGCACACCAAGGTCACATTCCTGTGACCTGGTCTGCAATTTGTTTGTTCAAAATAAATATATATAATTATTTCCATCGCATAATTGCACAACGCGACATATATCTACGTCGAATGTTAGGACGCTTTGAACTGCCCAGTTCGACACCGTGTTAAGGTCACACTGAAGCATTTCTTGGTCGTCCGGTCCTCTGATCCTTCGCCATATCTTGATATCATTAACAAAAATTAAAAATCCGGAAGCAATTGATCTTGTCAAATCCTTATTGAACACCAAGCATAGACGAAGTCCGAGCACCGAGCCTTTTGGTACACCACACACCACTCCATTGCATCGAACAATGATTCTCGGACCCTCTAGTCGTGTTCGGGAAGAAAATGGATAATCCAACTCAGAATTAGATCACCAATGCCGTAGTTTCGAAGCTTCTTCCGAAGCATTCGATTGTCTAAGCGATCAAAAGCCTTTGCGAATCCTAGCTAGATGACATCTACCGCTGCTCCATCATCAACGGCTTCAGTCCAGCTATTACTTGCATTTAATAGGTTAGTATTACTTGAGCGCTTTTGACAAGGCATGTTGCACTGGGACTATTAAGTTGTGGCTTTCCAGATACTCAGCAGCGCATCTGCTTTGATTGATCCCATAACTTTTTACAAGGTGCAGTACAATAAGCAGTTATTGGACGGTAGTTGGTAGGATCAGTGTGGCTAAAACCTTTATGGATAGGATTGATGAAACCTGGCTGTCTTCTAAACATCGCTAGTAGAAAACGGCCAGTGATACTGCTAGATCGCCATCTACCGCCTGCAGAGCCTTTGGTCGGATGTTGTCAGCTCCAGGAGAACTGTGGATACGCAAGTATAACAAGCGATACATCACAGCTTCCTCAGTGAAATCGATGTTGCTTAAACACGACGGTGGCTTAACAGAAACGAGGAGAACATTTAGCCTCGTTACCTGCTGGAAAGTTTGGGAGTAATTAAGCTGTAGGAAATCGGCTGCTTCCATTGTTGATCGCTTGCATCAATCAGAGGAGACTAGTACTAGAATCCCCCGTTTTATCTTCCGAAGTTCGGTAACGTGCCTGTAAGAACGTTTGCGGTTCTTGCAGAATGACTTCATTAACTCCATCGCAATAAGGCTGGAGCTTACCGTGGTTCGATGGTTTGTGTGCCTCAGTGATCCATTGAGCTATACTGGTGATGCATTTTTACACCTTCAGAGCCACTAATACCAGATTGCTCAGTGGTTAGAGGCCAAACAAACAGCCTCCTAGTATTCAGGTTGAGGGTTGGAATGAGGGTGGCTCCTTATTCCTTAAAACGGACTCCTCGTAGCCCAACACCAACCCCGCTGCCTTGAGGACAAGTCTTTGAACCAAAGGCTTTGGTTGAGAAACCTAATCGTTCTCCTGTCCAGGCCTTGGCAACCTGACAGTATCCTGCCCAAGCAATACTATGAATTTCTCTTCAAACAAATTTATAATGCTCTGGCCACCGTAGAGTATAATTAACGGTGCCCTATCTGCTGCATCGAGCAGTGGATAGGGGTTTGGATGCTACTGCTCAAGCCTTCCCGTCTTCTTATTCCTCCTCTTACGCTTTTTCACCCTTATCCTCCCGTTTCAGCTTCCCTTTCATCCCCTTGTTTTCAATCACCAATGCTTGACCCTGCCCACCTTGCTTTGCTAGGATTTACCTGCTAGTTTCAACTCAAATGTGAACGCAGAGCGTCATTTCTGCCCTGTGAACAGGCACATGTCTAGACAAGCGGTCCATTCCAGTTCATCGGCTTTCATTTGGAGCCCACGATCTTCCTTCAGGTTGGCATGACTCAGTGTTCGCACAATGCTTCAGATCGATCAACAGGCAGCACTTGCCTGAACGTATGGAACCCTCTCAATCTATATCTGCTGCTTATCGGAGACCCAATGAACGATGAACAATGATTTATCACGAGATAAAAGCAATTGCTTGACATGTCCCGTAGGATGGTTGAGGTGAATATGATGAAATCAAAATATGTCTGGGTTATCTATCGAACGTCTGCCGAGATGAATAGTTTGATAAGTAATATCAGTGTAAAATTAAAATAAATTTCGAGCGTAAACGTTCAGAAAGACACTGGAGTGCAGTGATCATTGAGGTAAGGAGTGAGAAAAGTAAAATATGGTCGCTCACTTAGGTCCATTTGATACATAAATTCTGTTGAAAAGCATGCTTGGCGTAATCCACAGTAGGGAAGTTTAGGTAACAAAATGTTGGGAGCTAAGAGCAACATCTAATCGTTTTTTGAAAACATCCAAGGTACGAGAGGACACAACTGAGTCTGGGAGTGCATTCCAAGGTTTGCAAACCCGAAGGGAAAAGTAATTCCGTCGACACTAGACGGCCATATTGTTCCTTCAACTTTAAGCAGTTACCCCTGAGCTGCGTGTTGTGGCTAAGTTTCAGCAAATGGCGGCATACGTGGTTGGGGTCACTCAGTATCTGATACGCTAATATGAGATCGCCGCACAGCCTTCGATAGCGCCCGCTGAAAATTCCCAGCAACTTCAGCCTTCGGTGGTAAGAGTGATAGCGCAGACCCTGCACATTCTTTGTTGCTCTCCGTTGTGGTGCCTCTATCGCTTCTAGGTCACGCTTCAACCAAGGTTGCCAGGCTTGGATAGCGTATTCAACATGCAGGCGCACGTAGGAATTGTGCATCATTGGGAAGATTGATGAGTCAAATCTCCCGAATGCCCTTCGCAGCATGCCGACATGTTGGTTACCTCTTTTCGCAGCTACCTCAGCCTGTTTTGAACAGTTGAGGTCACTCTGTACGATCACATCAACGTCACGTTCCTGGGAGCTACACTGCAATCCGTTTGTCTCAAGTGAATAGGTGTAGTTATGTCTATGGCGTAATTGTACAACGCGACATTTGTCTACGTTGAACGGTAGGGCGTTTTGAACTGACCAGTTCGACAATGTGTTAAGATCGCACTGCAGCCGTTCATGGTCGTCCGGTCCTCTGATCCTTCGCCATATCTTGATATCATCAGCGAAAAATAGGAAATCGGAAGTAATTGATCTCGCAAAATCGTTAATGAACACCAAGAATAGACGAGGTCCAAGAACCGAGCCTTGTGGTACTCCACACGCCACATCGATTGCATGAGAAAATGATTCGGGGACTCTCACCACTAGCCGTCGTTCTTGCAGAAAATTGTCAATCCAACTCAGGATTGGGTCACCAATGCCGTAGTTTCGAAGCTTCGGAAGGAGAATGCGATGGTTTAAGCGATCAACCACTTTTGAAAGTCCAGGTAGATGACATCGACTCCTACTCCATCATCAACAGCTTCAGTCCAGCTATTACGTGCAATTAATAGGTTAGTATTACACGAATGCTTTTGACGAAAGCCATGTTGCTCTGGGGCTATTAAATTGTGGCTTTCCAGGTATTGCATCAGCGCATCTGCGATGATTGATTCCATCACTTTGGATAGTACGGGAAGTAGTGTTATTAGACAGTAGTTGGCATGATCAGTGCGGCTACCTCCTTTATGAATAGGAGTGATGATCGCTCGCTTCCATACTGGTGGAATACGGTTCTCCTCTAGTCATCTCTGATAGAAAACAGCCAGTGGTGCTGCTAGATCATTAGCTACCGCCTGTAGAGCCTTTGGTCGGATGTTGTCAGCTCCTGGAGAACTGTGGATACGCAAGGATAACAACTTATTCAACACAGCTTCCGCAGTGAAGGTGATGTTTTCTAAACCAGATGGTGGAGTATTAGAAGTGAGGAGAATGTTTGTGCTCGTTACCTGCTGGAAAGTTTGGGAGTAATGAAGCCGTAGGAGATCAGCTGCTTCCATTGCTGATCGCGTGCACCCATCAGCCGTGACTAGTGCTGGAACCCCTCGCTTTACCTTTCGAAGGCCGTTAACGCGCCAGTACAGGAGTTTGCGGTTCGTGCAGAATCGCTTCATTAACTTCTGCTGATGTGTGACCTTGTCTTCGCGGATCAGTTTCACACAGAAGTTCCGATGTGTCACGTATGCAGTCCAGGTTTCGGCATTCGGGTAGTCCTGGTGATCTCGCCATGCCCAATTCCTCCGGGACATACATTTACGTGTTCTGCTCCTCAGAAATGACTTACGCTTGTTTTTGGGTTGGAAGGACTTCTACTCTGATATGTGCGCTACCAGTGTGCTAAACGTTATTGTAAATGTTTCCCAGGCAACATGTGGGGGGCATTCGGTTAAGAAAGTCCAAGATGTATCCTTAACAAGCTTAGACAACACACTGTAGTATGTGACAGTATGCACTTTATCCTCCTCCTTTTCAGGGTACTCCGCATAGCATATATAATCAAAGAGTAGAGCAACATAATCACTACGACCCAGTGGTGTGCTTGTAACTAACCCGTCAACCATGAGTTCTTCGTTAGTGAGCACAAGATCCAGTATCGACGGCTTGTTAGCAGTTCGAAATCTGGTGGGAGAGGTTACGTGGTTGTAAAGAGGGTGGCTAGGAATAAGCTCTTGCAAGCAGGATTTAAAGTGCGTACCGTCGGTTGCCGGCGTTTCTATGTCATGCACGTTAAAGTCTCCAGCGATAAGAATGTGGGTGTAGGATTTGTTCAAAGCAAACTGGAAAACGTGGTTCAGTTTGGAGTCCATTTCCGAAGTTGAGTTTGGTGGGCGATAAATCACGGCAAGTAGGCATGTGCCCTTGTTTCGCAACCATAGGCGGCACCAAAGCGAATCGGGAGCTCGGATTTCCGGGTGGTCGATAACTTCACATCGGAGGTTTGTATTATAATAAAGAATCACACCGCCACCCCTTCCGGTTCTATCGGTCCGAAGCAGTGACATACCGGGTAAATTGATCTCAGAATCGGTTATCTCAGGGTTTAACCATGTCTCCGTAATCATGACGAGGTCCCGCGGTTGTGAGGCATGGAGTTCTCTAAGTTCTGCCAACTTGCTTAGAAGGCCTTGGGCGTTTGTGTACATGCAAGATAGGACTTTTGTTGTTAGGAGTTCATTGATAGATGTCAAGTTTGCGTTAGTTTTTAAGCCGGCCGTCAGGTGGCCGGCCATTAAGCGTTTTTTGGTTTATGTATTTCAGTCGTGTTGCATGGCATTATTGAGCTTTCCTGAACAGTCGTTTCACTCGTGCTGTGCTCGATCCTCTTGTGTGCCGTGGGCACTGTTGTGTCGGTCTCTCTGCCGGACTGTGCACATAAAGAATTTGTAGCGTTTGCAGGCTCCATCGAATTGCTTCCGACTTTTGGCTGTTCGCCTGCTGCCTTTAGCCGGATCTCTGTTGGCAACCTAGCTCGAAACTTTAACCACCTATCCAACAGAACTTGCGTCATTCCCTCGGAGTGTAGTATTACTTTCATTAGTCTTGGACCGCAGCCCTTGTAGTTAGGTGATGACGGAACTCTTGTCAGGGATTTGGCAATAACATTGTCAACAGAGAGTGCTTCGCGGATGTAGCACCACTGCTCTCGGTCATGTGTTTGTGCATCGTGATCAGAAGAATGCAGAAGCTCAGGAACACCATAAACAAATATTGTTTTCTTGCTATCCCTATTAGCAATGCCGCGTTGCTCAAGTGCTTCTTTTAGGCGATCTTTCCAAGATAGATCAGGTAATATGCGCACTCCGCCGGGTGAGTTGCGAAGACGAACTGTTGAGAGCAGGACAGCCTCTGTCCCATCTGCTGAGTTTAGTGTTACTCGAAGAATTCGTGGTTCACCAGAGTGCACTGAGGTCGGGTGACGTGCTACGTGTTGCAGCATTGGAGGCTTAGCCCGAATGCCAATCACCTCGCAGATGGAACTCCACTGGTTGCGATCGTCTTACAACTTGCCTTTTATTGTTTCAAATTTGGATTCGGGAACATTGGTGCACACGAGAGTTAACGCAGCGTGGTTTTGTCTAGCGAGTGTTGGCTTTATACTTTTGCCGGCAATTCGGGTTGTTTAGAGGGCACCACTGGAGTTGACGGTGAAAGCTGCTTTGCGCCACGCGTGCTCGGTACTGAAGATGGACCTATGTGTGTCCCTCCCGGTGTGTTTGTCGAGGCAATCGATGCGTACGTTACCTGCTTGTTATCTGCACCGGATTTCCTACGGCTCTGAGCTGTCGGTGTCATGGCTGAATCTCCAAGTGAAGCCTCTATGGTTGGAGAAGTGGAAGCAGGCATGTTTGAGGCTTGCCCACTTATGGGAGTGAGGTGACCCAGTGGATTTAGAGTCACAGACGCTGCAGTGCGGTTGGAGCGTCTAGCTCTTTTCTTCGGCTTAGACTCAGAGCTTACTTTGGCCGGGTGAGGTATTATCGTGGACATATTTACCTCCGAGGGAGCGATCTTAGTATTTACAAGTTGCGCGATTATTTCAGTCATCCTATTGCGTTTTTTCATGAGCAAAGATAAACAGTTGACAACTGGAATGACTTGACATGTTGGGCAAAACCAAATGGTGTCAGCAACTTGGTTTGTCTGTCTCACTTCTTGGACGGATTTGCCTGCACATTGCGGACAGTACGATCTAATGCAGCTAGAACAGGTAATACTGATCTTAAGCACTTTACTGCAGTTGTCTGCGCAACATAGGCGACGTTGAACCATTGGAATGCTAGTCGTCCTCTTATTGTTTACAGCAAAGCCTATCTAAGCGCTCACCTTGATGAGTGTACTTTGCGCTAGGGGTGACGCAGGAAATGATCAGAACACGCACACGAATGGATAGTTGTTCAACCGCACCAGGGTCAGGCGGAGAGCCAGATGGAGGTCGTAACGCGCAGACTGTCGGATTCAGCGATCAATCGACTCGCAGTGGTACACACACACCCACACAAAGCGGCAGCGTCTGTTAATCGGCCTGCCTTAAGCGACGATGCAGGTGGAGCGCTGATAAGCGTCCCTAGAGCTGCTCAGTTGATGAGCGGAGCAAAAAGGCTGTAACTTTGTTATTCTGCAACTTACAGGAATGGTTGCCGCGTATTTGGGGAGTTCTCAACTTCTTCTTCCGAATGACACCAAAATCTTGTCCGAAAGACCGGCTTGATGTAGTTACACAAGTGGAATTCGGCAAAGAACATGCCGAAAACTGGAAACTGATGCAAGAGTGTAATCCACACAGTTTAGATCATGGAGATGGAAAGCACTGAGTAGAGCTCGTCGAAGTGGTTCGAAGGAGCGCACGCACAATATTGTATGGGGAGATTTGTAGTGGCCACAGAGGGCAAAGCTAGATTCGAGTTAAAGTGCAGGATTTTATCATTGCGCTTATCCTGTGACGATGCAGGTTCGAGCACGGCAAAGCCTTGTTGGTATTGCCCTGGGTACCTGGGCTGAAGCTGCTCTGGTTGACTGGATTCCAATCAGTAGCCGGATGTGTGCGGTCCGATTGGCTGGCTCGTTCAAAGCTTTGAAGTCGCGCGGAACTAACAGACATCTATCGTCATCGCTGCCTATGTACCCACCAACTCTAGTTACGATTCAGTAAAAGACGACTTCTTTCGCCGATTAAACGAGCTCCTTCGCCACAGAAGACGCTGGGACACTGTAGTGCTGGCTAGGGATCTGAACGCTTAAGTTGGATAAGCATCCACTGCGAACTGTATCTGGGTTACCCGCATGGTGTAGGTTCCCGTAATGAAAACGGTGAGCAGTTACTTCGTTTGTGTGAAGATACTCCGGCATCTACCGGACAGCGACTTGGCGCTCACCAGCCTCGAACCAGCCATGGACGCAGATCAATCACATTGCGATAAGTTACCGCTGGAGTGGCTGCGTCCAGAACTGTCGCTCGATTTGAAGCACATGTGTAGACACCGATCAAGCACTTGAATGTGCTGACCTGCGGATGCGTTTGGACGGAAGCCTAAGTCGAGATTGTGACCGAGTTGACACCAGCCAACATGCGAAGGCAGATGCTCTGAATGTGTATCGAAATACGCTGTCATGCAAGTTGGATAAACTCTCACTGGATGCAATGGAAGGTCACTGGTCTCATATTCACAAGACTTTATTAGCAGCAGGAAAATCCTCATGTGGTATGTCTAATCGCCAGCATGGGCATTGGGTCTCTTCACAGTCTCTGGAACTTATAGATGCTAGCCGGCATGTTCCGGCTAGAAGCGAACACAATGGAACTCGCAAAGTGCTCCTGGCAACTATCCGTGCTAGCCTGAAGAGAGACTGCGAATCCTAGTGGTCTGGTCGTGCATCAGATGTGGAAATGGCTGCTGCCCTTTTTAACCATCTGATGTGGGAATGGGGCAGCAGGAGTCCTGGTGTTAGTGAAACTATAGGTGACGATAGTGGACAGCCTACCCACAACTTGTCAAAGTGCTTGGAACGTTGGGCTTCGCACTTTTAAAGGTAATTTAATCGTCGGAATTGTTAGATTTCTCGCCGGCCACTGATTGCCCAGCTCCTTGGGCTGTCCATTCAGATCCACCTTTCGTTCGTAAGTCTAACTTGAGATCGCGCTGTTAAAGTTAAATAAAGCCGCGGGACCAGAGGTACTACCTCCAGCCCTCCTCAAATTCGAAGGATTTGCTCTTGTGGATGATTTACAAGAGTTACTAGTCGAACTGTGGGAGCAGGAAAATGTCCCAACCGACTGGAGCCGCTCCATCATAGTCACAATTTTCAAGGGAGGCTCATGTTTGGAATGTAGCAGCCATAGGGGAATCAGTCTAAACTCCATCGCCTCCAAATTGCTTGCCACTGTCATACTTCACAGACTGACTGGTAATCCTGAAAGCCAGATTCTTGAAGAGCAAGCCGGATTTCGTCGAGGTCAGGGTAGCATTGACCACATCTACAGCTTGCGTCAGTTGTTGGAGCACCGTCACATATATTGGCGGCCCACCGTTGTCATGTTCCTCGATATAAAATGTGCGTTCGATTCGGTGCAAGAAATTGCACTTTGGGAATGGCTACTCGAGAAATATTCACATATTATCCGGACATTATATGCGCGTAGCTTGGGCAGAGTGATTGCTTAGGATAAGTTGTCGTCGCTCTTTAATATCTCCAGCCGTGTGAGACAAGGATCCCCGCTTTCACCTTCCCACTTCCACCTCGCTATTGAGGAAGTCACGGAAGTCGAGTTTACTGGACACAACTTAGAAGGTGTGGATCTGCTCCTAGGAGAACGACTTCTTGACTCGGATTATGCTGACGATATTGCCCTAATCTGTACTAGCTCCCAGACGGGCCAAGCGGCAATGGACAGATTAGCACTGGCTGTCAGCCGCTTTGGGCCCTGCTTGGCACCCTCGAATTGCAAAGCGTTCATTCAAGATGGGTCTGGACCGTCTCCTACGCTGACCGTTTTTGGGGATTAGTTAAAGGTCGTTTAAAAATTCGACTACCTGGGAAGTTGCATCAGCGCCCTTGGGATTGAGGATGAGATCACTAATCTATAGTAAATCTCGGGGCGAGTTTGCTAATCTTCGCCACTTATGGAGCCGCCGCGACATCACTCTTTCTCTAAAGGGCAGAAGGTCCAATGCAGCGGTACGTTCGATCCTACTGTACGGTAGGGCAACCTAGCCACTTTGACCAGCGGACATGAAGAGGCTAGTTAAGTTAGACCACCGTTGCCTCGGCAAATTAGCTCACATCTGGTGGGAACACCGCGTGAGCAACGAGCGTGTTCGTTGCCTTGTTTACGGCGCAGGAAAATAAAAGAAACCGCTCAGCGCGTTAGTTCACGCACCAGGCTCCGATGAGTCGGACACATGTTACGTATGCCAGCCAAGCGACTCCCGCGACGTGTATTGTTTGCGCGTTTGGGGTGTGGATGGAAGAAGTGGTGTGTTGGCTAAGCGATGACTTGGTCGAGAGGAATGAAGGCCCTCACTTCTGAGCTGACCTCGGTTGGAGCTTCTCAGCTCCTTGGTTTGTGTCCGAAAGACAATGAACACGTTTGGCTGGATACACTTGTTGATATGACTAGGAGCCAACCTCTGTGGGGTTCGTTTTGTGAGACATTTGTCTCAACCCATCCCTCTTAGCCTTCTCCTAGAACCACAATCTCACTGTTTAGCCTTTTATAATTTTGCATATTGCTCTTTTATGCACAGTAGCCGGCTGGTGGGTTACGATGCCCATCCGTTACCGGTAGCTCAGCCGGCTTGCATACAGTCAAGTATGTGACACGAATTGATTTTTTCAACATTTAAAATCAAGCTGGAAGGTATTCAAATTTCGCGTGTTAAAACAATCGTTTATAGTGCACTACGGTAAAAAGTTAAAAGGTAGACAGGTTCCGTAGGATGGTTTGCGTGCAGTAAACAATTGCAACAAAACTTTTACGCTGAATACTGAATATTGAGAATGGAGCTAACGTCGAAGTTAACCATTATTTCTTCTGGCGCGGCGGCTAGAACTACTTATTTTCCCGCAAACTGATGAGAATTCCTTAGGAACGTATTTGTTCTCCATGTTAAAGGTTGCAAAAAGCTAACAAATTTCGGGCTAGTTAGTACATTGGGAAAACCGCACGGCGTGGAGTTATCGAACGAGTGGCGGGCTGTGTTAACCCGGTCAGTCAGAAAAGGTGTCGTTGGACAAACACAGGTCGGAGCGTGAATTATCAGCTACGGGAAAGGAATGCCTTACATGTGAACGAGCGTTCACGTGGATAAATGAGTAACGCTCGATGCTTGTTGTGTCATTAGAATGGCCAACTGACCTATTGACGAGTTCACTTTATTTCAGGTTATTTCTTGCAAAATTCACCTTACATTCCAATAAAACGTAAGCCTAATTATTAACTGATTCACAAGGCCTGAATAAGCTCTTGCGTAAAGCGCGAAACGTTGCCATAATAAAATTCGACAAAAACCGAATTGCAATCAAAAACTTTAAAATCATGAAATCCCAGTCTGTTCCAAGCATATTCCGAGATATCGAAGCATGAGGTATTGTACTACAAGCGGAGGATTTGTGATGGTGGTGGCACATGCATCAGCGGATCACTGATCGCCTTAATGTGAGAAGATGGCGGGTTTAGGTGGTAGACCAACGAAGCATATCAACTTCTTCATCTGTCCCGCGTAGTATTTACAGACGACATGATGGCTTTGATGAATATTGATTCTCCAGGCGACTCTGACTTCCTACAGCAATAGCGCGACCGCCTACGCCTGTGGTCTGCAGACGTTGACGTACTGATCAACAATGCTAAGCCCTCGTTTATTAGCTTACGGACAGTATTAATGGGCGTGAGTACATTCAGGCAATATCGCACCAGTTCCGCAAAAGGCCTTAGGCCTACGCTCACTCTGCGGGCTGAAATCAAACGACAACACGAACAGACCGATCGCAAAAGGACTACGCCTGATTTGGGCACAAACGCAGGGTCTGTCCATTTCTCTGATAAGACCGGTGATGAGTAGGGCTCACCCGACTATTCCGCGATCACGATAGATGATGTGCAGAGACTGGAACGGTTCCTGCATGTAGCTATCCGGCTCATCTCCAGTTTACGGGGTATGACGTACGAGGACCGATGTAGGAGACTAGGGCTTCATACCCTGTCATATCGTCAGCTTCGAGTTGATCCCAATATGACGCACCGGATACTGCACCTGAACCACTTCCCTATGTCGAAGCTGCTGCTGTACTTTCGCGCACCAATCGGTACAATCGTACACAGTCACAAACTAGTGGTAAAAGAATTAAAGCGCATCGCTCACCCACTATGCTTCGAGCGTCGAGTGGTGAAATATTAGAACGAATTGCCGGAGGCGGTAGTCTATCTACTACTTTCAAACTGCTAACCATTTCAAATACCTATTTGGGAACCGTTGTACAAAACGCGCAAAATTAACAGTATTATGCAATCAAGTTGTACAAGTTGATCAGACCACTCAATTGGTCTGTGCCTCTCACTATCGAGGAATAAAGTGTTTATTTAATTATAATGTGAGGTACGTACAGAGCTAACCCTAAGTCTGACAAATAGCGCAGCTATTTGCTACAGCGTACTTAGTACTCAACAGTTATTTGTAAGGATAATTTAAAATAGAGCGCTGGCTATTATCAAGTCGTACTTGTGCTAATAACAAGCTACTGCATAACAACATAACAGCCATCGTAAAATAAGAGTGTCCTTCACCACTCTTTTCTGCACATGGACCTACTCGATGTATTGAGGATGCAGCCAACTCTATACGTCCACAACACGGTACAGCATTCTATCTGGTGCCGGCTGTTTTCGGAAATTTGTTACAGTCAAGCATGTGACACGATTTGATTTTTTCAACATTTAAAAATCGAGCTTGAAGGTATTCAAATTTCGCCTGTTAAAACGATCGTCTAATAGTGCACTACGTTAAAAATTTAAAAGGTAGACATGTTCCGTAGGATGGCTTTTGTGCAGTAAACAATTGCAACAAAACTTCACGCTGAATACTGAATGTTGAGGATGGAGCTAACGTCGAAGCTGACCATTATTGTTTCTGGCGCCGCGGCTAGAACTACTTATTTTCCCGCAAACTGATAAGAATTCCTTAGGAACGTATTTGTTCTCCATGTTAAAGGTTGCAAAAAGCTAACAAATTTCGGGCTAGTTAGTACATTGGAAAACCGCACGGGGTGGAGTTATCAAACGCGTGGCGGGCTGTGCTAACCCGATCAGTCAGAAAAGGTGTCAGCGCACACAGGTTTGAGCGTGAATCTGCAGCTGAGGGAAAGTAATGCCTCACATGTGAACGACCGGTGACGTGGATCTGAGAAACGCTCGATGTTTGTTGTTTCATTTGAATAGCCACTAGACCTATTGACCTGTAACACTATTATCCAATGGTTCAGGTTATTTCTTGCAATATTCACCTTACTTCCCATAAAATGCAAGGGCAATTGTGAACCGATTCACCAGGCCTGAATAAGCGCGTGCGTAAAGAGCGAAACGTTGCCATAATAAAATCCTCCGGAACCCGATTTTTAATCAAAACTTTCTAAAAGCATGGATCCCAGTCGGACTCAAACATGTTCCGAGATAGGAAAGCATGAGGTTCTGCTCTACAAGCGGAGGATTTGTGGGGTTATTGGCACACTGCACCAGTGGATCAGGGATTTCCTTATTGAGAGAGGATGACGGATTCAGATGTAGACCACCTAACGGAATGGTACCCGTTCACTAGCGGTGTACACCAAGGCACCGTATTGCGGCCCATTTCATTCCGTATCCACGAAAATGAAATATCTCAGCTTCTTCGGTTGCCATGCGTATTATTTCCGGATGACCTGAAGGTTTTGAGGAATATCCATTCTCCAGGTGACTGTGACGTCCTTCAGCATTAGCGCGACCGCCTACACCTGCGGTCTGCAGAAGTGGACGTGCCGATCAACACTGCTAAGCCCTCGTATATGAGCTTAGAGATGGTGTTTATGAGGGTGCATACATCCTGGCGATATCCCACCAATTCCGTAAAGGATCTAAACGTACACTAACGCTGTGGTCTGAAATCTGACGACAACGCGAACAGACCGATCGCAAACGGACTATGCTGATTTGAGCAGTTAGAAGCAGCCTCTGCATTTGGTCTGAAGTCAATCCACCTGTCTCTCCTTTTCTGTACTAATACCGGTGCTTGATTACGGCCTACCCGCCTATGGCCCGATCACAATAGATGATGTGCAGAGACTGGAATGGTTCCTGCATGTAGCTATCCGGCTCATCTCCAGTTTACGGGGTATGACGTACGAGGACCGATGTGGGAGACTAGGGCTTTATACCCTGTCATATCCTCAGCTTCGAGTTGATCCCAGTATGACGCACCGGATATTGCACCTGGACCACTTCCCTATGTCGAAGCTGCTGCTGTACGTTCGCGCACCGATCGGTACAATCGTACACAGTCACAGACTAGTGGTAAGGGATTTGAAACACTTCGTTCACCCACTATGCTTCGAGCGTCGAGTGGTGAAATATTGGAACAAATTGCCGGAGGCGGTAGTCGAGGCGAAGTTGGTGTCGGGATTTAAGCATTTCATTGGCGCTCACTTTGCCGACTACAAGTATAGAGAGCGTATGGCACCCGGATAACATGTAATGTAGCTGCAATATGCTGCCACCGCGCAAAATCAGCGACATGATTCCGCGCATGTGACCGATCCACCTACGATGGATCAACCCAGATTGTTTTCCTCTCGCACCGCATTCTCAGTACTCAGTATTCAGCGTAAAACTTTTGCAGTATTGGTTAGCTAGCCATAAACCATCCTACGGAACCTGTCTACCTTTTGCATTTTTAACCGTACTGTACTATTAGACGATTGTTTCAACACCAGAAATTGGAATATCTTCAAATTTGTTTCTAAATATTTGTAAAAAATCAAATCGTGTCACAGTGTAAGACCTCCAAGCTTGTTAAATGTAAATTCCCTAGGGATATTTCTTCAGTAAAATGTAATTAAACACGAATAGACTACTGTGACGAAGCCTCCAATCGACATATGTAACGCCATTTAATGAGAAGCTGCGAATGCAATTCTATGTAGCATAATCGATTTCGTAATCCGAGGCACACAAGCAGCAGAAAACATCACAAATGTGGATCCATTTATTGGGTTCAACTGTCACGTTGCTTAGTCAAGAAACCTAATAATGTGCGGTAACTTAAAATATACTGTATGTGCTTACAAAACCAATACTAAAACCGATTGCAAGGAATTGATCGCAGCGTGAAAGCTTCATAAGATTCGTCAGAAATGCAAGTTAACTACTGACTTTGCGCTATTATTACAGCAGTCGAAGCTCCTGGAAGCACAAAGGCATCAACGTGACAAAACTCTCTTTCTAGATGAGTATAAAGCTCCTAATGTCTCTAGCAAAACAGCTGAGCTAGCCAAACTATTCCGTGCCCGGGGTTCGCGTTGCAGCGACAAACTCAGTTTGATCACCACGGCTGATGAAACATACTACGCCGCACCACGTGATATCTGCGAAGCTTTCACTGTTTATTTTGCCGAATCAATGCTCACTGAATCATCAGACACTCCAACAATTATCATGCCGCACAATAATGAAGGTCTATACACAGTGGAATTTACTATAGCGAATATCTCTGGTCAATTCGCTCGCTTATACTCTTCAACGTGCGCAGGCCCTGATAGCATTCCCCTATGTTTAATAAAAACCGTGGTAGTGACTTTCTTCTGATTTTGTTCAACCTCTTTACACTCTTTTTTAACAACGGAGTATACCCTACTTCATGGGAAGCTTCTGTAGTTATCTCGCGACGTAAAAATTGCGCTGCCCACAAGGTTAACAATTTTTGTCTTATCAATCACACATCCATCTTATCTGGAATAATGGAAAGGATAGTGAAAGATGAACTATTTATGTGCTTGAACAACGCAAACATTATCAGGAATTGGCAACACGGCTACATGCAAGGTCGATCCGGCGCAGCATGCCAGACTGACTTTTTAGACCACCCAACGACTGCCATTGACAACGGAAACTGTGTCCTAATCCTGTTCCTGAATATCCAAAAAGCCTTTGATAAAGTGTCCCACAGAAGGTTACTATACAAACTGAAGGCTATAGGCATTGGAGAACCGATGTTCTCTTGGCTGTCTTCATATCTAATTGGTAGAGAGCAGGTTGTGCGCATAGGCGACAATTTCTCTAAACCGAAAGCAATCACTAGTGGAGTGATTCAAGGGAGTGTTCTTGGTACACTTCCCTTTTAATTTATATTAAAGACATATTCCAGAGAATAAGAAATGGTGTTACATTTATCTTTGCTGATGACATTAAAGTTGTCTACTCACAACAACGTGCAAATACTCAGGAAGCAGTACGTCTCATTCAGGATGACCTATCGGCCCTTGACTCCTGGTGCCAAATGTGGCAGATGTCATTTGCCGTGGACAAATGTATTATTTTGTCGTACTAACGCCAAGTACCGGCAGACAGTTTCTTACTACAAAGCGCATATATCTCGCAATGCAGAGCAGTTCGCGAGTTGGACGTGCGATATTCAGTCACGTTTAACTTTTCTGAACACTGTGACTTTCAAGTTTCGAAATCCATGTAGACCATCGGTTATATCTGCCATCATTTTTACCTCACGGAATCACGCATATCGCCTTACAAAATATGTGTATTGCCCCGTATGGAATACTGTTCAATGGTACAGTCTAATCTCCGGAGATCGGACCAGCTCGCTTTTGATATGGTCCAGAGACGCTTCACGAAAAATGTTATGTTGATATTTCTCAAAGTTGACATACAGAGAGCGATGTGTTAAATTTGGATTTGACCTAGTTTGGTTTCGGATAATGAAGCTGAACCTATGTTTGCTTTACAGAATCCGAAATTGTCAAATTCGCAGTCTTGGAAACGGTGTTCACATATCCGTAAACAGCAGATACCCAATACGTAACAAAGAGGTAAAGGTGATGGTCCCAAAATTTACCACGATAATCAGAGAAGGTTTCTTTTTAACCCAGTACTCAAAGATTTGGAACAAACTTCCAAGTGATATCAGAACATCCTATACACTTTGCAATTTTAAGCTTCCTATTAATAAGCATTTAACCGTCCAAAACGTGACTAAAATGTTCGAGATCACAGTCCCTAGATAATTCATTTGACAACGGTATCTATGGTGTCTGAATAAATTTCCGAAACACATACACAACATTTCTGAAAACAGCCCCTTTCATTACATTGCTTTTCTCGGCCCAAACATATGTCATGTGTTTGTGAAGAATCCTGATTCAACGGTAATAATAAACTAGCAGCACGATTCTGATTACCCTGTCACCTAATTTGCAATTGCGCCCATGTTTATTTCTGAAGATGTATTGATGAAATGTCATGGAAAAGTTGTGCCATTATTTGATCTGTTCCTTCAAGGGAACAGCTTCTCGCATCGTCGAGGAAGATAAAATTTATTTATTTATTTAGGTAGTTATTGCATGGAATTCCTGAATATTGCTCAGCTTTTCATGAGTCATGTCAATTGTTTTGGAACATTTTCTACAATCAAGATAAGGATTATCATGTTGCTGAAACTAATCAATTGTGCTAAAGAGTGAACACATGAGATTTATGCACATCGGAAATCCGGAAGGATAAACTTTAAGAAACAACGGCAGGTGTCTCTGTACTACGACGAGTTGACATGAACATTAAGGTTGTTTACATGAGGCAAATAGAGTGGGGCAGGATACGCGTGGCGTGCAGCAAGAGCTTACGCACAATATCGTTGCAACACGTGACTTTTATGTGATAACCATATTGATGTAAGCATGCAGGATTATGTGAAGATTAATCTGATTTAATTAAACACGGTTGAAAATAGCAGGCGCGTCGACATCATGCAGAAATGTTTTAGGAGGAAATATGTTTCAATTTGGAATGACAAATACGGAATGTGATCTCTGTAAGTTTATAAGAATTATCGAAAATTTGTTAAAAATTAGATGGTTGCCTTCAGTTGTTTGATAATTCTTTGTTATTCACTAGGAGTTGAATAATTTGCAACCGGCTTTCACGTCCCCATTCACATCTGAAATTGGCACTTGATTTCATATTAAGACCGTAATTTGTTTATACACCCTGGAAGGGCTAATATTCAACAGTAACCACACGCCACATATTTGGCGGCATCCAGTTTCTGAATTGCCTGTCACTGTGACCAGCCACAGGACGCCTGTGCCTACAGATGGACCATGGGTGGCTTGCGTTGCAACACCTACAGCTCTAACCACATACACCAGATCCAGTGTAAACCTTAAGAAATAAACCCGGGAAGCTTGTGGATGTGAGCCAAGTTTATGCAACGGAGCCGGCTCACACTTCTTCAAAGGCAAACACAAGCACGCTGTAGCTGGGAATCAAGAGCACACAAGGCGGTAGATGATCCTTAGTCCGTTCCACACTGAGTGCATGGAACCAATCTTCGGGCCTAGCAGTGCCACAAGGACCGTGTGCCTCGTTTCCTCCAGCAACGCCCAGCTGACTCCTGGAGCGCGTATGCACGAGGTAATGTTAATAGACATATTCACCTGGTTGATAGGCAGACCAAGCGCAGCCAATCGCTTGAAATAATGTTATCTCCTTGCCTGGAAATCTCTTGATTCAATAGCGATGCATTTTCATATTAAAATCTTAAAATCGTGGGTGCATTCGTAAGCTTCTGTTCATATTTGTATTTCTCGAAATCCATAGTGAAAGCAATACATATTTCCTTCTCTGATGTCCCTCCGATTCAATGCTTGCAAGGAATCTTGCAACATAAACAGCAGGTTTTCGTGCACGACTGGCACTTAATAAAGATGCGCTGTGAGTGCTAAGGAGATCTTCCTCTCCAGCAGCTGGAGAAGACCCATTTTCATAACTTTCTCTAGCTACCTCGCCAAAACATAGGTGAGGCAAATCGGCAGGTAATTGTCCACATTAGTGGGTCTCCACGTTTTGGAATCTGCTTCACTATCTATCATTTTTACTCACACTGCAATGCAGCCTGGGACATAGATATGTTGAACAGATCCCTCACGGCAGTCAAGGTGTGAGCCGATGAGGACTTAAAATTGGCAGGTGAATTCCATCGGGTCCGGCAGGTTTGTTGCCATCAAGACTGGCAATTAGACTGCGGACATCTTCTAAACCGCAATCATGCCCCTCGAGTTCAGCAGTTACTGCACACTTCGGGCTCGACATAGTCGCGTGCCTTCTTGTATATACGAAAGCAAAGTGCTTCGCCAATGTGGACGCAGGTTCAAGGCTGGAGAGAAGAATCTGTCCGCCAAAGCCCTCTAACACAGCTCCGTCACTTGCTTCACGTAACCTTTAACTCCTTGGAGCCACCTGCGCTGAGGTTACAAGCTCATCTTCGGACTTCCGACGCTTTCGAGCTTTTGCGCTGTTACATGGATTCCGCTGCCTTTTGTATGCCACAAATTTGTCGGTAGTGCCAGAGACGAGTAATTTATTTCAAATTTTGCGTCGCGCTAAAGACATTAGACTATAATCCCATACGAACCAATGTGACTGCAACGTTCCAGCTTTCCGATACTTAAGGTTTCCGAAACAAGCGCACAACTATTGCACACCCTCTTTTACAGCAGATGGATCCTGTGGCAACGACCATTCTACTTATCTGGCCGCTCGATTTGGACAAATGAACGCGGTCTTCCTATAATTGTAGGATGGCTCCAGCAGACGCGAATAGGACAGCGGCAGCCTAGGCTGGCTAACACCATCAAGTGGTCACTAGCTGCCGGAGGCTCCGGGGTCTGAATTTCATGTACACGTTGCTCGCAAACCGGAAGTAGTAGGTCCATGCACGATGGAGCGGAACGCATTGAACCCGCATCGGTATGCAGACAGGTTGTCTTACCCCAGTTTCAAATACCATCATCGCAAAATGCGCTTGGACTTTAAAGTGCTTGGGGAGAAATTGAACCGCAATCCACTGTATTCGATGGAACTTAAAATCCTCATAAGCAGGAAGCAGCGCAGACTCATTTTGCTTCTTGCATGTGGCAACCAATTCAGGCATGGACTTTACGGGTTGTATTAAGCAGCCGTCACAAACAGTTCACCATTTCTCAGGGGGATCATGAAGTTTAACCGTTAGCAAAAGCCATCTTCGCTACGGTAGGTGGGTATCAGTATCCTGCACAATGAGGACCGAATGTATAACAGCACGCTGCCTCGATCGTCTGTCTCACCGGAAGCACGATTAGTCCCTGATATCGACTTCATGGGTATCGATCTCAGGTTTTAACTAGGATTCAACCAGTCCTTGTATGGCCGGATGACGTGAGGCAACGAAGTGAAATACATCGTCACGTTTGTTGATTAAACTACAAGTATTTGTGAAGACTACGCGTAGGTCTCAGTAGGAACCGGAGGATGCGCATGAAGACTCATCTATCTGTAGTTCAGTGTTCGGCGGACCCGGGGGACTACCCGAAAATTTACGATGTGAATATTGGTTTCTCCACTATCAGTCCACCGCTTCTATTCCACGATAGTGGACTACATAATCTATCTGTCCGGCAGATTCAACTCGGGACGAATATGGACTGTGAGACCTCTTAGTCTACGGAGGAAGGATAGTATCAGCCTCGGACTCATTGCATTAAGAAAGGTGACCCGCAGAGGCCGGGATTTCCACTCCTCTCTCTTTCCAAGGCGGGTGATTTGCTTCGCCCGTAACTGTTCATTCAAGTCGATAAGCCTACCAATCAGGCTCTGCAGAAAATTCACGTTGTGGTCACAACGAGTCTGAGGACTAACATCTGTGGACTCATTAGCGTGAAATAGCATAAACCTACCACGCCGCTGATTGCTGGCTGTTTTCTTCTCCATTTTGCTTCGCTGCATTCTCCATTGGCCTTCTACGCCTTCGCTATCGGACACCAGTATTTCAGCGTCCGTTGGACACAACACAGCCAAGCCACTTGAGTCTTAAATAACGCATGGACGTCCCGCTGGAGAGCCTGCAGCCGGGGTGCAGGTGGTCTCTTTCGAACATGGAGGTTGCTAGGTTTCTGCTTGCTTGGATGAACCCACGGAGCACCTCGTTACGGCACGTTGCGCCCGTCTTGTAGTCTCGCGCGGCTTCTTGGCCGTTGCTGATTGCACACTGGTTTGGCAATTTTGCACAACATTCGGAAAATGGCATGCTGGACTTCACGCAGGATTTTAAAACGATCTAAAGAAAACCAATACGGGAAATGTAAAAATCCACACCACACATGAGGTGTGTAACAACACTGACTCTATGCCCAACTATTCTGCAACAATTGCTACAGCCAGTCAGCATTGTCATCACTCGCAGCTTAGCGAATGTGACGGTGAAGTTGATAAAGTGAACGATAAATACACAAGATTATGACCAGAGCAAAATAAACGTATGCGAAACTAATACACAACAAGCAAATGCAGATTCGCGAAACTGAATTTTACAAAAATATACACGGAAAATTTGCTCTGCACAAAATAATGAACGAGGCAAACAGGCGATGCGGATAGCGCAAGTTTGACCCTAGTATGACATGCACATAAAAACACAAATAAATCCGTTTCGACCATTTTCTTTTGGGTTAATTAACGCAATTTTGTCTTTCTTTTTGGCGTCACTCAATTAACAGAAATTAAAGCAAATAATGCAGGTTCATAATGCATCGTCAATTTGTTGCGGTTTGAACAGTTACTCTAGGCGCAGCAAGGAGCAAATTAGAAAAAGCTTTCCGAGGTTGACAAATACAAAGAACAATAATTTGGCAGCATTTTATTTGACTCAGTTGAAGTAGATATCTGAAGTAGAATATAGTGGATGATTGAAAATTTGACTTGCAATACCTGCCGTTTGGTCTGATTTTGACATGCAATTACTATTCACATCTTAGTTCAGTTTGAATCATTAGGCAAATCCCTAATACTTACGGAATGTAGTGCAGGCTTATGTAGGAAATATTAAGGCATTCATATTTGACTTATTGTATAAGGCCGAGAACCTGCCGCACATCCAAGGGAAACGCAATATGACCGGTTCGTTCTAGTAAAACTAATCGTTACTTGATGTAAGCGGACTTCATCAATAAACAAACTCACACCCACTAATATCATTCGCCATTGGAAAAAATGGCTGAACGACCTGAGTTGTAAGCTAACTTTTATAAAAAGACTTACCCCTGATATATTGGTGTAAGTTTCTGGCCAGTAAGGCAAGTTTCAAATGTTAGGAGATGATGCTCTCGGTTTCTGACGCACGACAGTTTGCATTAACGACGAGTCACAGTTAGACAAAACAGCAAACTGCTGATCTTCTGGAAGTGTCGTAAGCCGGTTGAACTAAAAGAAAATGCGACGTAACCTTCTTGCAAATTTGATAATTCCAAGAAACTTGTTTCGTTTTTAAGAAAAGACTTCTTACTACTTGGTACCTGGTAGAAGTTCACGTTCGTAACTAACAGAAATATTTGAACTTTTGTGATTTATGCCGTTAATAATGTGTACCAAAACAGTGGTTGCTTGCTTTCTTACAGCTATCAATTAGTTGCCTACAAAATAAATGGATGAAATGCCAACAAAATGCAGGTATAAGGACAACCATCAATTTCTATTTTGAACATAAGTATTCATTAGCACAGTCATTTGACTAACTGGGTCATGCGGTACTCCCTACATGCGTGACTGTAACAAATTTCCGAAAACAGCCGGCACCAGATAGAATGCTGTACCGTGTTGTGGACGTATAGAGTTGGCTGCATCCTCAATACATCGAGTAGGTCCATGTGCAGAAAAGAGTGGTGAAGGACACTCTTATTTTACGATGGCTGTTATGTTGTTATGCAGTAGCTTGTTATTAGCACCATACGACTTGATAATAGCCAGCGCTCTATTTTAAATTATCCTTACAAACAACTGTTGAGTACTAAGTACGCTGTAGCAAATAGCTGCGCTATTTGTCAGACTTAGGGTTAGCTCTGTACGTACCTCACATTATAATTAAATAAACACTTTATTCCTTGATAGTTAGAGGCACAGACCAATTGAGTGGTCTGATCAACTTGTACAACTTGATTGCATAATACTGTTAATTTTGCTCGTTTTGTACAACGGTTCCAAAATAGATTTTTGAAATGAATAGCAGTTTGAAAGTATTTGAGAGATTAAGCAACTAGAGCAAGATCAAATGTAGATTTAACCGAAATTTCAATTAAAGTATTAGGGCTATCCATGGATTTGTTCTCAGGGGACCTGCATCCATGCAGGGCATTCCTTGCGATGGGTTGCACCAGCACTATTATGCTCCAACTGGCTTTGTGTCGGTGTGGCAAAGTAGTAAATATGCCATCAGCTGGGTATCAAATGTTATTTTTCATAAGGGCTGTTTTATGCATTCATTATTGCCAATGAAGCCTCAGTCCGTTTGATCAATTGGATCAATCAAGTATGGCATCTTTTCGTTAAAACCTCTTGAGTTATTGCAGTAGAATTGGCATGGTATAATATTGGAATTTGTAATCCGTCACCTCAAGAGATCAGCCCAGTCATGTACAACAATGAAACAATGAAGAATATAAATTGTGAATAATTAATAAACATAATAATGAATACAATTTTTTGCCAATAAGCCAATCACAATTTAGTGGAAAATCTTGGCGAGTGACAATGATGGCACCGAGACATTAAGTGAAAAGTCTAGTGCAACTTCGAACCAGTGCATCAAATGAGAAAACATAATTCGTTAGACGAAGCGAGCGAAGTATGATCGTTTATAGCTACATACGCAATGATTAACTATATGTTGGTAAAATTTTAATACTGAGACAAATAGAGAATATGGCGAGATTTGTATATCCAGAACCTTTTTCCTACAAATCCGCTAGGTTTATCTTTTGTCTATGTTGATCAGATATTGGAAACAGTCAGGTGAATATTAATCAAGCTTTTGAATGGTGGATAGATAGCGCAGTTTCTAATACTCGATGAAAATTTGTTCCTTATTAATTGATATTTTACATAGAAAAATTTTGAGCGTAACCTGGTGCAAGACTTTTTCTTTGCTTGTATCTAGGCGTGAACATTTTAGCCAAATTATTTCTTTTGTAGAACGTAATATCTTTTATTAATAACTGAAGATGATTTCGATCGAAGTCATCTTTCAATTTGCTGGTTCTCACACTATCCACCTTGAGCTTTTTGCTACACAAAACGCAACGCAGCTTCTCAACATTTGTCTCGAGAAATCTGGTGAAGCCCCATGGAGGAAGAGCTTCTTTCTAAAACCGCTTTTCTCCAGAAAACATTTTTACTGTTAAATGTTATTTTATGAGACAGTCGTAAATCTTTGCAGATAAAATCATTCTTGTCGACATGAAATCCGTTGAATTAAATCATGCACATGCTTTGGCTTCTCGTCAAGAGCAGCGACAGATGTATGCGTTCAACCCAACATCTTTTGATCATTGGCGTCCTATTTGTTGTTTCTACCTTATTTGTGACCCCAAACGCACTGTAACTTTACACATTCAAACTCTTTTCAAGGAATCTTATGGTACTTTCAGGGGTGGTTCACGAGCGCACATACACTGATGTCAGTGGCTTCTCTTCTGTTGCATTGCTACATACCAATTCAATCAGGTATGATAAATTCCCACCACCACCAACATGCATCGATTTGTCGCGAAAATTAATCGCCCGTTTTGACCCTACTAACTTGTAAATAATATAGCGCTGTTATTTGGTCCTTTGACGAATGCTCTAACACTGTAGCCTGCAATGGACTCCATAATTCGAAACCAGCGAAAGACTGCCTGACTTAAATGAATAATGATAGACCTGGGAGCGAATATAGGCGTCATCTAATTGCAGTGACTAATGATTGATCACTGATGATTAATCAAACGTCCATAGGTAGTTAGCAACATGTTTTGTTACAGATGAAGTTGGTATTGTGCTTGTTTTGCGAATGATGACCTAATTCTCGTACTAATATTTTTACTCATAAACTGCCATTTTTCCCTTCTGGATGTAAGTAGCCTCAGGTTAGGAACCCCTTCAATAGAATTTGCACTTGATCTATTGACCTGTAAGGCTGTTATTCAAAGTTTCTTGTTATTCCCTGCAAACTTCACCGAAATTTTTAATATAAGGCTAAGCTAATCGCACACCGATGCACCTGGCATGATGAAGTTCTACTTCAAGGGCAAACATTTGCCAAAATAAAAGTGTACATAAGGCGCCCTTAATTCACAACGTCTTAAAACCTTGAAATCACAGTTCTTTCAAAGTCAGATACTAAATACAATAGGTGAAGGATTTCTACATCTGCTTTATGAGCGCAGAATTAATCTCTACAAATTTAAGTTCGGGGGACCCCACGCTAAGTGAATGTTGTAGGACAACAAACACTACTAAAAATCTGCACAAATAAATCGTGCAGCTCACAAAAGCCGACAATAAGTATGTCCAAAATTCTATTTTCCATCTTACTGACGCGTAACCCAATACATAGGTATACAGACCAGTCTATTACTATAAATACATTAACCGGTCGTCTACCAAGTTTTCTGAATTAAAGACAGTATCTGTTTTCGCGCGGAGATCTCCTTCTAGCAACTAATGATGGGGTAGCTTGATCACACATGCCGCAAATTGTCAAGACATAACATGCGGGAAATTCGATCAAATCAAACATTTTACGAAATGTCCTCGATTTGGTTAAAGACAAATATGTCATTTATTCTTACGTTACGAGACGGAACGCTCCTCCATTTACTAATGTTATTTAATCCATTCATTAAGGCATTTCAAAACGTACCTTGACGAAACGTCGCATTCGGCTTTATTGATATTGTGTGTTTCAAACGGAAGACAAAATAACGACAAACCAACAGTGGGACTCATACTTCTATTGCAACCTTAATCATTGGATAACTGCTGCCTCGATCATGTGATTAATTGGTGATTCCACGAAATTTTTTATTTTACTCCTTTATATGATGCCAATTTACGCGTGGTTTTGTATTCACCATTTCGGTCATCCGACGGGACTTATCAAGTATTTGTTATTTTACCGGTCCTAAATCAATGTTCATTCATCTGCTCTGCCAATCATCAAACTCATTTTCGCGCTAGTTTTATTGCTAAACCAGGTTGTGGAGGTGTATAGACGATCTGATTACGTATTACACCATTTGGCTTTTTTTAGATACCTGGTGTCCGACTCAAACGGCAACAAGCGTTTAACCCTAGCTTCCAAGTAGAGGATTTGTTACATATATATAATGCAAACTTTCCAGTGATTTTTTCAGCGTCAACACACTAGTGCTGACAATATCTAACTACCATTACCTGTTCTAACATTTTACTGGAGTGGTGAAACAATAGATTATTTTCCTTTACCTTGCAAGTGTTCGATCATTCTATTATCTGATTAGCCATTTTAACATGAACGAAAAGGAGTAGGTCAACTTCACCCCATTGATCAGGACAGAAAGAAGACAGCTTGCGATATGTCAACATTTCGATTGTTCTCCTTAATAGCATACACAATACAATCAGAAACACATAAATAAATACATATATGGGAAAAAATTAGCACACCAGTCAAAATGTCAAAATCAAGACCAAGGTAATTTGTTTGATTGCCTTAAGAGTTTCTGTGCACATAGCACAGTTGATAGGCCCTAATTTGCAACCTTTCACTGATTACCAATCTTATCGGATTCCCGTTGCGTAATAGCACTTTGAACACAATCTTTCGGTCCACATTGTGACTAGTAGTCAGGAGGTGCTTGGTGAAGATGATGACGGAATCCGGTTCATTCTGGAGGTCCCTCCGGTTGGTTGCGTCATCCTTAGTTCCAGCCACTTTGGCAAGTGTTCAGCCACCATCTGAGCCAACCGACGGTTAGTCGTGCCTATGTAACGTCACTGCAACTGCAGGTGAACTATTAAACCATGTGAGAGGGCGAACTAGCCGCAGAGTAGCTCTGATGGTCATGAAGAACAAGTTTCCGAGTAGTGTGAATGCGGCGGAACTGAGAAGTCTTGCATGTAGGCGTGAGGGCGGACCTGAGCTTGTGTCTGATGTCATTTGCCACATGGTCTCCCTTGAAGGGCAGAAACAGATAAACTGCTTTGTTCCCTGACATTTGTACCGGCAGTTCCTTTTTGAGAAGCCTGATGTGTACTTGGATGTACTTTTCATGATAACCATTTGAAACTTCTGTTCTGGTTCCAGCTTGGTAGGACTACAAATTCGTCCGGCCGTGTAGAACAGCATTTTCACGAGACCGCGTCTGTATGCAACAGGGGCGAAACTAGAAAAGTGAAGATACTGCCCACTCCAGCTTGCCTTGCGGTAAACGGTGCGCTGCAATATACCTCCCTCCGTCTATTAATGAGGATATCCAAAAATGTGAGGCAGCCGTTCATTTCCATCACGTGTGAGACCGACAACTTGGGGGTGAATAAATTTAGAGTGGTTAATAGGCGAGTAAAATGTTCACCGTTTGCGAACACCAGAATGTCATCCAGATACCCTTTGTATAAGCTTGCTTCTACACTACTGGCAGCGACTTGCCTTTCGATCAAGCCGAGAATGAGATCTACTAAGACGGGTCTCTGAGGGCTGCCCAGGGCGACTTCGTCAAACTGCTAGTATGCAGTCCTCACAAACTTAAAACGTACATTCTCTGTGCACAGTAGAATCATATCTCACAAATATTCCACATGGAGACCCTCATACATGTTTCGACTCAGGATGAAATGACACAAATAATCAACTGTTTCTTGAAGTGGGGCGTTTGTGAATAGAGAGTCCACGTCGGGAGAGTCCATTACTTCCGAACCCAGTGAGAATTGTTCTATCGTCTTTGCTAGTTCAAATGAATCTTGCAGGCAGTGCGTAGTCAAGATTTTACGCATGGGATTTAATAGTTTCGCCAGACACTAGGCAACGTTGTGTGAGTTGTTCATGCACATAATCGGTCGCATTGGCTTGTGTAGCTTGGGCGCGCCCCTCATTCTCGGTGTCTAGGTCCCAGTTGGTTTCAGCTGCCTGTACTGCGACTCATACACCTGAAGTTTCTGGCCACCTCTTTCTCCACCAAGACGTTATTCTCTGGTGTCGCATCTATCAGGAACTTGCGTCTATCCCCCAAAATAGACTCCACTTTTGCAACCTACTCATCCTTGTTCATTATTAATAATGCCTGATCCTTCATCTGGCTGCAGAAAGCTTACGTGCGCCATTTCTTTTAACTCACTGATTGTGACATAGTGTTCAGACTTCAGGTAAATTCTCTGGTTTATTGGCGGATTAAGGTAATGGTTCGCGATATCCACCAATTTTGCCCGAAACCAGCCCGCATATTATGTGGATATTGGCGAAAGGTCACTGAGCTGGTCATACATATATTCAAAGTTGGCCTGCGTCCTGAGCCTGTCTACCGTCCTGGGTGGTAACCGATAATTTATTCCAAATATCTTCCAACTGCGGGCGAGTGAACTGAGCAGACGATTGATCATATACGTGCTTCAGGCAATCAGTAGAAAGGAAGCATCGTTATCCCTAGTATATATTTGTGTATGTGTTTCTGCTTGTATTGTGTATGCGACTGAGGAGAACAGTGAAAATGTGGAAGCAAAACACTGACCAACTACTCTAAGGCGAAACGTGAACCTATTTCGTTCTCGATTTTGTAACTTACATATGCGGCTTGGAATCGAATTGCGAGGAAGCTACTCGAATCCCTCACAAATCCGTCTACCCATTACTAATACAAATCTAAGCCCTACCAGTGTAAAAATTTGCTGTGTGGACTCACTGCGCAAGCAAGAGAGGATTCGACCGTGACGGCGAATCACTGTCCTCTTCACGGGCAATAACCTGCACGGCTATGAAGTAGGCTCATGCTATTCGAAGTAGGGTTTAAAATGGTAATTTTCCGCTCTCGTCCCATATGGCTCGGAGGCGTATGCTGCAGGCTAGTTGGCGTTCGACTCTACTGGTGTTGGTTTCGATTCCTATAGGGGACTGATTGATGTGCAACAATGTCAAGGTATATTAGGGCGAAAAGCGTTTCTGGTGCTTTTCCGGTTTGGTAGCTTAACCATGCGGCTTGGAATCAAATTTCTTTGAGCCAAAACAAATCATACCCAAATCCGTCTACATATTACTGGTGAAAAATCTAAGCCCTACCAGTACAGAAAGTCGCTGCCTGGATGCACGGCGCTGAAAAGAAATGACCTGACTGTGACGGCGAAATACTCTCCTCTGCATGGGCAATATCCGGCATGGCAATGGAGGATGGATTTGGCTTTATCGCTGTTAGGTTTCAATTCGAACCGGTTGGATGCCGTCCCATATGGTTCAGTAGCATAATCTGCTGACTAGTTGGAGTTATCCTCTGGCGGTCATGGGTTCCATCCCGATTAAGGGACCGATGGACGCGCAACATTGACGTGCATTAAGTGGGCGAAACTGGCGTGTAATGCTTTTCCGGATTGGTCCCATACCTATGCAGATTGTAATCGGATGGCGATAAACCAACTCGAATAATACCCAAATCCATCTACTCATTACTAAGCAAAAGTCTATGTGGTGCCATTCTTCCATTATTCTCTGTGGATTTACGGCGCTGGCAAGGGAATAATTGATCAGGGTTGACATTCAGTGTCCGCCGCACATGCAATAAACCGCACGACAGTGGAGGATAGGTCGGGCTATATCGCAGTTAGGTTGCAATTTGTACTGTTCATATGTCGTCCCACATAAATGAGTAGCGTTAGCTGCTGGCTAGTTGGCGTTAGCCTCTAGCGGTCACTCGTTCAATCTCCAGTAGATTACCGATGGATGCGCTCCATTGGCGAGCCCCGATATTGCGGGTTGGGCGACTGGTTCGGTTCCAGATTTTTAGCTTACCTATGCGGCTTGAAAGCGAATTGCGATGAACCAAATCGAACCTTACCCAAATCCGACCAGTGAGTAGGCGGGTGCTGTGTCGGAAGTTAGTGCTTGTAAGTAATAAGCAGGCATCTTCACACAAATGAGCTAACCGCTCATCGCTTTCATTACGGTTGCCTACACCGTGTTGACCGCCCAGATGCATTTCATCAGTGGGTAGCTTTCCAATTTGCACCTTCAGGTTCCGCGCCAGCATAACTGTGTCCGTACTTCTTCAGTGGCGAAGTAGCTCGGTCAATTGAGGCTATAATTCGTTTTTAACGAATCAGCGCTAGAGTTTGTGAAAGTTTAGGCAGCAATTGTGAATAGTCACCTATTAGTCCCACGCGACTTCGATGCTTTGAACGAGCCAACCAATCGGACCGCACATATCCGCCTACCGACTAGGATCCAAACAAGCAGCACAGCTTGATCAAGGGGACTCAGTGCAATGTTAATCCTAGCTTGGCCGGTGCTCGAAGCTGCTTCGTCAAGGGATAGGCTCAATGCGAAATTGCTGCTGTTGTCAGCTGAAGGGGATCGCAGGCTGAGCACAGAGCTCGAGGCTTGCAAGCAGGTCTCAATTAAGCAGCAGATATCTCTGGAGTGTGTCTCTAACTTCGGACAAGTGCCGCCATTCGACCGATCTGTAGCAATGTGCGTACATTGAAGTAGGCCAATCAGAAGAAGGATCGATGGCTCCAAACATAAGCCAATAAAGTTGGGTGGACCGCTTGGTTGGATATGGGCTTATCGAAAGGACAGGAATGACTCTCCGCTTTTGCATGTGAGTTGAAACTGGAAGATTGACGCTCAGCAAAGCATGTTGGGGCAAGACCAATAATCGAAAGGTTAAAAACTGTGTGGATAAAAATGAAGATGTGACGAGAAGAGAAGAGTGAAGAAGCTTAAAATGGGGATAAGAATACGAAAAGGCTTGAGCAGTAGCATCCAAACTCCTATCCACCCTGTTAGATGAAACGGATAGGGCACCGTAGATTATTCTCTGCGGTGAGCAGAGCATCAAAAATTGTTACCGGAAAGATTCATAGTATTGCGTAGACAGCATACTCTCAGGTTTCCAAGGCCTAGACGGGAGAACGACTACGGTTATTAACCAAGGCCTTTAGTTCAAACATCTGATCGCAAGACAGCGGGTTTGGCGTTGGGCTACAAGGATTCTGTTTTAAGGAATAAGGAGGCATCCTCATTTTAGCCCCCAACCTGGAAGACCAGGAGTCTGAGTTTGTCTGGCCTCTAACCATTGAGCAATCTGTTATGAGTGGCTCTGAATGTGCAAATAGCTCGTCCAGCATAACTCAATGGATCACTGAGAAAAACAATCCATCGCACCACGGTATAGTCAAGCCTCCTTGCGAAGGATGGTCATACCACAGTACGGTCATTATAGTATGCATGTTTCAAATTAGTTTAGACTGTGTAGGTGGACTTGGCCATAATCCCGCAAACATTTCAAAGGTTGTATTTAAAAGGCGTTTAAACCACCGGTGTCATTGGCAAGTCAGTTGACATTCCAAGCTGCCGGGCTTACATGTTGATGGCATGGTAGTTCGTAATAGTAAAGCAAGAACGGGCGACCTATGGGATTGAGCAGGAACCTACGCTAAATTATGCATTTTTCTAGTGACACGAGTTTGATTTGCATCTTTCGCTCAACCGTTGCTTGGATAGTGGAATAGCCATAAAAGTTCTCAAATTTGTGCTGAGCCTGTACTATTATTGCACCTTTTAATTCCAGTAGTAGTGTAGCATTTTAGTATTAGTGTAGTAGTGTAGCATAAAAGCATACGGCATCAGAGAACCTATAAATACCTAAAAGGCCGAGGGTCTGTAGCGTGCTTCTAGTGAAAGTATTCTTTGTGTGTTCATGCAGGATTAACTTTCATGCCAGATTGAGACCGAAAAATAGTAGAAAAAGCTAACCAGCGATTAAGTCTGCTGAGAAGCAGGTTTGACCGGTTTGAATCTACCGTCTATAGGAAAATGTTCAGCGCTATACTGATGTCTTAAGTAGGCTAAGCGATCCAAGTTTAGCACTAGCACAATCATGAATCCACTGCTCTTGTGCCTCTGCCACGGAACCTAAGTAAGTATGCTACATGCTTACTACCCATCTATTACCAGTTTAGTCTTAAGACACTAGAGTTTTCGGTATAAAACGTCGTCATCCTTTGGCGGATTTTATGTTGGTTTATAAAATCCACGTAGATCTTTAACACACATGTCGACCCTTTTTGTAATGCATGCGATATCCCCTAGCTGACACGACAATATGTAAAATTTGCTACGAATTATCACCAGCTTGATTACCGAATGAACTACTTCTTCCTTTATATTCTTCGACCGTAAAATTAACTCCACACTATGTTTTCGGCACTACCTTTTACATGATTTACTCGAAGTTACTAAAGCAACGACAACATAACCAAATTACGGATACGTGTGAAAGTTTCAAATTATCTGTAACCCGTATTCAGAATAATGCAAATCCGTCTTGGAGGGGAATTGTAGGGTTCGGTTTTAAGATGTTTACTGTGTTTCTTACAAATTATTTTGCCTCCACATGTCGAATTCGTAAGATGGTTTGTATTAATCCGCAAGTGCACAATGAAAAATGCACATGGTGGTGAAGTTGACGGTTATAGAACGGCTACCCGTAGAAAATCTCTTCAATAGACACTGAGAGCTTTAATAATTCATGTCGGTAGGAGGAGCAAATAAGTAATTTGAGATACAAATAGCAAAATAGACCAAAAAACCTCAAATTTCCTCTTATGGCTGTTTTTTTGGCACCTGGTATGATCAAAAATATTTTAGTTAGATGTGCTATCCAACGCAGAGTTTAGAAAAGTTGGCTTATAAGGTATGCTTCAGAATTCGTTTTAACTTCCGCAACTTCATAGAAAATTTAGCGTTTGTTTTTGAAATAAGTACCAGGTTAACCACCATTAAAAACGCACGCTGATTGGCAAATGTTAATCATTAGCAGGATCTTGGAAAATCACATCTTATCTTTAGCGTACAGCTGCAAAGCTTTTATTAGTATGGAGATGTCAACTGCACTGGGAATGCACCGAACGTCTGTGACACATGCCGCTCTGCGGGTAGCCCGTTAGTTTCATGGAACAGAAGGACTGTTTATCAAATGAACAGCTCCCAACGTACTAGATTGAGATCTTAGTAAAACAAATTTTTCCAGCTGGTGTGTTTGTAACTTCGGCGTGATTATATTTATGCTCTCTTCCAATGTTGACAAAAGTCGTGCATCTTGAGTATATATATTCGGGCCGTCATTGCTGCGCCACATCTCGTCACGTTGTGGATATACCAATAATGCTAATAAAAATTGCGTTCGTATATAGTAAAGTTTTAAACCCCAGCCAAATACTAATGGAATAAAAAATATAAATAATCAACATCGTAAAATAAAATGATTGAATAAATATGGCTTAATGGCTTCCCCGAGTAAATGACAATTAAATACCATTCACTAGTACTGATTTGCCTTACATCATTTCGACTGAGGGAAGTTTATGTACAGATAAATTTAATAGCTCTACTAGTTAAAGACATATACGCAAAATAAAGGTTACTTTTATGACAAAAATGCATTAGGTATTATTCACCTTGTACAATAAAAAATCAGCGTATATCGATAAAATATGTGCTTACCTGGTTTCCCGTAGGCGACAGAGTCAGGCTCCTTTAGTGTGCTGTCAAGTAGGCGAATTGTATCGTCGCTAAATTTCACGTCATCATGGCACTATGTGGTTATTATCACATGTATCGCTTCTCTTCCTGAATATTCAGCGTGTTTCGGTAACACCTGATGTTTTACCTGAAGCAATGCAATGTTTCACTGTCCTACTTTTTGTGCCTTGCATAACTTCCTTCTTCGGCGTATAAATGCATGTTGCCCAGTATCATGGTGCTTCCTATTTACAACAGGATATTAGCCTAACTCATGTCACTGATTTTCCCATGCGGACACGCATTTGAGAAAGCACAATAATCCCCATTTTGTCGTCTACCTGCAAATGACAGCAAACCGCAAGTACAAGTGCATCGAATGCATACCGCGGTATTATGGTTTGCACCAAGTACCCAGTACTTTCCTATTGAAGCGCCGCACCAGATAATCAATGAACACCGTATATGCAGAAAAAACGCATAGTTCAAATTGCTGACGTGTAACTGATTTGTAATTGCTGTTTTTATGAAGCGTTGTTCAGAGACAATTCTACGTCGGATGATACACATGACAAACCATTTGGTGATGATTCGCAGTCCACATGCTTCCTGTCTCATCTGCTGGAAGGATGTCAATAAACGAAGTCAGCGATTTAAGGTGAGATGCATAACGTGCCGCAGCGAGGTTCGCCATTATAGACCTGAAAGCCAGACTGCCTCTACTAAATCGCGTGTTCGTTAATGTGGCTATTATGTTAGATGAGCATAATAATGTTTGATGAGCATTACAACCAGGCAATAATTACTTTCATCCATTCCCAACACTTGATGACGATGAGCGTTTTGCAGGGCGAACCTGTCCCAGACTTAAGATTTTCTCTGAAAAAGTCAGCAGAATCTATCACGCAACTAAATTAACAATCAAGCAGCCGGAGAGTCCACAACATGCAAGCTCATCTTACTGTTGCTTATGTATTCTCTGTTTATTGCAACAACACGGACACAAGTCTGTAACACAACTTACATAATTTCCCTTTTTAATGATCCTGTTAGTGTAAATAAGTAGACTAACTGAGCAAGAAATAAGCAGGATCGGTAATAATGTAGGAAATTACCGTGTCATGACGGGTTTCTGAAGTGAAGGTGACATAACTCTACACTGCTATCTTGAATGAGCCGTTTCACACTGTCTCCTTTTAAAAACGATGATATTCTTGCGATAATCCAAAGTAATTAGTTTTTTCAAGAAATATCCGGTGTACCCTACCATGCCAAACTATGTTGATCACAAACTCAATGAACGGACTTTCTCAGCAGACATTGAATGGCAGCCCATTATTTTTGGAAGATTTTAGCAGGAACAAAGATTTGGAAGACGACAAATGTACGAACAGAGCGAACATGTGAAAAGCATTGAATTTAGAGGAATAACAAACTTGGTTACTTAGAAACGGATGAATAAAAACAAAATTCTAAGTGCAAAACAAAGAATACCGCGTAATAAGAATAACTTGGGTCATTTGCAGTGGTAAACACCCAACACAGCAGCACAACTGCTATTTCAACAGTGCTATAAAGCGAATGCCAAACTTCTGATGCAGTTGGACTGCTATTTGTACGGAATTTCCATAAAGGCCTGAGACGTCACTCAAAGCTCTCTGACTGTATGCGACGAAGCAAGATATTCCCACATGGTCAAATCAGATCTTGAAACTGACGGAAAAAACTGACACAATGCACCACATGTTTCTGTGCGAACAGCGCTGCCTGCCATTCAATGTTTTGGTATGTCGTTTCTAACCAATAATATATTACAGCACCTGTAGAACGATAAAAATAATAATGTGATTTGCTAGACTTGCCTAAGCCTACTGATTGGGAGTGACAATTATGTAGTAGCTGAATTATCCCGAAAATCTTCACTACTACTCCACAATAATAATGTACTTTTTTACTAGACATGGTTTCTTAGACCTTATAACGAGTTAAAAGCAGTTTACACAATTATATTTGCCGAAGCGAACAAACGCATAAAGGTGTCTAGGTCCGCAGCAAGTTTTAACGAGAAAAGAAGCCATTTTGAAACCTTTTCCTGGGAGCTTCCTCCAGACGGGATAGTCCCATTTAGTTTTCAATCACAGTCCGACACTCATCTGGCAATTTACCTTTATGGCTGGATATGAGTTAAAAAATCGCCACTTTGATCCATATCGCAGGTCATTTTATATACGAACATGGCAGGGCTTTCAAATTAAACTGCCGATGTTCCAGGGTTGACTACATTTGAACACAGCATAGACGATTTAACTCAGATTTAGGCAACTTTTACGCAATTATGGTAACCACATCCGCTAATTAGTCCAGTTACATTTCATGTATCTAAAGCTAGTTATCACCCGTGCATTTGTTGAAGTTCGCCTTGCTTGGGTATCATGAATTTTTCGAATCTTCATTGTGTCTCTGCCAGAGCTAGGCTTGTCTTGATTATCAATAAAGGCAGTATAAAATGGAGTGGAACATAATATTACATTTTTAGCTTGTGTGTTAATGGCTTGATAGTGCTAATTTATCACGACCCACAATTCCTAGAAGGGTGGGTTGGACACAACACATTTGCACAGCGAACAATTCTCTGCAGATATGGCTACCTCTAAATTCGGAAATGCTGGATGACCGAGTAACCTACCACGGCCAGTACGCGCCGTCTCACTAACAAAAAGCATATTGAGCCCAATCAAATTTAAAGAACCTGTATTCACTGCGTGCTCGCAGTGCACAGTGGTGCAGATAACGTGTACTCAGAGGTACTGTGCGTAACTTCCATGAGTATGAATATGTCGCTATGGTCATTCTTATAAGTGCACTTCAGTGAAAAACAAACCTCAAATGATTTAACGCAGGGTGTTTCAACTCCAAATGTAAAGCCGACAATGGTGCACAATGCAAGTTAGCGCCCAGTTGCTTACTTTTATTCGTGTTGTAGTTGGTGCAACAATGAAAAGTGGAACATTGGTGTATTACGTGTAAAAATGCAATGCTTGCCAAGTCGCGTGGCGTGGAATTTATTACGAAAAGAAAATCGCATGGTAAAGTAGAAAGCGTATTTTTGAAAATCACCGTGGACTAATGTAGCATAGCGGAGCTGTTCGCGTAATAATAATAACAACCCATTGGTTAGGACTTTGTTAAGACACCGTTAGATTGCTTCTGTATACCCCTGGCTAATAACTTATAAAATGAACTGCAAATGAGACAACGCATCTTCAACTCGTTTTTTAAATATTTCTAGATTGGGTGCAGGGACGATATAATTAGCGAGTGCGTTCCAAAGCTGGCACATGCGGGAAAAAAGACAATTCTACGGTATTTAAGCCGGCTATATTGTATTGTCGGTTTTAGAGGATGACCTGTTATGTTAGTATCGTAATTTAGTTGCAGCAGCGGACGTCAAATATGGGTTGAGTTCTTCAGAATCTGATAAACCATTAAAAGAGCCCCTCGCAAAGCCGATATCGACTGCTGCGCATTTATAATGATTTCAGTCTATACTGATAGATCAGGTGAAAGAGCCCCGTGAATTTCTTGGTTGCCGTTCGTTGAGGAGTCTTGAGAGCAACAGTGTCGTCTTTCTGCCACGGCTACCACTACTAGATAGCATATTATACGTGCTTTCGCACTTAAGCTTTAAGCATTTGGCGGATGATTGGGGGTTCAGACACATCGAACGCTCTGTGAAGAATGCCAACATGTTGATTGCCGGTTCTATACGACTTCTCTGCTTGTTTTGAGCACCCGGGATCTTTCTGTACCCGTACACCCAGACCGCGCTACTTAGAGGCCTACAGCAAGATGTGATCTCTAAGTTGTAAACGTTCACTGGCTGGTGAAGTAGATGGATCGCCTTGCACTTAGCTACGTTAAACTGATGCAGATTCGTCGTTACCTATTCTTAACTCCAACTTAGGTCCTGTCAGAGTAGTTCGGGATATTATTTTTTACTATTCGCCTATCATTTCTTGACAGCATGGTCAATAAGCAGGAAATTTGGGGAGATAAATCTTGCCAGGTTAATACCAGGAATATGCGCTGTACCAACATTAAGTAATATAGGAAAACACATTCCGCCTCAATCGGGTTAGAGCGTGATCCCTTAACGAGCACTTGCAGCTTATGTTGGTAAAGAAACTTCTCGTTCCAACTAGCAACGCCAGCTCCGATTCCGTAGCTTTGCAGCCTGAGAAGTAGCATGTCGTGATCCAGGCGGTAGAAAACATTGGAATAGTCCAGATCGATGACCTAAACTCCGACGAAATCCTCGGCCACTTCCGTCCAACTACCGCTTACAATCAGCAGGTTGATGTACGACCAGTGTTGACAGAAGCCATGCTGTTCCAGTGGCAAGATTTTGCATTTTTCAGGTAGTCCATTAGAGCCTTAGCGACGACCGCTTCCATCACCATCGCGAGCACAGGAAAAATATCCACTGGATGATAATTTGCATTATTGCCTTTAAAGCTGAGGTTTTAATTACACGCTTCTACATAGTGTGGGCTAGCTGTTCATCGAATCAACTTTGGAAGAGCTTCGAGTAATACAGCTTGCTTAATGGCCGCAGCCTTCAGAGCTTTCGGGCTGATGTTTTCTGCTTTCGAATAGCTATGATCGCGCAGCGAGAGTAACTTCCTTAGCACTATTGATGTGTTAAATTTTAAATGTGTAAACAATGGTGTCGGTAATGTGTATGACGTTGTGGGACAGGTAGAGGCTGCGGATTGGAAAATTGGGGCGTAATATAGCTGCGGGGCATTACGTGTTTCTTCGGCGCTTAGTACTCTGCTGGTTTTGAGAAAAGCGAAGGAATGCCATGCTTTAATTTAGGAAGGTGTTTGACTTGTCTATACAGCAGTTTGTTGATTAACAGGAATCATCTGGCCAGGCACTGTTGCTAAGTTACGTGGTCCTCAAAGGCAATTGCAGTGCACTGGTTGCGATGGATGAGGAAATTGCCTGAATTCCCTAAGACAATGTGAACCTTGTAGGTAAGCCCTGCTGCATGCCTTATCGCCATGCATCTTGAGTCCTACTTAGAATTGAAGACATTTTTGCAGGACGGAAGTGCTTGTTTTCCGACGCTCCGTTGAACATGTTGTTGATTATTTTAACGATATCTGTTCGAACGTTTTCAATGGGACCGTTGTTCGAGATTTTCTAGGATCAAATCTGGACGAGTTATTACAAATCTTGATATGGTGTGATGGTATAAGTTAGTTTCATGTTCCGATGGATCCTCTGCATAACACCTACTTAAAACTTATTATTACGTGGTCACTGAGACCTAATGAAATATCCCTCAATAACTTCTCAAACATGAGCTCGTCATTCATGAGCACCAGGTAAACAATAGAAGGTTTGTTTGCTGTTCTTAATTTAGTAGCCCTTGGTGACATTCTTGTAAAAGTAATGATTCGAGGTAAGTTCATGCAAGTCTGCTTTGAACTGTTAATTGGGGGACACCGAAATCCCCGGAGCGGTAGCTTGAAATCCTCGGAGATGAAAAAGTTGCTGTAGCTACTGCGTGTTACTCGGTTCAGGACAAGTATAAAGCGAGAATCGTTTTCCGGGGTGGAACTTGGGGGGCGCTCAATGACAGCTAAGTGACATGCAGCGTTGTGCCTTAGTCGGAGACGGCAACAGACTGAGTCGGTAACGTGAGTTTCCAGATCATCAACCAATGCGCATTAGCAAAGAACATTTGTGATTACTTAGAGTTTTTCATCTTTCCTAAACATTTGTTCTAAATTCTTGACATTTGTCGAAGCATGCGTCTGTGCCTTCCGGATAATTTCACCAAATACTACCAAATTAGGTCCAGTCAAAATAGGTTTAATGTACTTAGGAAGATAAAGATTCAGGTTTGTACACTATCCCTGCGTATGGAATAATACATGAGAATGAAATTGTAAAAAAAATATATTCTCTAATGCAAACTTGTTGTACATCACTCAGGCAGATAACCGCGCTGATAAGTTTCTTTGAGTCCACAAATAATCGTGACAAGTACGGGAGTATAAAATTATGGTGAGACGCCGTACGAGAACAATGTTTCTAAATTCCGAGGGTGTAAAATGACAGATAGCGCTGTCTTCAGAGTTCCATGCAGTGGGTGAATGGGGTCGTTTAGCAGCTTGTAGTGAAGGTAATTAGAAGCACCTACATGCTTTTTGGCAGTTACCTCAACAGTTGTCCCTGTAGACAGCTCAAAGCAACTAAAAATGTTTTAACAAAGGTTGAAACAAAAGAAAACGCTTGTTTAATACACCAGTATAAACTTGCTAGGAACAGTAATGCAAGTGTGGCAGAATGTGTGTTGGCACAAATTTAATAATGTACCCACTACGTACCGAACGCATGCTAGGTCTAAGGGCAAAAAATCCTAGCCAACAAATCTTGTTAAATATTTCAGAGACTTAGGTGGACAAAGATAAATTTTAGGACAATAACACCAAGGTATTAGACGGCCAATTTTCTGGGTATGATTTGATCATTCACTACCAATGCGAAAGTGAGATAATAAATAGCTTGCAGTTTATCAGCCCGAAGAACAGAGAATATTAAATTATAGCATTTAAAAATGTTTATAATAGGAGGCTTGGTTTATTAACACAACACAAAGTCATCTACATAACGCTGAAAATTAGATGCTTTAACGGTTAATTACATCGCATGCGGCATTAGCCTAAAATTTTTATCCGATAAATTTGAGTGGGTTTAATGTATTTGGCATGTTGAGAAAAGCTTACGGAGAGAAAATCGCCCATTACAAAGCAGCACGATCGGAGGAACTTGTAGGGAATTTTGTTCCGTTAAGCTGGGTGAACTATGCGTGGCATGTATAGCAGTGCGTGATCGTGCTGCAGACATTTGTAAGAACACCACTCTTGAGAAACTGGTTGAGTATGTTTGATCCATTGAAACTTAATGGATCACTTGGATAATTACGAAACAGCTGACGAAATGCCCCACATTTTACTTCCATCCATAGGTGCTTCACAGCATCCATTGTGCATCGGTTGGCTTATATGCATGCTGGTTTACGTTGTCTGCCAGGGTGAGTGTGATGATCCGTAGTACAAGAAGTTTCTCAAATAGTTTCAAATTCATCGATGAACATGCAATCAGGCGATGGCTTTGAGCGTATTTTCTGGACACAGACACTATCCTCACAGGTCATCATAATTTCAACGATCGTGCCACTACTAAGAATGATGTTGAACCAAAGGTAGCGCTAGATAATCCACGCAGTTTCATAGCAAATGGGTATAAAATTCAGATCCAGCAGGTTAAGTAATTTGCAAAATTTAGGTGTTTTCTGCAAACAACCAAGTTATTAGAGGTTACTGCAGGACCAATCCTAGGGAGGGAGAATAAGGAACATATATTGTGTGAAGTAGCAGATTCTTTATCAAGTTTGATTATATCGATATTCACAAACTACTTCAAGGAAATTCAGGCACCCTTTCCAATTGCTAACGGCTAGTTAGTAGGCCATCAAACAAGTTTTAATTTTCAGTTATATTGGTTGGTTTGTAATCGTAACTGATTAGCAAAACTAGTGTGCAGTTTATAAACACCTTTCCCGTGTACATTACACAATATGCAAATGTTGCTTACTTATAAAATTTAAGATGAAGCTTATCGGCATTTACGTCTTTCCATGCAATTGGAAATCGATGGTGGCCCACACATTGCAAGTGCACATGAATTCTACACCTATAACAAGATGAAACACTTGTTGTTTACTTGAAAAAACGCATTTTCCTACCAGGTTTAGAAGAATTTACTATTTCGACCTCGACGATCCTGCAGGACCTTTAGGGATTGAGCAATTTACTGGAGCGTTCCATTCTTCCGTTAATTCCCCTATACCTACAATATGGTTAGTTAAATAGCTTGTCAAGAAAAAACTTTTAATGACTTCATTTCATCTATTCAATCATAAAGAAAATTCACCCGGTAGTTCAATACTTGAAAAGCATACTAAACCCCTTACTGTATCATTTTATTGACTGGCAGCAAAGGATATTCGCTTAATAAATTACAAATGGGGTGAAACCAATTTAGACCAAAAGCTTGCTCTGTTGAAACTGATTAAGCGAAACGTATTAAAAAGATCTGCAATGAATTTTTCACATTAAATATCATGTCGTCCTTGTTCACAATATTCCTTTTTCCCGATTTGCATGCACCTTCATCATTTTTCATTCCGAGCCAATTATCGCACTTCAGTTATCGCATAATCACGCAATCTTAGCTAAAATTGCCAGATATTTATCGCGTGATTGCATCTTAATTGTGTGTTAGCATAGGTTTCACACTACGCTTATCCGGCTCCAACCCACTTGCCTCTAGTAAACATCAGAGTTTATGTCAGTTCGCCGTGTTCGTCTCTTGTTGATTATAAGAGCTTACCATTCCTTAGAGTAGATGCGCATAAATTACGAGTGCTGCAAATTGACGGATTTTATTTATTGCAGAATGATGTTAATCCAGCTCATCTGCATAGAAAATCAGTTAGGTATACTACATGTGCTTCCGACAGCGTGGGTAGATCTAACCATCGTCCCGCTAAAGCGTTAATATTTAGAAGTTTATTAACATGTATTTCATGGCCAATACGTTTGCGTTTACAACGAAGTAGGATAGTTTAGTTGGTGGAAACTCATGTGTTCGCAGGATTGATACTACGAATAATGAAATGAGTGGCAAGTAAACGAATGCTGGAACATACGTTCACTTCGTATTGTCTCCTTAATAACATTAACAATAACCGGTATGCAACTATTTATATAAATTGGCATATGGCTGAATAAGCATGAGGTGCAAAAGGAATGACGGAAATTCCAACCCCATGTCCATCACAGTCTTAAGCTGATAAATAATTACATCTAACACACAGGTCCGGCTTCATCCGGCTTAACGCTACGGCCTTGGCAAAACGGAGCAAGCGTGGATTAGGTTGACGGGATAGAAGTCTGAAATCTGATCCATGCTCTATCCGGTGACGCGTTGTCAGTAGGTATTTACCTATTGAGGAAGCTGGCGGATTGCGCAAGATGGGAACTTCAGTGTGATAAGGATGAGTGTCAATTTCATGTTGAACACACTTTGGCTCGTCTTTCTTTATTCGGGAAGTCAAAGACCGAATTGGTATATGCAGTGTTAGTTTGCCCCTATCGGTTAAGCTTCCTTCGTTGGAGGCATCGGCAAGTTACAGTTTCTATTGTTGACCACAACTTAAGCAGCACAGTAACTGCTCTGCTTGCTATACGGTAAAGTCACCCCTAAAAGGCAACTCTATAAAGATCCTTTTCTTAGCTGACATATACACCAACTCATTCGGGACTCCCTGTTGGCTGTTGGTGTATAAGCCGGCCAAGAAAAAGACCAATATAGATTTACTTTTCAAGGGTGACTTCAATGTATTAAAAACCACGTAACGTTTAAATCCTGCTGCGCAGATAAGTCACTTTGCTGCTCAGATTGTGGTCAACAATAGAACCTGTAACTTGCCGGTGCCTCCAACGAAGGAAGCTTAACCAATAGGGGCAAACTAACACTGCATTTACTAATTCGGTCTTTGACTTCCCGATTAAAGGAACACGAGCCAAAGTGTGTTCAACATGAAATTGACACGCATCCTTGTCACACTGAAGTTCCCTGCTTGCGCAATCCGCCAGCTTCCTCAATAGGTAAATACATGCGGACAACGCGTCACCGGATAGAGCATGGATCAGCTTTCAGACTTCTATCCGTCAACCTAATCCACGCTTGCTCCGTTCCGCTGAGGCTATTGCGATAAGCTGGATAAAGCTGGACCTGTGTGTTAAATGTAATTATTTATCAGCTTAAAACTGTGATGGACATAGGGGTGGAATTTCCGTCATTCCTTTTGCGCCTCATACTTATTCAGCCATATGCCTATTTATATAAATAGTTTGCACAACGTTTATTGTTTATTGTACTGGGAATTGTGTATATTATCTGCACTTTGCTTAGGTATCCAAGCCAGCGCATAAAATGATTAATGGGCTGCGCTCAAATTCCGGACTTTAGCAACCGATGAAGCCTCAAAACCATGGGTTAAATACATGTGCCCACAGGCGGTATGCGAACTTTTGCATGGATCCCTTCGGCCCGCACATAAGATACTGTAATTTGGTCGTTGAAAGACTATTATCAGTCCTTATTAATTGAGCTAGCTAATGGCTGCCTTTTATTGTAAAACGGACTGCTTCGCTTTTTAGTATTCTTTGTACGTTAGCCTAGCCAATCTTCACTTAATCGATTGAAAAAGCACAACACAGAAAGGAATGTAGCTGCGAGACATGCAAATTAAGGATAAAAAATGGATTTATCAATTCTCCTGCAGAGCTATGTATTAAACATGATTTAATCAAACCGCTTCCTCTGGGATTTCATTGGTTACATCAGTAAGCATGCCGAGATCATGCATATCCTTCGGGGTTTTAATTGGATGTTGACCTGGCACGCAATGCTGTTTATACCTATAATTTGTGTGACCACTGACTGCACAGGAACCAATATCACCTTCGTTCTCACGTCAACGTTGCTAGGTGTTTCTTATAAATTGAGTGGAATGGTTTCCTAATAATATAATGAAAACGGTTCAAATTACACAGAATGTTTATAATAAACAATGCCATCCCAGCTGAGGTTTAAACGACAGCGAACCAATGTGGTCGCTTTTTTAAAGAAAAATGGGAATTGTAGTATTTTCGCAGCGCTGAATAGAAAACTTCGTAGCATGATTTGCAAAATTATTGCCCCACAGAAAGAAAGCACATCATGAAACGAACCATCGATCTTATGCAAAATATGAAGGCCTAATGCGTTTTTCAAAGCTCAAGGAATTGAAGTGTAGCTAAAGGCAGCAGCAGACCTGTTTTATAATAAACGAGAAATGACACGTGACCACCAAAACTGAAAGCTGTGTACTCACAAAAATGATCGCCCTGAGTGGGACAAATTAAGTGAAGGAGCTTTTTTAAAGTAATGTCTTTTGAAACGGCTAAAATTTTGTGTCCAAATAAGCATACTCAAAGCTACCTTATTTAACAGAAACATTGCTGTTAAATGAATTGGTGAAAGTTCAATTGCTTTGCAGCCGTAGTTGAATATATCATCTTCCAGCTGTAAACATATTTTCGGTGCTAATGGTTAGACCATTGCGATCACTAGGGTAGGTCAGCTTGCGTTTTTCATCAGGAGGAGTGACAACGAGATTATATTTGTGTAGAACTGAGTGAACTGTGTCCAATATATGACACAACAGCAAGCCAGTGCATGGTTTAGCATGTCAACTCGCTTCTGCCTGATCATGGATTGCCTTTGATTAAAATTGCGTGCTTATCTCCCTACGGAGCTTCGAAAATTCTTGGTAGACATGATGGTGCAGCCGCATTTTTACCTAGAGAAATTGAAAAACTGCGCACATCTTTATCATATGCACATCATCTCTGCGTTATTCATCCGCAAAAGTAGTTTTCAACAAATTTAATTTATCATATGGTTAGTTTGATCACGATGAGAGTAGACTATAGTAGGGGACAAACGGCCAACCACCGCCAAATCAACCAGTAGTTGGAAGATATGGACAGAAAGCTTAACGTTATTTATTCTGCACAGAATTCCGCTGCCTGTTAATGTGTTAATTTTGATACAGAAATAGTACTGCTTTTTAGATAAAACGCAAAAGCCCAGATAAAATAATAGATTAGATTCGGCAACAGAATCTCGCGCTCGCTGCGGATATTATTGCTCCTTTCACTGATTTTCCTTTGAAGTGCAACATACAAACAAACTCAGTACTCGGTTGCATGGTGACAACAAGTGCTTCGTCACAAAAGTGAGCTTATGGAATTTAGGGTGTTCAAAGTGGAACTTCATACGTTTCGCTTGCAAAAAACAGCTATATGATGTTGCCAATCTTGAAAATGCTTAGAGTTGAGAAGTTTGAATGTCACCTGGAAACGTTGTCAAAAGTATCAGTAAAGAATTCGTGATTTCTCATTTTCAAACATTAATTTGCATTATTCTCATCAACGAGCAACTTTATGATTGTCCAACATACATAAAGACTGAAAATGGAACTATTCGAAAGACAGTCTGCGTTGGTACTCCGAACAAAGCACCAAGGAGTAGGAGTTACTGATTTCTTTTCATATACCCTTGAAGAGTTCGGAATCCTCATAAATTTCGATACAATGATTATGGAAATGTTCGGTTTCAACCATGTTTTTAGGGAGGCAACAAATCTCAGCAACCATGGCTGACTGATGAACACTTGTCATCTGAGCATAGTTGGTAATGTGCAGATAATCCAGTCAGATATAGCAATTTCGGAGGTCACTATAAACTTGAACAAATATAAACTCCGTTACGCTATAAACATAAGGTATACTTTGATGGTACTAACTAACAAGAAATTCAAAGAACGGCTCCTCAATAGATAGGGCCGAGTTCCACATATGAACGATTTGCCCAGTACTCACATTCAAGGACTTCTGCTTCTTCCAGTACTATTAATAGATGTCAAGTTGGTTAGCCCAACTAATGGAAGCTGATCATGTATTGGTAACGCAACTTCAGTTTGTCGGCGTGCAACATTTCTGCATTAAGTTGGCTGTACAAAAGCTCTTTGTGTATCTTTCGCGAGTTCCTGTAACTTACGTGTCCCGGCCGCGTCAGGCGTTGCTTCCGAAGCATGTAGTCAAATGCATACATGAAACCGCAGGTCAGCACTTCCGCGTCTGCAACTCTGTCGCACGAATAGATGCGCATAATCCGTCGCAGACGCTGCTGATAAGTCGCTTTGATATCTGGGGTTATTCCGGATCATCGGACACTTTCCGCAGCCGTATATTACAGCGGACAGCAGCAACAACTTTCACCAGATCAGCTTTTTTCTACTGGTATGTTAGTGGTTTTTTCACACACGTTTCTCCAGGTTACCAAACGCAGTAGTCACATGCGATACATGGATACGCGGCTCGCTCGCCATGTGCAGGTCGATTGTCAGTAAGGGTTCAATGTAGCAAAATTGCGATGCCGTTTCCGACATGTCATTGACAACCTGAATTTGGGTCAGGAAGACCGAATTAATTACTTGTAATAAAAAAAGGACAACCATTTTGTGTGTATGTTGATGGTAAGCCCGAATTAAGCGCCGTCGAAGCGCGAGCCGAATTCACGCACTGCAACTCATCCGCGCTGTTTGCGAACAACGCACAGTCGTTAGCAAACAGCAAAGTTTGGACGGTTGTCATACACACTAAGTTTCTTGCGCAGAAATTAAGGATATTCTTAAACCTACTATCAATACGTTTTGCAACAAGGACACCGAAATTACCAGTAGTGGCAAAACAACGAGACCTCATTGCATGGAGACAAATAATCAGCTGAGCAGGAGATAAGACATAAGTTTTTTTCGCACCTGCGGAAACCTCAAATTCAGTTGAGGTTTGTTTACTTAGACGCTCCCTCGACCGGACACAACTGTGCAGACATTTAATTAAATTTAAAAACAATTAGAAAAATTACCCAACACGAGACAATGTGCTTCTGGTTTAACTTTGTCAAATGCCTTTATGATTTCAAAAAACAGGTCGCCCACTAAATTTCTACCGCAACTGACTAATCGCGAAAACCATAACTATGGAACTGCAGCCAGAAAAATATCCGTATTAATCATCTGCGAAGGGTGATTCAACCACCTAATGATGAGGCGATTAAGTAGGATTGCTGGGATTATTTTACCCAAACTACTCTGCAAATGTTTCTACAATAATTCGTTCAACATTGCTTGATTCCTTGAACCTTGTACATTGGTAGTACAGGGGCGTCCTTCTGCTCTGCTGGCACATTATCTTTAATACATACGCGTTGAGCCGAGTGGCGCAGCACATTTACCAACCCGGGTCCGCTGTGCTTTAAAACATCAAGTTAGTTTCCATCGAGGCCAGCATATTTGCCGTTGCGTAGTTGAACTAAAGCTCTCTGTCACAAGCGGCGTCAGTTTAGTAAAAATTGTTATGGGGACCCAACGTTCCCATAATTATTACAGGCTTAAATTACGGAAGGCTGAAAACCCGATTCACACAAGTGCACATGTACTCGGATCGGACAAAACGCACACGTTCAATCAGCCTTTTAACTCGGGAAACATTCACATTCGTTTAGCCTTTGCACCCAGACACAGTCTCGTTTCCATCCAAACACGCATTGCTGTATCCAAGCAACATTTATTTTCCGGACAACTCTCGCCAAACTTCCAACATCTCTGCGCAGTTTACGGACTTTACATATTGACATAAAACCAGGTTTCTTGTTTCCAGGGTTTGCCAACGCAAACCCTTCCAAAGAAAAACCCCCGTTCATCACCGTTTCGTGATATAAAAATGAAGCTGTACAACGCTAGAATCGTCTTAGCTTTGACCAGTAAAAGCGCCTGTGGCAAAAGGCCTGTCTTGTTCTTGCTTCAGTCTTGGGTTGGGAAATCGTGCTTAGAAACTTTACGTTCGGTCAAGGAACCTGTTCGACTCGCGTGAAGTAATCTTTCGCGGCTAAGTTCCGAGAACCCACAGACTTCGAGATTTGTCAGTTACCGTGCTGTGCGAGAAAATAATTCTGAGTCTAGGTCCACCCGGCTAGGAGACTTGGTATTAAATCTTTAGAACCTGACGTATTCAAGAGGCAGTATACAACGAAAAAGCACACCTTAATTCATGCTGTAAAAACTAGTGCAACTTAACCAGTCGATATCTGAACGGATAGCTAAAAGACAGTCGAATTGCGCTCGTCGGATCTGCGTTATGTCTGCAGGCCGTCCGACTACCTCATACAATCATTGGGTTAGTGGTGCATGACCGTTGTTGACGGAGGGCATGTTGCTCCGGTGCCAAGATGTTGCACTTTTTCAGGTAGTCCATTAAATCGTCAGCGACGTCAGCTTCCATCAACTTCGATAGCACCGGGAGGAGAGTCACTGGGCGATAGTTTGCAGGATATGAACCACTACCGCTTTTAAAATTTGGGGTGCTATTGTCACGCTGCTACATTGTGGGGACTTGCTGTTTATCAAAGCTCCTTTGGAAAAGATGTAACAGTGGTTCCACTAGCTTTTGGCTACAGCCTTCAGTGTCTTCGGCGGGATGTTGTCTACTCCCGGTGAACTATGATCGCGCAGTGAGCGTAACTTCCTTAGCATAATTGATGTGTTGAAGCTTAAATATATAACCAGTGGAGTCGGTAATGTGCATGATATTATGGGGGGCTGCGAGTTAGATAATTGGGGCGTATTTTAGCCGCAGGGCATTAGCTGCTTTTTCGGCGCTTTGTACTCTACCACCCGTCGTGCGAGGTGGAGGGATTCCATGCTTCACTTTACGGAGATTATTGATACGACTATACATCAGTTTGTTGATTATCAGGAATCATCTGTCTAGGCACTGTTGATAAGTTATTTGTCATCACGGACAAGTGCAGTGAAATGGTTGTGATGGGTCAGCAAATTGCCCAAATCTCTGTGTCTGGGTTAATCTTATAATGCTCTTTTGAATTAAAAGGCATTTCTTGCAGGACTAAGATGTTTGGTCTCTGATGCTGTGTTGACGATGTCGCTGAATCTATTAACGAATGCTGTCCAAATGTTGTCAAGGGGGCTGTTGTTCGAGAATTTCCAAGCAGCTGCTTCGACGAGATCTTTCAATAAGTCGTAGCGGATGATTGTATGAGTTAGATCCGAGTGTTAAGAGGGATACTCTGCTTAATACACATAGTTGAAGGTTATTTCTGCTTGGTCACTGAGACCTAATTGACTATCCATCAATAACCTGTCAACTATGAGCTCTTCATTCGTGTGCACAAATTCCAAACTGACGGTTTGTTTGCCCTCCTGCATCTTGTGGGCATGGTGACATGATTGTACAATGGAGTATTAGCGATAAGTTATTTCATGCTCATCACAAGTTTTGCTTTCAGTAACCCCGTGAAGTAGTATGGTTCTGGTTGAAGTTTCCTTCGTGTAGTCCTCCATGGTGCGTTTAACTCGATAACGCCCTCCCTTGGGAGTCTGGAAGTAGCCTTACGTGTATTTACTCCGCTCGAAATAAGAACCGCATTAGTCACATAAGAACCACATGTGGTATTGGGACCGCTGTTGATGTTCTGGATGTCAGGTGTCGTGTTGCTTACGGTGTTACCAGCACTCCTTCGCTGGATGGGAGCAGCAGTTACGGGGACGATTGGGTTGCACAGTCCACTCTGCTCACCCCAACCGTAGTGAATTTGGTGGTCACTATTTCCTCAAACTTGGCTAGTAGCTGGTCATACTTCTGAGATAATAAGAGCACGCTTTTTATCAGTGGGATCGATGTGCATTCCAAATAGAACCATAGCGATTCTTTTTTGTTTAACAACTTGGCCTTACTAGGTTTAACTTGGAGGCATCTCGCTTGGAAAAACTTACAACAGTTACGGCACAAAATGCTCCCGTTGACAAATATTGAACATGATCCATACACTTCTTTAAACTGTGGCACACTGGACATCCCGCTCGTTGAGGCAAGGTTACGAAGCATTTGACTGACTCACCCTCTATGGTAGAAAGTTGTTCTGTTACTGACCTTGTCGGTAAGGTCAGTGTTCACGTTGCAGTTGTTTGCTTGCAGACTGTCCTCTCTGGTGTGCAAGTCGAATGTGTCAGTTTTAATGAGAGACAGATTACACTAAGGTGTGATTGAGAATTTTCGTAGTTAAACCTATGGATCGCGCCGGGTGAATTTGCATTGAGACCTGTAGCCGCACCAAGCGATGTTGGATTTGAAAGAGTGACAATTCGTTCGAAAGCCTCTCAAATTTTCTATCGAACAAGACCAAACATTGTCTTGGATGGATGGAGTTACACAAAGTTTGGCGCATGGATGTTTGCGAACACTTCCCGAATTTAGAATTCAGGTTAAATGTAGAAGGTAGTTGAGTGCACTCGAAAAATTAGGATCACCAGGTGGAGCCTTTAAAAGTACGACGAATGCGTGTAGGTACAAAGGTGTGCGACAAAATGCCCCTGAACCACAATGAAAAAACCACGAGTGCACAAGTGAGGGATTTGCACGCCCGTTCGCTCAAGGTCCCATTGCAATTAATATAAGAGACGACATCTGCGAGAAACACCAACAAAAAGCTACACTGTGCATTTATTTCCCTATAACACGCGGTAAGATTTTCAATCTTTATTGTACCATACTCTACCTCTTCGGTAATCCCGTTGTGATGACCCACTTATACTTCTTCAACGCAAACACGACGCTGTATTTAAGAATCAAGCTTACACAAGATGGTGCCTGTACCGTAGAACGCTCCACACTGAGTGCATGGAACAAATCCTCGGGCCTTGCACGACCACAAGTACCTTGCACCCCGAACCCACCAGCAGCGAGCAACAAACTCATGGAGCCAGAATAATTGAGGTAGTGAGCAATAGACAAGTACGCACCTTGTCAACATGTGTAACAAGCGCAGTCACAAAGGGAATACCATGCAATGGCCAATCAGTTGTAATGACGAGATCCAAAAATTTGTACAATGCATACAGGTACGGTGCAATAACTATTTAATAAATGTTTGCATGGTATCAATTGTTTACCAACAAGTCGCGATCATTGCAAAATGTACCTAAGTTACATATCAAATGGTGCAAACAATATAAAGTTAACGAAGGTAAGCACAATTAGTGTAAGATACCTGTGCTAGTTAATGAAAGATTAATCAAGTGGGTAGAACGAACCTTATAAGGCAAAATGCAAGTTATCCAGCTTGAAAGACCTAGTTTAAGCGTAAGTTGATTTAGCTTAAATGGGGTGAAAAAGCTTCATGAAATCAACATCAGCCTTAGCATGATGCATTACTGAAGTTCAAGTGTAAGATAAATGAACCCATCCCCAATTGGTTACGCAGCCGAATGGTGTCTGTACAATACAATACAATCCGGTTATGGATTTGCATGTCGCAGTGACCAACAATCAGACGCCTATTCTTACAGGTGTGACTTGCACTGCACCAACGACAGCTCCAACGACACACATGAAATCCAGTGTAAACGCAAAGGAATAAGACCGGCGGCAAGCGGATGGGAACCACGATTCATCAACGGAGCCGGCAATACACTGATGCAAAAGGAATATTATGCACGCCGTATTTGGAAATCATTCGCAAGCTAGGCGGTGCCGGACCGTGGAACGCTCCACATTGATTGCATGGAAGCAATCTTCGAGTCTTGCGTGACCACATGGACTGTGCACCCAGTCCACTCCAGGAACAACCAACAGTCTCCTGGAGTCAGTGTGGAGGAGATAATGGGCAATAGGACGGTAGGCATCGAATCCACATGCAGATCAAGCGCAGCCACACCGGGAGTATCCTGCAACAGTCAACCATTTGAAATGACGAGGTTAAATTAAATAAATCGATTCATGCACACACCTACCGTGACATAACTAGTCAATAAATGCGCATAGAAAATATTTTGGATGCCAACACACCTGCGAAAATATGAAATGTCCACGTTACTCAAAACTGTTACGAACGCGATAAAGTTATGGAAGATAAGCGCAGTAAGCGTTGTGTAGAGGAGATCAATTTGTCCAGTTGTATTGGAACTCCACCAGCTTTGTTCCTCCACAACATCTTATCATGAAGAGTCCATACAAACCAGGTGTTCCAAACCTGTCTATTTATTCACGTTGAATCGATCTTCCAAGCTATGCTATTGGTGTATTTTACCTTATCAATCGTTGCCACATCAGGCGAGTTTGACAGCTTGGCATATGTCGGTACTTTTAGAGGGTCAATTGGTGTATTAGCTTGCTTCAAAGTCGTGAGGTTTGTTAAATTTCACATTTATTGTTACTATTAAATAGCACCACATTCACATCAGATTCGTTTTTTGACTTTTCTTGCGAATTGCCTATTCATGCCAATATTTAATTTTATAACCTTTGGATGCGCGTATAGCTAAGGGTTTCTAAGCGTATTATCCTTTACATTGCTCAAACGTACCTCATTGTAAAACCGCGTTTTAACCAACATTTGGATAGTGGCAACTTTGGATTGGATACAGCTTGTATTTCATCATGCTGTGACGAGGATATCTGCGAATGTCCACGAAACTAATAAAGACTAGCGGCAAATCGAACTTTGTCCATTATTGATGATATCCCTATTCATTTTGAATCGCATCATACCTTTATAATTAAATCCAATAGATTTTCGCGTAAGGTTTGTGAGCTCTTAGTCTAGCCGAACTCAAAGAATTGCTGGTTGGATCCGAGTTTTGGACGGCTTAACTGCAACTAGATCACAGAAAAAAGTTAGAAGGTGTTAGACAAATATTCGATAACAGATGTAAGCAGATGAACCGCTTCTTAGAGGACAGTCAATAGGTTGTGCTAATGAAAGTGGTCCAAGTGCTCTTTGAAAACTAGTCGCAGGGACTTTATCGACTATTTGTAGAAATTCCTAAGGTATAGCTTAAAGGTTTTGACGGTAACTCGGCTACGTATTATAAATTTGTGAGACGGTTTTACTGCTTTGTCGTGAATGGAGTCAGCAATGGTGGCCAGCCTTTGCGTTATTTATTATTATATGTGTAAGGATAAAGAAGCTGCCAGTGAGTAATGTTACCCCTTGAACAGGATTATAATAGGGTTCGGAACATTCTTCGTGAGCTCTTCAGTCAGTCTAATATAGTAGCGTGTTCATTAATTGATAGCTTGTTCTCCGGTTTCAGATTGCAACCCAACGACCAGGACGCGTTGCCACCTTTTTCCCTATAAATGGAGCACTGCTAAGTTGCGCTGTCTCGAAAGAACTTTAAAACAGATTAAAACCCTGTGACCACCATTAGGCGGCTTGTTTGGACGTTGCCAGGCATTTTGCAATCAAAGTAACTTAGACAGTAGATGTTATCGTTCAAGTGGGCTGAGCGGTTATTTTTAGGTACCTTGTGGATTTTGTCGCCACTGAAGCCGAGTTCTCACTAGCCGATTTGGACAACTCTCCAACCGCAGCCCCCTGCGAAATCAAGGTGCCCAGCAACCATCTAGGTCCTGTTATCAAGGAATGGAGGATGCTGTCGCCATATATACTGCTGTGGACCAGTCAAGTCCAAAAACTATGTAGTTTGTGATGATAACCATAGGACGGAACCGTGCCCAAGGTTTCTGGTTTCCGAACTTACAGTTCGTTGAGAGCTCATCAGAGCTAAGGGCGTGTGTTTCTGATGTCTCAATTCTGGTCACCGTGCTGCAGCTTGCCAAGGGGTAAATGATGCAGACGAGTTGAATGTATGAGCAACCACCACAATCTGCTACATACAGATCAAATCAATGCAGGTGGTGAGAGTATTCGACTTTCCGTGCAAGGACCCTGGCTATTGTCACGCCTTCTGAAATGATGTCGGAAAGATTCCTCTTGGAATTGTGCTCGTGCGATTTGAAGCACCCTTGGTTTCAGTTGAAATATACGCCTTAATTAATATCGGCTTGGACTTTAGCCTGGTTCAGGAATATCTACTGCAAGAAGCTGGCGTTATTAGAAATTCGGTTTTAATTATATTGCAAAAAGTGAGCGGTTCCAGTTGACTGGAATCCGGCATCGCTGGTTTTCTTTTGAAGTCGTTGAGCGGTAGCGAGACGAGCAACATGCGACGTGCTTATTACTCAACCCGTTCAATGTTGCCTTAAGTAAAATACGTGTTAGTCAGGTAGCAGCTCGGCGAATCCAAAGGGATTATAACATTCGCGTTTACGGAAAGTAGATTCACTTACGGTATACTGGGTTGATTAATTTACATTATTACAACGAAGCAGAAGTGGACGTTATTAAAGTGACACAGAACGCATTTTACATAGCAGAATTAAAACGACTTAAATAAGCAATTGAATGAATATGGCTTCATAGAAGGAAAGCACGCCGGGGGTGTCTAATGCGACCTTACCCGGTAAAACTTGGAGAGATGCTGTGTCTGGAAGGAAGAATGACGTACTCGGAATACGAAAATTCTTTCAAGTTTCCAGTAATATTAAATTCCAAGCATCCAGTGACTGCGGTGTTACTCAGAAATTGTCACATGCATGTAGGTGATTTGGGCACGTCCTAAATGCTTTTGTGTCTATGCAGAAAGTGCTGGATCGTAACACGATTCTGTCGTTAAACTGTTGATATCGAGTTGCTGGATATGTAGAAGACGGCTCGCCACTACCGGCGGGCAAATGGTGGCATTGCTGCTGTTAGAATGAATGGAATGCGCACAACGTCCTCAAATGTTGGGCGTTAATTACTTTGCGCCGTTTTGGATCAAGCACACAATAAAACGAGCGAAACGCTATGGATGTCTTTTCACGTTCCTGAAGAGTCGAGTTGCACACCTTGAGTTCTCCAGTAGTTTGAATACTGGCAACTTTATCATGCCCTTGATGCGATTCGTTGCCCTCAGAGAGGCTATGGCTGACATATTTAGTGACAATGGATGCAATATTGTGGGAGTGGTTGCAGAACTAAAGGCCGCCACGAAGGAGCGGTAGTAAAAGCGAATCAATAAAAAGCTGCTATGCGTCGGCGTACAGGGGCATTTTAACCCACCGGCGGCCAGCTATAGGGACGGAGTTACGGAACGTATTGCACGATTGCTTAGACGAATTTTACTGTCTGTCAAATCGCAACAAGTATTGTATGAGGAGGATTTGCCTACTCTGTTATTTAAGGCGGAACATATTATAAACTGTTGACAGCTGGTAATTATAACTTAGAACCCGACCAATCGGCCAGCCCTAACTCCAAATGATTTGTTAATAACTCGACCCAAAGCGTCGGTCTTTACCTGGTTCACACAATCGTTGTTCGAAACAAGTAAATTACCACTCTGGCCAATTTTGAAAAACATAGATAAGCGAAAATCTGCTACTGTCACAAACTAGACTGAAATGGCTATACCTCGTCAGGATTTCAGGACAATGGACGTTGTTTTAGTCGTTACAGAATCCATCGCGCAACGTATAAGGTTTTAAGCATAGCTGAAAGCTGCGTTGCGTCAGAAGATGGCCTCGTCACGACAATGATTGTCAAGCCAAAAGAGGGTTTAGCTAATTGAGACGTAAAGAACAAACTGTTGTTAGAAGATTTCTGCGCCGGAGAGTATGTTTGGTCCTAGCTCCTTGGAGCCTTCCACTACAGCAAGGAGCACTGTAAGCCCAAAGAGGATGGGGCGGGAAGTTACGCGCTCCATAGTGAATGGCATCACCGTCCATGCAAAATCCTGACCGGCTTTGGCGGAGAGTTTGTCGGAGAGATCAATTTGTGTTGTAGTATTAGAACTCTCACCTCCGTGGTTGCCCCACAACACCTTATCATACACAGTTAATTCTCTTTTACATGTGCTAAATCCTTGGCTGTCTATTTTACCCATGCTTTGCACCATAATATACCATTCTATGTTGGTCATACAGCCCACCCACTATGGTTACACAAAACCGCCTCACTCATATTGGTTTAATACTCCTCATCAATTGATGTGCTAATTACCGAAAACCCAACGCAGACTTCGCAGGTAGCTTAACCATAGGATTCACATGACTGACCCTCCGCCTCAGCTGTTCCGAACTTGTCTAACTATTGACGTTGAATCGATCTTCCAAGCTATGCTATTGGAATACTTTGCCCTATCATTCATTGTCACATCAGGCGAGTTTGACTGCTTGGCATATGTCAGTACGCTTAGACAGTCAGTTGGTTTATTGGCTTGCTTCGAAGCCGTGCTGCTCAATTACGGCTTTGCGCACTTGTTTGCATTTTGAACTTGTGTTTGCTTGGCTTTTGCATCCGTATCCTACAGTATCCACCGCAGTTTGTATTGCGTGTGTGAGAAAACCGTGAGGTTAGTAAATTTCGCATTTATTGTTACTATTAAATAGCACCACATTCAAAGCAGTTTTTTGACTTATCTCGGGAATTGCGTATTCGTGCTGGCATTTAATTTGCGCATTCTTTGGATGGAGTATTGCACAATGCTTCTAAACTTTTTTCGATTACAAGCGTAGGCAAAACATGCTAGTAATAATAGATTTTACAACTAGGTACAACAAACCAATGAAATATGGATGAAAATTTTGCGTCGAAAAATTACTCAGTTTAAATTTCAGTATGTTTATCCCAACTTCGGTGAAGAAACATCATGTATACAACATCAGTCTCTACCTGAGGCATTACGCGAAATTTAGGTGTATTTGTCAGATAACGCATCCGCAACTTGTTCGCAGCCAAAATGGTATCTGTATCACGCATACAATCATAGTTGACGGCATCCAGTTTTGCATTTTGTCTGCACCTACAAAGTCCCCATCTTTGGCTTGCGCTGCAATACCCACAGCTCCAACCCCCACATCATATCCAGTGCAATCCCAAAGGAATAACCCGGAATGCATGTGGATTAGGGCCATGTCTCATCAACCCAACCGGCCCACACTCCTTTACAGGCAATCACATGTAGCTGTATTTGGAAATCAACGGCACTGAAGGCGGTTCCCGAAGTTGGAACGCTCCACAATGATTGAATGTAAGCAAACTTCTAGCCCTGCGCGATCACAAGGACCGTGCATGCCGTCTCCTCCAGCAACGACCAACAGTCTCCTGGAGCCAGTGTACAAGGTAGTGCGTAATAAGCAGTTAGGCACCATGTCCACATGCACATCCAGCGCTATCACACCGGGAATGTTAAACGACAACCACACACTTGAAATGACAGCCGCAAATTTAATTTATATGTGGAAGATTACGGATATGCTAACAGAACATATCGCTAGCATAGCCTATATATGTATAGGCTATTATAGCGACGCGTTCTTTTGGCATAGCCGTAAGCTTCAACATATAAATTAAATTTGCTGATGTATATATATACATATATGAATGCCTCATTCGCATGAATTCATGGTTTCGCAAAAGTGCTATATCGATATATACAGTGGAGGTTGCTGCTGAGATGAAGGATGCCCTTGGACTACCATTGTACAAAGTTAAAGAGAGCAAACAATGTTGCACAAATTCTCGTGGCATCAACTTGTTGAGTTGTGTGGGTAATTTATTGCCCGACTCCTACTCAACTCTCTTGTCAGTCAGGTTGTGGAACCTAACTTGGCGGAAGATCCGTGTGGATCCGTTCGGGTCGCGGCACTGTTTATATGGTGTTTACGGCTCGTCAGTTGCAGGAGAATCGAATTGAACCATACCAGTCTTTTATTCGCTTTTTGTTCATTTAACCACGGCAATTGATACGGTGAACGGCGAGGCATTGTGGCTGGTGTTGGGTAAGTTTGGTTGCCTGCGTAAGTTTGTAAGTTTAATTGAATGTCTGCACAGTGGTATGCGAGCGAGGGTGCAGCTGAGTGGAGAGACCTCGGATGACTTTGCAGTTGTCTCTGGTGTGAAGCAAAGCTGTGTCTTAGCTCCTGCCTTGTTTAATATATATCTTCATGCAATGATGTCTTGTGCTTTTGATGCGGCTTGTGCTTACGGTGTTCGTGTGGAGCACCGTATTGATGGTGGGTTGCTGAACATCCGTCGTTTCGGTGCGAGAACCCTAGTCTGTGAGACAACTAACCGTGCGTTGCTGTTTGCTGACTACTGTGCCTAATTTGCACACAGCGCGGATGCGTTGCTACACATGACTAGTGCTCTGGCTTCGACAGCCGCCGAATTCGGACTCCCCGTCAACACAAGCAAAACTGTCTGTCTCTTGCAGCCTTCATCGTAGGTGCAATCTTCAATATTGCCGCAAATCAGTATGGGTGTCGAAGTATTGGAAAACACTTCCCGCTTCTGCAATCTTGGCAGTGTGGTGTCGACTGATCAGCAGCTACACAGTGCGCTGCGTATCCGCGTGTCGAAGGTAGTGGCGGCATTCGGGAAGCTAGAGCACCGAGTGTGGAACAACCATCAGCTTACCATTGGCACGAAGCTGGTTGTATACAAATTCATGGTGCTGTACGTTCTTCTATATGGCAGTGAAACATGAAGGATGTACAGGCGGGATGTGTGATATCTCGAGCGGATCCATCAACAGTGTTTACGACGGACTTTGCGCATTGGTTGGGGCGACAGAGTTGCTTCCACGGAGGTTGCGACAAAGTGGGATGTATGTAGTGGACTGCGTACTTTAATGAGACACTTGAGGTGCCTCGGTCATGTGAGACGTATGGATTCGATGCGGATACCGAAACAACTCTTATAAGGTCAGCAGAGTTTTGGGAAGCGGCATGTGGGGAAACCAAAGTTACGTAAGCAGGACATGATTGAATTGAGCCTCTCATTTTATAATCTTGATTGCAGGTCACGGGAATCGAAGGCAGTTGATCGGCGTGCATGGCGCGATCTGACCACGAAGGCATTTGCCGAAGTGCGGGAGAAAGACCGCATGCATGCAGATAAGAAGCGGCAAGTGCGGGAGCGGTAATCACCGATGGGTTGTACTCCATCGATATCGAGCACATGGTGCTGTAGCACATGCGGTCGCAAACGCCTAAGTCATGCCGTCCTAGTGAGCCCTGAGCGAGGCCACTCGGGAACACTACCAAAGCGACGACGGGTCCTGTAGAGAACGTAGGCAGTACCGGCGAGGCGTTTATAGGTACGCTACATTTGTTTTACTATATGCGTGCTTGCATGCTAGGTCGCATTATTTAAGGTGGTGGGTTTTCACTTTTTTACTTATGCTTTTCTATCTCATATAAATGCCTACCTATACTCTGTTCTATAAACTTGCACACGTCGCTTAAGCCAACTGTAGTTGATTTCGATAACATTTCCGTGAAATATACTTTGCGACCTCGTTAACTTATCTCGGATTCGTTTGTAAACAACCTATTTCATATGCTCACTAATTTAAGATCTAGGGCACCTTTTCCTTACGCGTTGCTCGATTTATTTTATTTGTTCTTTCTCTTAAGTGATTAGCTGTTGCTTGATATCTCGGTTTGGCTGCGCTTGATGTGCATGTTGACAAGGTGCCTACCTGTCTATTACCCACTATCTCGTCTATATTGGCTCCAGGAGACAGTTGAACTTTACAGGAGGGGACTGGGTGCACGGTCCTTGTGGCCGTGTTAGGATCAATGAGTGGTTACATGCACTCAGTGTAGAGCGGACTAAAGTCCACCCACCGCCTTGTGTTCGCTTGATCCCCAAAATACAGCGTGATTGTTTTTGTCTGTGAAGGGGTGTGGGCCGGTTCCATTGATGGAACGTGGCTCACATCCACATGCCTCCCGGTCTTATTTCTCAGGTTTTACACTGGATATGGGTTGTGTGGTTGGAGCCGTGGGTGGTGCAGCGCAAGTCATGCATGGTCCCTCTGTAGGTGCAATCGTCCTATGGCTGGCTACAGTGAAAGACAAATCCGAAACCCGATGTCGTCATCCATATATATCTTGTTGCAATGAGCTCTATGCAGCCAGCATATTTGTGAAACGCACTACTTGAGAGCTCTCTATGTTAAAATTATTGCGTTCAGACGGTTTTAATTTTTGGCTGCAATATGTGTTGAAATATATTTAACATTTTGCAAAACGAGGAAGTTAGGAGAAGTATACATTTATCTGTTAAAAGATTTATTTGAGTGAAACAGTTTACCTGCTTTTAGCGCACCTCCGTCGATCAGTATTAAACTCTATCTAATAAATAGGTTGCCTTCATTTGTTCTCTCCGACCTTGACACACACATCCATTGTCTTTCACGGTTTCAATGCAATGCTGGAATCTGTTTATATAGACCCACTACATATTCGGTTTGACATCAAATGTTAGCTGATGAAAAACTTCCTTTTTATGCATAGTATGCATGTTATGCTAAAACACACTGCGGTCGTTTCCACATGATTACATTCAGTAGAACGCAGAAAGTGGCACAGATTGAACCGCTGGCTTTGAAATTATGTTGTGATTTGTTGAAGCGGTCACAGTCATAGAGGAATTGTACACAGGCCTTTACAATATTTTGTTTGAAATATGTTCGTCATAATTTCAACCTGAGTAAATTTTCATTATTTCGTAAAATTTAATCTCTGATTGTTGCTAATACTATTTTTGTGTGGCACATCTCAAGCGGTAGCAACTGCTTTTAAATGGAATATGCGTTTCCCAATACTGCTATGCTAGTTAGTGGTACAAGTTTCCATCAGACACATTGTGAAGCGTAAGCAACCGGAGAAATTTTCTCAAGTAAAATGTTTACATATTTACCTCTTTCAAACTTTGGTTATTGGCGATTTTCAGAATTTAAATTTATTGAATTACATTGCGAAAGTTTTACCATCTCTCACAAAAGTGGAAAAGATTAGTCCACTCTGTCCCAAAAATTGATCTCCTACTTGAGCTACTTGAGTAGTTTAGCTTGTAATGAAGCCTCACGTTTATCGGCAAAAAGCCAGCAAACTTTCACTATCTTGTGAATTTGAGAAAGAGTTTTACTTGGCTCTGTGTTTGGGAAAGTCTCAAGAGCTGTCCACTCAATTAGTGAATACTTTATCTTCTTATCAAACTCCACCCAGGAAGTAACAAACTAATTACTTACGCAAGGCTTTTGAAAAATCCAGACAATTAGTTGGCTTCAGACATTTAGTTTAATTACCTGAGTGAAGGCTAACTGGCAGTGGCTAACAGAGCAGCTCAAATTAAAAATTCAGCATTCATAGATAAAACTCAACAAAAAACGGAAAAACAAAGAAATTAATTCTTTGATTGAACCAACAGTTGTGTTGATTCTGTAAGGTTCTCTTTATCAGACACATCATGAAGCAAGACTTATGACAAAAGTCAATCAAATGTGCACAAAATTGCGTAATACATAATGAGCGAAAAATAGGTGGATTCTCAGTCAGGTTAAATTAACAAAATCTGTCGGACGATTAATTGCTTACTGCAAAAATATTTTGCACAGTTAACAACATAAAGGTCAAAGCAGCAAATAATTCGGATGACTACGTATAGTACAGGGAGATGATTGAAAAATATCTGATATATGTTTATGTCAAAGCAAGATAAAGCACATTGGTATGGGTGTAGGACTATTACTGAATGGTAAAGGTAGCATGTCTCCAAAGCTTGGGTTAGTCATCCTTCATAACAATCAGGAAAAACACTTTGCGACAGTTTCCTCTTTCGGCATATTGTATAACGTGTGCATTCCAACGGAACCTATTGGTTTGAAATAGAAACACAAATGCTATTGCATCACTCCTTATCCGCTGATTTCCACTTCACTTATGTGCGAGGGACAGGGTAGGCACTCACCGATCAAAGAAAGTATCGAGATTAAGTCGCCATTTGACTAAAAGTAAGGTAAGCAGAGTACTCCGTTATATCCCATAGAGTAAATTAATTATGTGGGCTATTATCTACCACACATATATATAACAGTTGCGTTCTGGATATTATCACGCAGATGTCTTACATAACCCGCGCTGCTGCCCATTCCCAAAGAAATGTAACATACATGTAGTGCATCTTCAAAGTGTACTTGCCACGCCACTTTCCCGAAATGTAGTAAACCTCAGTACAAAACATTTTACTCTGATCTGTATCGGAAGTTGACGTCCCATTACTATGATCGAAGGTCGTTTCCGGCAGGTAAGAAAGTAAACAGAAAAAGCGTTATAATTTTCAAGAAATTTGCATTAGGAGCTTAGTTTTACAATAATGGATGCACATGAATATACCATATACCCTTCAAGCCGCAAAACATGTGGTCCGATCAATTTGTAGAGGAATCGCATAGTAAAAATTAATCTTTAATTTTTATTTGATGCCATTATTAGACCCTATTTTAAGTGGATGGCGCAGTTATATGTAATGGTTCTACAGTACCAGTAAATGTGGATGAATTCAGCAATTCTGTTGAAGTGCTACAAACACCCTTTCACCCCTATCATGCATTTCTGTTTCTTGCTCGGTGCTTTTTGGAAAGACTACATTCACAATCTCAAGCTCTAAATGGTCGAGTGCCAATACTAATTAAAGTGATGTGGGCTATCTAGGTAATAGTTTCGCATCAGAGCTCTATTTACGTGTAGTTAGAACAAGTTAATCAGCCGATTTGTAAATAATTTCAGCAGGTAGAAACCGGATATTATCATATGTTAGACCTTAGTACCAAAACGTGTGTGCCACATTGTTCACACATACAGATTTCACTGGGTAATTTTACATAATCCATACTTAAGAATTAGTTTTAACTGTTGAAACACTTCATTAAACGCACAATGAAAAATCGATGGTTTATGATGCTACATCGTTATTAAACGTATGCTTCAAACATTTACTGGTACGCTCTCCATTGTAGCACCCAGTAAAGTACTTCACACCCTGAGTTGGCTTATTTGCCCGCTTGAGTCAGAGGCAGTCCTAGTAACAACTAATGCCAAAAGTCTAACTCTGGGTAAACAAGGTGCTCTTTTCACTTTCGGGCCATGAGATCACACTGGACGAATGGCTAGGGTCTAAATTATGCAATGAGCATCTCTTGAGGGGGGTTCAATTAGTAATGGTCGGCTGTCGTCTCCCACGTTTTAGTGGCATAAGCTGCTGGCTAGTTAGCTTTAGTCTCTAGCGGTTTTGGGTTCGATCCCCAGCAGGGGACCGATGGGCGTGCATCAATGACGAGCCCCAATATGGCAAAACGCGCGTCTGTTGCTTTGCTATATGGGTAGTTAACTAAGCAGCTTGGAATCGAATTACAATTAACCAACTATAATTATACTCAAAACTGTCAACTCATTAATAAGCAAAAATATTATCCTCCTAGTGTTAACTGTTGTGGTGTGGATTCAGATCGCTCGCGAAGGAAGACCTGACTGTGACGGAGAAGCACTCTCCTCCAAACGGGCAATAACCTGCAGGGCAACGGATGATGGGTCGTGCTATATCCAAGTGAAGTTTAATTCGTACTGGTCGGATGCCTTCCCCCATAAATCAGTGGCAGAATCTGCTGGCTAGTTAGCTTTAGCCTCTAGCGGTCAAGCGTTTGATCTTCAGAAGGGGACTGATTGGTTAGCATCACTGACGAGACCTAATATACGAAACTTGCGTCTATAACTATTCCGGATTGTTAGCTTACCAATGCGGCTTGGAATCAGATTGAGATGAAGCTACTCGAAAAATACCCAAATCCGTCTACACATTAGCACTCAGAAATCTACGCGATTCGTAAATTTAACTTTTGTGTGGATTCACGGCGCTGGCATTGGAAGACCTGACCGTGACAGCGAACTACTGTCATCTGCACGCGTAGTAATCTGCACGGCAGTTTAGGATGGGTCAGGATATACCGCAGTTATGTTTTAATTCGGAATGGTAGGTTGCCCTCCCCCATGGCTCCTTGGCAGAACCTGCTGGCTACTTGGCTTTAGGCTCTTGCGGTCTTGGATTCCATCCTCTGTTGTGGACAGATTGATGAGCACCACTGACAAGACCCGGTAGCGAGAAACTTGCGTCTGGTACAATTCCAGTTTGATAACTTACCTATGCGGCTTGGTATCGGATTGCGATGAAACAACTCGGATCATACCCAAATCCGACTACAGAATACTAATAAAAATCTAAGACATAATGCTAATTAAATGTTCTGTGTGGAGTCATGGCGCTACCTAGGAAATATTTGAACGTGACGGCAAACCACTATCTTCTGCACCGGCAATATCCTGCATGGCAATGAAGGATGTACCTGGTCATACGGCATTTATGTTTCAATTCGTAATAGACGGCTGTCGTCCCCCATGGCTCAGTGGCAAAAGCTGCTGGCAAGTTTCCGTGAGCCTCTGAAATCAGTGGCGGAATCCGCAGTAGGAAACCAATGGATGCGCACCAATTACCAGCCCCAATATTGGGTAAGTAGTGTCTGGTTCTGTTCCATATTGGAAGTTAATCCTATGCGGCTTGGAATGGAATTGCGATGTACCAAATCAAATCCTACCTAAAACCGTCTATTCAGTACTTATCAAAAATTTATGCTCTACTGGTATTCAAATTTGTTGTGTGGTTTCACAGAGTTGGCAATAGAAGACCCGAACGGGAAGGTGAACCACTCCCTCCTGCAAGGGTAATAACCTGCACGGCAGTGGAGGGTGGGTCTTGCTGTATCTCAAGTGAGTTTAGATTCGTGTTTGTTGCCTGTCGTCCCACATGGCTCAGTGGCATAAGCAGCTGACTATTTGAAGTTAGCCTCAAGCGGTCATGGGTTTGAACCCCAGCAGGGGACCGACGAATGCGCACAATTTACGAGCCCCCATAAGACGCTACGGACGTCTGGTGCTCTTCCGGATTGGTAGGTTACCTATACGGATTGGAAATGAATTGCGATAAACCAACTCGAATAATACCCAACTCCGTCTAACCATTAATAGTCAAAAGCCTATGCACTTCCAATATTGAATTTGCTGTGTAGATTCAATAACTGACAAGGGAAGACCATTTTGTGACGGCGAAGCATTTTCATCTTTACGGGCAAGTAATTGCACTGCAGTGGAGCATGGTTCGGGCTAAATCGCAGTTAGATTATTTCTATTCGTATCGGTAGTTTGTCGTCTCCCGTGGTTCAGGGGAATTTGTTGCTGTCTAATAGTCGTTAACCACTAGCGGTCTTGCTTTCCATCCACGGCATAGGACCGATGGATGAGAAACACTGACGGACTACTGTAACAGGAAACGTGAACCTAGTTCATTCCCGATTGGGTAGCTTACATATGCGGCTTGGTATCGAATTGTGAGGAAGCAACTCGAATCCCTCACAAATCCGTCTACCCATTACTAATACAAATCTAAACCCTGCCAGTATACAAAATTGCTGTGTGGATTCACTGCGCAAGCAAGTGAGGACCCGACCGTGACGGTAAATCAGTGTCCCCTTCACCAGCAATAACCTGCACGGCTATGATGTAGGCTCATGCTATTCGAAGTAGGTTTTATATCCGTAGTTTGCGGCTGTCGTCCCATATGGCTCGGAGGCGTACGCTGCAGACGAGTTGGCGTTCGTCTTTACTGGTGTTAGTTTTCATCCCTATAGGGAACTGATGGAAGTGCGACACTGTTGACGTATAGTAGGGCGAAACACATTTCTGGTGCTTTTCCGGTTCGATAGCTTACCTATGCGGCTTGGAGTCGAATTTCTATGAGCCAAATCGAATCGTACCCAAATCCCTCTACACAATACTCATGAAAAATCCAAGCCATACCAGTACACACAGTTGCTGCCTGGATGCACGGCGCTAGCAATGAATGACTTGACCGTGAAGGCGAAACACTGTCCACCTCATGGGCAAAACCGGCACGGCAGTGGAAGATGGGTTAGGTTATATTGCCGTTAGTTTTCAATTCGAACCGGTTTGTTGTCGTCGCACATGGCTCAGTAGCATAACCTGCTGGCTAGTTGGAGTTAACCTCGAGCGGTCATGGGTTCAATCCCCATTAAGGGTCCGATGGACGCGCAACATTGACGTGCATTAAGTGGGCGAAACTGGCGTCTGGTGTTTCTCCGGATTGGTAACTTACCTATACAGATTGGAATCTGATTGCGATGATCCAACTCGAATAATACCCATATCCATCTACTCAATACCAAACAAAAATCTATGCCCTACCATTTTTCATTCTGCTCTGTGGATTTACGGAAGTGGAGGATGGGTCGGGCTATATCGCACTTAGGTTTCAATTCGTACTGGTCATATGTCGTCCCACATGGCTCAGTGACATAAGCAGCCGGCTAGTTGGCGTTAGCCTCTAGCGGTCAGTGTTTTGAGCTCCAGTAGATTACCGATGGATGCGCTCCATTGGCGAGCCCCGATATTGCGGGTTGGACGACTGGTTCGGTTCCGGATTGCTAGCTTGCATATGCGGTTTGGACTCGAATTGCGGTGAAGCAAATCGAACCTTACCCGAATCCGTCTAGTGAGTAGGCGGGTGCTGTGTCGGAAGTTAGTGCTCGTAAGTAATAAGCGGGCATCTCCACACAAATGAGCTAACCGCTCATCGCTTTAATTACGCGTGCCTTCACCGTGTTGACCGCCCAGATACATTTCATCAGTGGGTAGCTTTCTAATTTGCACCTTCAGGTTCCGCGCCAGCATAACTGTGTCCGTACTTCTTCAGTGGCGAAGTAGCTCGGTCAATTGAGGCTATAATTCGTTTTTAACGAATCAGCGCTAGAGTTTGTGAAAGTTTAGGCAGCAATTGTGAATAGACACCTCTAGTTCCGAGCGACTTCGATGCTTTGAGCGAGCCAGTCAATTGAACCGCAAACATGCGCCTACTGACTGGGATCCAAACAAGCAGCACAGCTTGATCAAGGGGACTCAGGGCAATGATAACCCTAGCTTGGCCGGTGCTCGAATCTGCATCATCAGTGGGTAAGCGCAACGCGAAATTGCTGCTGATGTCATCTGAAGGGGGTCGCAGAGTGAGCACAGAGCTCGAGTCTTGCAAGCAGGTTTCATATAAGTAGCAGATATCTCTGGAGTGTTTCTCTAAATTTCAGGCAAGTGCCGCCATTCGACCGATCTGTAGCAATGTGCGTACATTGAAGTAGGCCAATCAGAAGAACGATCGATGGCTCCAAATATAAGCCGATAACATGGGGTGCACCGTTTGGTTGGATATGGGCTTGTCGAAAGGACAGGAATAACGCTCCGCGTTTGCATGTGAGTTGAAACTGGAAGATTGACGCCTAACAAAGCATGTTGCGTCAAGCCCAATAATCAGGAGGTTAAAAACTGTGTGGATAACAGTGAAGATGAGACGGGACGAGAAGAGCGAAGAAGCGTGAAATGGAAGTAAGAAGACGGGAAGGCTTGAGCAGTAGCATCCAAACTCTTATCAACCTTGTTCGATGCCACGGATAGGGCACCGTAGATTATCTTTTGCTGTGGGTAGGGCATCAGAAGTCGTTACCGGAATGATTCGTATTATTGCGTAGACAGCATACTCTCAGGTTTCCCAGGACTAGACGGGAGAACGATTAGGGTTATTTACCAGCGCCTTGGTTCAAAAACCTCATTGCAAGACAGCGGGATTGGCTTTGGGCTACAAGGATTCTGTTTTATGGTATAAGGAGACACCCTCATTTTAACCCCCAAAATTAAGGCCTGGAAGGCTGAGTTTGTTTGGCCTCTAACCACTGAGCAATGTGGTATGAGTGGCACTGAAGTTGCAAAAAGCACGTGCAGCATAGCGGGTTGGATCACTGCGAAACACAAACCATCAAAGCAAGATAGTGTCAAGCCTCATTGCAATGGATGGTCAAACCACCGTACTGTCATTATAGTATGCATGTTTCAAATCAGTTTAGACTGTGTAGGTGGACTTGGCCATAATCCCGCAAACATTTCAAAAGTTGTAGTTAATGGGCATCTAAACCACCGGTGCCATTGGCAAGTCAGTTGACATTTGAAGCTGCCGGGTTTACATGTTGCTGGTATGCTAGTTCGCGATGGTAAGCCATGAAAAGGCGATCTATGGGATGGAGCGGGAACTTACGCTAAGTTATGATTTTTCTAGTGACAAGAGTTTGTTATGCGTCTTTCGCTCAACCCTTGCTTGGATAGGGGAATGGCTATAGTCATTTGCGCTGAGCCTTACTGTAATTTCACCTTTTTAATTCCAATAGTAGTGCCGTGTTTTAGTATTAGTGTAGTAGTGCAGCATAAAAGCACACGGCACAAGGGAACCTATAAATACCCAATAGGTGGAAATTCTGCAGCGCACTTCTAGTGAAAGTATTATTTGTGTGTTCATGCAGGATTAAATTTTATGCCAGCTTGAGACCGAAAAATAGTGGATAAAGCTAACCACTAATTAAGCCTGCTGAGAGGCAGGTTTGGCCGGTTTGCATCTACCGTTTACAGGAAAATGTTCAGCGCTTACATGATGTCTTAAACAGACTAAGCAATCCAAGTGTAGAACCTTTGGCACAATCATTAATTCACTGCTCTTTTGCATCTGCAACGGAACCTGAGTAAGTAGCTACGTGCTTTCTACCCATCTATTACCAGTTTTCGGTAGAAAACTTCGTCATCCATTGGCGGATCTTATGTTGGTTTATAAAATCCACGTGGATCTTTAACACACATGTCGACTTTGGTTATGATATTTGCGATATCACTAAGCTGACTTGGTAATATTTAAAATTTGCTACGAATTAGCACCGGTTTGATTACCGAAGGCACTACTTCTTCCTTTATATTCTTCGACCGTAAAACTTAAATCCACACTATGCCATCGGCACTACCTTTTTACATGATGTAATCAAAGTTACTATAGCATAGACTATATAACCAAATTACGCATACAGGTACAAGTTTCAACTTATCTGTAACCCGTATTCGGAATAATATAAATCCGTTTTAGTGGGAATTGCAGGGTTTGGTCTCAAGATTTTTACTGTGTTACTTACAAATAATTTTACCTCCACATATCGACTTTCTACGATGGTTGACGGTTGACGGTTGAAGAAAGGCTACCGTAGAAAATCTCATCAATAGCCACCGAGAGCTTTAATAATTCATGTCAGTTGGAGGAGCAAATAAGTAATTTGAGATACAGATAACAAAATAAACCAAAAAAACCAGAAATTTCCTCACATGGCTGCTTTTTGGCACCTGTTATTAGTAAAAATATTCTAGTTAGATATGCTATCCAAAGAAGAGTTTAGAAAAGGTGGGTTACAAGGCCGGCGTCAGAATTTGTTTTAACTACCGAAACTTCATAAAAAATTAGCATTTGTTTTTGAAGTAGGTGGTTTAGCATATTATAAAAAGATGACTTGTATATTTAGGCGGCAAACCTTTTATTAACTTTTTCCTATGCTCACATGGATACAAAATATCGGATTGGGTTTTGTCCGACAAAAGTACCAGGTTTTCCACCATTAAATACGCATGCTGATTAGCAAATGCTAAACAGTTAGCAGGATCTTCGAAAATTACATCTTCTGTTTAGCGAACAGCTTCTAAGCTTTTCGCATTATGAAGATGTCAACTGCACTGGTAATGCACCGAAAATCTGTGACACTTGACGCTCTGTGGGTAGCTCGTTCGTTTCATTAAAAAGAATGACTCTTTATCAAGTGAACAGCTCACAACGAACTAGACGGATATTTTGTAAAACACATTTTTCAAGCTGGAGTGTTTGTAACTTGGGTGTGATTATATTTACTATCTCTTCAAATGTTGGCAAAAGTCTTGCTTCTTGAGTTTATATGATTGGACCATCATTGCCTAGCCACATCTCGTCACGTTGTGGATATGACAATAATGATAATAAAAATTGCGTTCGTATATAGTAAAGTTTTAAACCATTCAGTAAATTTCTAGTGGATTCAAAAATATAAATAGTCAACATCTCAGAAACAAAATGAATGAGTAACTATGGCTTCGTGGCTTCCCTGAGTAAATGACCATTAAATACCATTCAATAGTACTGATTTGCTTTACATAATTTTGTCTGAGGGAAGTTAATGAATACATACATTTAAAAGCTCTACTAGTTAAAGACGTATACGCATAATGAAGGTGTATCTCGGCGTTACTTTTATAACAAGCATATATCAGGTATTATCCTCCTTTCACAGTAAAAATAATCAGCGCCAATCGATGAAATATGCGCCTACCTGGTTTCCCGTAAACGACAGAGTCGGGTACCTTTAGTGTGCTGCAAGTAGGCAGAATTGTAGCGTCGCCAAATTGTGCGAAATCATGGCACCATGTGGTTATTTTCACACGTATCGCTTCTGTTCCTAAATATTCAACCTGTTTCGGTAGCACCTGATGTTTTTTTTGAATCAAAGCAACGCCTCACTGTCCTATTCTTTTCTGCCTTGCGTAACTTCGTTCTTCAGCGCAAATATGCAGGTTGCCCAATATTCTGGTGCTGAATATTTACAGTAGAATATTAGCCTAACATATCATTGATCACTTTACCTCTTGATTTTCTCATGCATACACGCATTTTAGGAAGCACAATTATCCCCATTTTGTCGTCTACCTGTAAATGACAGCAAACCGGAAGTACAAACACATCGAATGCATACCGCGGTATTACGGGTTGCACCAATGACCAAGTAGTTTTCTGATGAAGTGCCGCATTGGCTAATCACTCAACACCGTATATGCAGAAAAAAAGCATAGTTCAAATTTTCGGCGTGGTATTAATTTTTGATGGCTGCGTTTACGAAGTGTTGGTCAGAGACAATTCTACTTTGGATGATACGCATGGCAAACCATTTGGTGATGATTCACAGTCCCCATGCTTTCTGTCTCATCTGCTGGAATGATTTCAATAAACCAAGTGAGCGATGTTAAATGAGGTGAATAACGTGCCGCTGCGCGGTTCGCCCTTATAGAACTGAAAGCCAGACTGCCTCTAATAAATTGCGTGTTCGCTAATGTGGCAGTTATGTTGGATGAGCATGTACAACCAGGCATTAATTAATCCAATCCATTCCCAACATTTGATGACGATGAGCATTTTGCTGGACGAATCTGTCCCAGACTTAAGATTTTCTCTGGAAAAGTCAGCAGAATTTGTCACGCAACTAAATCAACAATCAAGCAGCCGGAGGGTTCATGATCCGCAAGCCCATCCACCTGTTGCTTTTGTATAATTTGTTTATTGTAAAAACACGGATGTAAGCCTGTAACACAACTAGCATAACAAACTTGGTTATCTAGAAACGGAGGAAGCAAATACAAAACTCCAAGCGCAAAACTAAAGTAGAATACGGCATAATCAGCATAACTTGCGTCATTCGAATTGGTAAACACCTAACACATCATCTTAACTGCTATTTCATCAGTGGTTTGAAGCTAATGCCAAAAACCTGGTACATTTGAACCGATATTTATACTGAACTGCAAAATAGGCCTGCAACATAACTCAAAGCGCCTGGACTGTAAGCGACGAAGCAAGATATTTCCACAAGTTCAAACCCGATCTGGAAACTGACGGAAAAAACCTAACACAACGCACCACATGTTTATGAGAACAACCGTGCCTACCATTCAATGCTTTGGTATACCGTTTCTGACCCGTAATATATTACAGCACCTGTATCACTATAATAGTAGTGTGCTTTTCCATACTAGCCTAAGCCTATTGCTTGGGAGTGCCAATAATGAATTAGTCGATTTATACCATAAATCCTCACTACTACTCCTCATTAATAAGAATAATGTCTTTTGATCACTAGACATGATTTCTTAGGCCTGATAAATAGTCAAAGACTGTTTACACAATTCTAATCTCCGAAGCGAAAAACTCAAAAAGATATCAAGGTCTGAAACAAGTTTTAACGTGAAAAGAAGTCAATTAGAAACCGTCTCCTGGGCGCTTCCTCCAGACGTGTTAGACCCCATTTAGTTTTCACTCACAGTCCCACACTCCTCTGGCAATATACCAGTGTGGCTGAATATGAGTTAAAATATCACCGCTTTGATTCATCTCGCAATTCATTTTATATACAAATATGGCAGAGCTTTCAACGCAACCTGACGTCGTTCCAGTGTTTACTACTTTTGAACAGAGCATAGACGATTTGAGTCAGTTTTTTGGCTACTTTTACGTAATTATAGTAACCACATCTCTAATTTGTCCAGTTAAAATTCATGTGTCTAAAACTAATTATTGCCAGTACATTTGTTGAAGTTCGCTTTGTGTGGTTACCATGATTGCTTCGAATATTCCCTCTGTCTCTGCCAGAGCTAAGCTTGTCTAGCTTAGCAATAAAACCAGGATAAAATGGAAGGAAACATAATGCTACTTTTTTAGCTCAAGTGTTAATAGCTTGATATTGCTAATTTATCACGACCCCCAATTCACACAAGGGTTAGTTGGACACAACACTTATGCAAAGAGAACAATTCTCTGCAGATGTGGCCACTTTTAAATTCTGTAATGCAGGTTGTCTGAGCCTCCTACCACGGCCAATACGCGCTCTCTTACTAACAAAAACCAATTTGAGCCCAACCAAATTTTAAAGTACCTGTATTCACTGCGCGCTCGCAGTCACAATGGTGCAGATAACATGTGCTCAAAAGCACTGTGCGTGAATTCCATGAGTATAGGTATGTCGTCATGGACATTCTTATAAGTACGCTTCAGTGAGCAACAAGCCTCAAATGATTTAAAGCAGGGTATTTCAACTCCAATTTTAAAGCGGACAATGGTGCAGAACTTGCAATTTATCACTCAGTTATTCACGTTTATTCGTGTTGTAGCTGGTGTAACATTGTAAAAGTGGAACATTTGTATATTAGGGTAAAAAACCATGCTTGCCAATTCGCGCGGCATGGAAATCATTGCGAAAAGAAAAGTGCATGGTAAAGTAGAAAGCCTTTTTTAGAATCACTGTGGAGTAATGTAGAATAGCTGGGCTGTTCACGTATTAAAAATAACAACCCATTGGTTGTGACATTGGTAAGACACTTTTTGTTTGCTTTCTGTAGTCCTCTGGCTAATAAATTATATAATGAACTGCAATTAAGACAACGCATTGTCAACTCACTTTTTAAATATTTTTAGTTTGGGTGTGGGGAAGACATAATAAGGAAGAGCTTTCCGAAGCTGGCACATGCGGGGGAAAAGGATATTTCTACGACATTTGAGCCGGGTATACTGTCTAGTCAGTTGCAGAGGATGACCTCTTATGTTAGTATAGTGATTCAATTCCAGCAGCCGAAGTCAAATGTGGGTTGAGTTCTTCAGAATCTGGTAAGCTATTATAAGAATCCCTCTAAAAAACGAAATCAACTGCTGCGCATTCATAAAGACTTCAGTCTATGCTGATAGAGCAGTTGAAATTTGCTCTTCGTTGAAGAATCTTGAGAGCAACGATATCGTGTTTCTGCCACGGCTACCACTCCTGGATAGCATATTCTACCTGCGTACGAACTTAAACTTTAAGCATTTGGGATATGATTGTGGGTTCAAACACACCTAATGCTATGCGAATATGGCCAAATTGTTGATTGCCGGTTTTATACGACTTCTGTGCTTGTTTTGGGTACCAGGGATCTTCCTGTACACGTACACCCAGAGCACTCTCCTTAGACGCCTTCAGCAAGATGTGACCTCTAATTTGTAAACGCTCACTGGCTGGTGACGTAGATGGATCAACTTGCACTTAGCTATGTTCAACTGAAGCAGATTCCTCATTGCCAATTCATAATGCCAACTTAGATCCAGTTAGAATAGTTCGGGATTTTATTTGTTACCATTCGCCTGCCGTACCTTGACATCATGGTCAAAAAGCAGGAAATTTGAGAAAATGTTTGCCCGGTAAACACCAGGAATAAGCGCGGTCCCAACATTGAGTAATATAGGAAAACGCATTCCACCTCAATGAGATTAGAGCGTAGTCCCTTAACGGGCACTGGCATTTCTGTTGGTGAATAAACTTCTCGTTCCAACCATGCATACGAGCTCCGATTCCGTAGCTCTGTAGTCTGAGAAGTAGTATGTTGCCATCCAGACGGTGGGAAACATGGGAGTGTCCAGAGCGATGGCCTCAACTCCGACCAAATTCTAGGCCACTTCCGTTCGACTACCGCGTGTGCAATCAGCAGGTTGGTGTATGACCAGCGTTGACAGAATCCATGCTGCTCCATTGCAAATATGTTGCATTTTTCATACAGTCCATTAGCATCTTAGCGACGGCCGCTTCCATCACCATCGCGAATACAGGGAAAATATCCACTGAATGTTCATTTGCATTACCTGACGGTTTATCGCCTTTAAAACTGAGGTTATAATTCCACTTTTCCACATAGTGAGGGCTAGCTGTTCATTGAATAAACTTTGGAAAACTTCGAGTCGTACAGCTTGCCAAATGGCCGCGGCCTTCAGAGCCTTCGAGCTGATGTTGTCTGCTTCCGAAGAGCTATGGTCGCACAGTGAGAGTTACTTCCTTAGCACTATTGATATGTTAAATATTAAATGTGTAAACAATGGTGTTCGTAATGTGCATGACGTTGTGGGACAGGTAATGCCTGCGTATTGGATAATTGGAAGGTATTGTAGCCGCGGGGCATTAGGTGTTTCTTCGGCGCTTAGTACACTGCTGCTTGTTGAGAAAAGTGGAGAAATTGCATGCTTTAACCTAGGAAGAAGTTTGGCTTGCCTATAAAGCAATTTGTTTATTGTCAGGAATCATCTGGGTAGGCACGGTTGCTAAGTTACTTTGTCCTCACGGACAAGTGCAGTGCACTGGATTCGATGGGTTAGGAAATTGCCCAATTCCCCGAGACAAGGTTAAACTTATAGGAAAGCCCTGCTGCATGACTTATCGCCACGCAACTTGAATTCTACTTTTATTTGAAGACGTTTTTGCAGGATGAAAGTGCTTGGTTTTCGACGCTCTGTTCAACATGCCATTGATTATTTTAACGAAATATTTTCAACGTTTTCAAGGGGACTGTTGTTCGAGATTTCCTAGGAGGATATCTTGACGAGTTTTTTTCAAAACATGATATGGTGTGATGGTATAATTTGGTTTCGTGTTCCGATGGATACTCAGTATAACACATTTTTAAACCGTATTACTACATGGTCACTGAGACCTACTGGAATATCCCCCATACTTCTCAAACATGAGCTCGACATTCATGAGCACTAGGTGAAAAATAGTTGGTTTGTTTGCTGTTCTTAATTTAGTTGCAGTGATGACATGATTGTAAAAGCTAAGATTAGAGATAAGATAATGCAAGTTTGCTTTTAACTGGTAATTGAGTGATGCCGGTATCTTCGGAGCTGCAGATTGAAATCCTCGGAGATGAAAATTGGCTGTACCTACAGCGTGTTACTCTGTTCAGGACAAGTATCAAGCGAGAATCATTTTCCGGGATGGAAGTTGGGGAGCGCTAAACGACAGCTAGGTGACATGCAATGTTGTGTCTTAGTAGGAGAGGACATGATAGTGAGTAGGTAACGTGAGTTTCCAGATCACCAACCAATGGGCAAGACAGGTCGCTGCGGTAGTAGAGAAGGACCCCACCTCCTCATCTGAGGCGATATATCGGGATGAGTGGTTTTCCTGATATCTCGACGTCAGCATCAATCACTTCTTGGCGCAACCAAGTTTGGGAAATAGAAATTAGGTCCCAAGCATTCGCAACCAGATGGAGCCGAAGTTTGGCAAGATAATTAAGAAGCACTTGGGCGTGCGTGTACATAAGAGATAGTTTCTCAGATTTCATCCAAGCTTCGTAGTTTGTGCAACTCATATATAAAGTTTCGCCGAGCAGTGATAGGGTGGAGATTAATCAAAATGTTAGTATGTACTTGGAAAAGGGTTCGACGTCCTTTGCATCTTCTGTGTAGTTAGTCACGTATATAATTTTTCTGCTTATGGCGTGTGTTCCTCTCATGCTTATAGACTTAACGATATTTTATAAAGATGGCAGAGAACATTTATGATTAATTAGGATTTTTCATCTTTCCTAACAATTTGTTCTAACTTCTGGACATTTATCGCGGCATGCGTTTTTACCTTCCGGATAATTTCACTAAATACTACCAAATTAAGTCCAGCAAAAATAGGTTTCATGGACTTAGAACGATGGGAAAACAGCTTTGTACACTATCACTGGTTATGGAATAATACATGAGAATTTAATAGTAAAACAAATAGATCCTGTAATGCAAATTTGTTGCACATCACTCAGGCAGGTACCCGCGCTGATGAGTTTCCTTGAGTCCAAAGGTAATCGTGACAAGTACGAGAGTTTAAAATTATGGTAAGTCACTTTAAGAGAACAATGATTCTAAATTTGGAGGGTGTAAAATAACAGATAGCGCTTTCATCAGAGCTCCATGAATTGGATGAATAGGGTCGTTTAGCAGTTTGTAGTGAAAGTTATTAAAAGCACCTACATGCTTTTTGGCAGTTACCTCAACAGTTGCCTCTGTAGAGAGCTCAATGAAATTGCATAAGTTTTAACAAAAGTTGAAAAAATAGAAAACCCTTATTTAACACACCAGCATAAACTTGCTGGGAACAGTAATACAAGTGTGGCAGAATGTGTGCTGGCACGAATTTAATAATGTACCCACTACGTACCGAGCGCGTGCTAGGTCTAATGGTATAAAAACGTAGCCTACATACCTTATCAAATTTTCCAGCGACTAATGTGAAAAAAGATATGTTTTAGGGTAACAACTTCAAGGTATTAGACGGTCCATTTTCTGGGTATGAGTTGATCATTCACTACCAATGCGAAAGTGGAATATCAAAGAGCCTGCAGCTTATCAGCCCAATAACTGAGAATATTACATTACGGTATCTAGAAATGTTTATAATAGGAGGCTTGGTTGATTAACACAAAACACCACCACGCTGAAAAGTATATGATTAACGATAGATTTGCATCCAAGTGCAACATTAGCTGATGACTTGTATCCGATAAATTTGAATGGGTTTAAGTTATTTGGCATGCAGAAAAACATTAGGTAGAGAGAATCACCCAGTACAAAGCACCAGGATCGGAGGAAGTTGTAGGGAATACTTTTCCGTTAAGCTGGGTGAACTATGCGTGGTATGTAGTTTAGTGTGTGATCGTGCTGCGGACATTTGTAAGAACCCAACTGGTGAGCAGCTGGTTGAGTATGTTTGATCCATTGAAGTTTAAAGCATCGCTTGCATAATTACGAAACAGCTGAAGAAATGCTCCGCATTTTCCTCCCATCCAGCGTTACAGCATTCATTGTGTATCGGTGGGGCTTATATGCAGGCTGGTTTAAGTTGTCTGCCAGGGTACGTGTGAAGATCCGTAGTATAAGATGTTTCTCAAAGAGTTTCAAATTCATCGAGGTGAATGCAATCGAGAGATTGCTTTGAGCGTATTTCTTGGACACAGGCGCTATCCTCATAGGTCATGATAATTTCAACAATTGTGCAACTACTAAGAATGCTATTAAATCAGAGGTACCGCTGGATAATCCACGCAGTTCTATAACAATTGGGTATAAAATTCAGGTCCAGCAGGTTTAGTAAGTTGCAAAATGTTGGAGTTTTCTGCAAACAACCAAATTATTAGAGGTTACTGCAGGACCAATCTTATGGAAGGAGAGTAAGTAACATATGTTGTGTGGAAGTACAATATTCTGTAGTAAGTTTGATCATATCGATATTCACAAACCGCTTCAAGGAACTTCCAACAACTTTTCCAATTGCTAAATGCTGGTTAGTAGACCACCAACAAATTTCACTATTAAGTTGTATCGGTTGGCATGTAGCAGTAACTGATTAGCCATACTGATTTGCTGTTCATAAACACCTTTTCCACGTACACTATGCACTATGCAACTCTTTGTTACCTATAAACTTTCTGATGAAGCTTATAAGCATTCACATCTTTCCATGCAATTGGTAATCGATGGCGGCCCACACGGTGCAAGTTCGCATGGATTCTACACCGATAACATGATGGAATGCCTGTTCATAACTTGAAAACCATTGTATTTTCCTACCTTGTTAAGAATAATTTACTATTCCGTCCTCGACGATCCTGCCGGAAAATTATGGATTCAGCTATTTCCTGGAATGTTCCATTTTTCCGTCATCCCATCAATACTAACGATAAATTTAGTTAAATCACTTTTCCTAAAATAAATTTTAACGACTTCATTTCATCTACATACTCATAAGACAAATTTACTCGGTAGTTCAATAATTAAGAAGCAAAATAAATCCATTTCTGTATCCCTTTAATTGTCTGACAGAAAAGGACACTCGTTCAATAAATTACAAATGGGGTGAAATCCATTTGGATCAAAATCATGCTCCGTTGAAAATGATTAAGAGAAACGTATTAAAAAGATCTGCAATAAATTTTTCCCTTTAAATATCTTGTCTTCTTTGTTCGCAGTATTCCTCTGCCTAATTTGCAAGCACCTTCATCAGATTTCATTCTAAGCCTATTGCCGCACATCAATTTTGGCATAATCACGCGCCGCTAAAATTGCCAGATATTTGTGGCGTGATTTCAGCTTAATTGTGTGTTAGCATAGCTTTCACACTACGCTTATCCGGCTCCAACCCATTTGCCTCTAGTAAACATCAGAGTTTATGTCAGCTCGTCGTGTTCGTCTCATGTTGTTTATAAAAGCTTGCCGTTCCTTAGAATGGATGCGTATAAATTACAAGTGCTGCAAATTGACGGACTTTATTCATTGCGGAATGATGTTAATCCAGTTCAATTGCATAGATAATCAGTTAGGTATACTACATGTACTTCCTACAGCGTGGATAGATCTAATCGTGTTCCCGCTAAAGCGTGAATATTTAGAAGTTTGATAACATACATTGCATGGCCTATACGTTTTCGTTTACAACGAAGTAGGACAGTTATTTGGTGGAAACTCATGTGTTCGCAGGAATGATATTACGAATTATAAAAAGAGTGGTAAGTAGACGACAGCTGGTAGATACATGCATTTCGTATTGCCTCCTCATTATCATTAACAATAACCGGTCTGCAACTATTTATATAAATATGCGTATGACTGAATAAGCATGAGGTGCACAAGGAACGACGGAAGTTTTACCCCTATGACCACCGCAATCTTAAGCTGACAAATAATGGCATTTGAACACACAGGTAGGGCTTCATCCGGCTTATCTCAACGGCCGAGGAAAAACGGAGCAAGCGTGGATTATGTTGACGGATAGAAGTCTGAAAGCTGATCCATGCTCTATCCGGTGACCGTAGTTAGTAGACATTTATCTATTAAAAAATCTGGAGGATTGCGCCAGCAGGGAACTTCAGTGGTTCATGCATGCTGGTCAATTTCATGTTGAACACACCTTGACTCGTGTTCTTTTATTCGAGAAGAAAAAGATCGATTGGTTCTGTCTGTGTAACTGTCCCCACAGTAGCACTCGAATTTATATATGCAGTGTTAGTTAGCCCCTATCGGTTGAGCTTCCTTCGTTGAATGCACCGGCAATTTAGCGGTTCTATTGATGAGCACAACCTGAGCAGCACCGAATCTTCTCTGTTTTCAATTCATTAAAGTCACCCTTGAAAGGCAACTCTATATATATCTTTTTATTAGCTGCCTATGCACCAAATCTTTCGGCCTCGCTGTTGGCTGTTGGTGCATAAGCCAGCTAAGGAAAAGATCTATATCGATTTACTTTTTAAGGGTGACTTTAACGTATTAAAATACCACGTAACGTTTAGACCCTGCTGTGCAGAGAAGTTACTTTGCTTCTTAAGTTGTGGTCAACAATCGAACTTGTAACTTGACAAAAGAAAATAGGCCAGCTTGCATTTTTTATCAGGGGGAGTGGCAGTGATTTTATATTTTTTGAGGAATTGAGTGAACTTGTCCAATATACGACATAACATCAAGCCAGTTTTAGTGTGTCAAACTGTTTCTGCGTGACTATGGATTGCCTTTGAGTAAAATTCATGCTTATCTCTCTACCGCGCTTCGAAAATTGTTGGTAGACTTGATGGTGTTGCCGCAGTGTTACTTAGTGAAATTGAAAAACCGCACACATATTAATCATATGCACATCACTTCTGCATTCTTCATCAGAAAAGTAACTTTCAACGAAATTAATTACTCCTGTGCTCAGTTTGATCAGAAAGAGAGTGGGCTATAGCAGTGGACAAACGGTCATCCACCGCCAATTCAAACAGTATTTAGAAGACATGGAAAAAATGCTCACCGCTATTCCATTCTGCACTGAATTCCGCTGCTTGTTAATGTGTTAATTGTTTATACAAAATAGTACTCCTTTTTAGATGAAACGTAAAAACACAGATAAAATAATAGATGAGATTCGGCAACAGAACCTCGCGCTCGCTGAGGAAATTATTGCTCATTTCACTGACCTTCCTTTGAAGCGCAACATACAAACACACTCAGTACTCGGTTGTATGACGACAACAAGTGCCTCGTTAAAAAAGTGTGCTGATGGAATTTAGGGTGTTCAAAGTGAAAGTTAATACGTTTCGCTTGCAGGAAACAGCTATATGATGCTGCCAAGCTTGAAAATGCTTTGAGTTGAAGCGTTTAAATGTTACCTGGAAATGTCAAAAAGGTTTCACGAAATAATTCGTGATTTCTCATTTCCGAACACCAATTTCATTATTCTCATCGACGATCAGCTTTATTGTTGTCAAATACAAATGAAGCTTGTAAATGAAACTATTCGAAAGACAGTCTGCGTTGGTACTCCAAACAAAGTACCATGGAGTGGGAGTTACTGGTTTCTTTTCATACCTCCTTGAAGAGTTCGGAATGCTCATAAAGTTCGCTACAATGATTATGGCAATTATCGGTTTCAACCGTGTTTCTTCAAAGAGGCAACAAATCTCAGAAGGCATGCCTGACTGATGAACATTTGTCATCTGATCATAGTTGGTAATGTGCAGATAATCCAGTCAGAGATAACAACACTTGTGCATAGCAAGTGGTGGCAAGTCTCATAAAAACGATACCAATTTGCAATATAAATTTTTGTAGTGTGTTTACAAAGCATTTTTTGCTCTTACATACATGATTACGCTGCTTCTAATATCTTACTTCCTAAAGCTTATACAACACAACGTATTTACCTTTCATTCAAGGATATTCCTTACCACTAAAACAGGAGTAGACAAATCATTTGTCAAGAAGTTACACTAATCGAAATGTAGTTTTTTAATCTAATATATATGTATATACATATAAATATATATAAGCCTCAATTACTTGTCCTGCGCAGCCTTGATGACATCAAACATTTGTTCGTGCTGCATTGATGGGTCCTGAGATTTACTCTACAGCTTTCAACTATCCACGTATGACTCGGCGTACATCTGATGGGTGGAAACAGTTCCGGAAGCAGGGACCAACTGAGATATTGGGTAAAGCGAATTATAAAACTTTCAGCATCGATGGATGCTGATAATCATAATAAATGTATTTTAATAGTAGGTGGTGAAATGCTTACAAATTCAAATTGCTGCTTGATACCGTGTTTTAATGGTCACATCATTTGTTTGATTTGTGAGATTAAAGCAACAATTCCCTGATGTGAATGAATTGCTTTTCGGGATAATCTGAAGTTGCCACCTTTGCGTTTCAAGTTTAGACGAGACGTACGTATTTGCTTATTATAATTGCAAGTATCTTTTTTGTTGAGCTTTTGAAAATCTTAAATTAACATGAACAAAGAATACTTTTATTGCTAAGGCAGAAAAGTTCAAAGTGTGGATGAAAAGCTGTGATGAGCATTGCAAGAACTTCAAATGGCAAACGCAGAAATAAAAACCGAGAATGGTCCTTGATCAGTTGTTATGGAAAAACGTGCTTAATTTCGGAAAATGTGGACAATTATTGAAGATTTCAATTGCCGTGTACGCAATGTTGGAGGTTTCTATATACTTGAACAAATATAAAACTCCGTTACGCTAAAAATAAAAAGTATACTTTGATGGTACTGACTAACACGAAATTTAGCGATCAGCTCCTCACAAGACTGGGTCGAGTTCCACATACGAACGATTTGCCCAGTACTCACATTTAAGGAGTTCCGCTTCATCCAGTACCATTAACAGATGTCAAATTGGTTATCCCAGCTTATGGAAGTTGAGCATGTCCTGGTAACACAACTTCGGTTTGTCAGCGTGCCACGTCTCTGCATTAAGTTGTCTGTACAAAAGCTGCTTGTGTATCTTTCGTGAGTTCCTTCAGCTAAGTGTCCCGGCCCCTTCAGGCGTTGCTTCCGAAGCATGCAATCAAATGTATACATGACACTGCTGCTGCAGGTCGTTGGTCAGTACGGGCCCAAAGTAGCAAAATTGCACTGCTGTTTCCGACATGTCATTGACAATCTGTATTTGGGTCAGGAAGACCGAATCAATTGTTGGTAACGACTAAAAAGGACAAACATTATGTGTGTGTTGATGATAAGCCTGAATTAAGCGCCGTCGAAGTGCGATCCGAATCCACGCACTGCAACTCTTCCGCGTTGTTTGCAAACAACGCACCTTCTCTAGCAAAACAGGAAACTTTAGACGGTTGTCACACACACCAAGGTTCTTGCACAGAAATTCAGGATATTCATAAATCTACTATCAATGCATTTTGCAACAAGGACACCGAAATTACCAGTAGAGGCAAAAATACGAGACCTCATTGCATGGAGGTAAATAATCAACTGAGCAGGAGATAAGACATATCATTTTTTCACACATGCGAAAACAGCAAATTCAATTGGTTTGTTTTCTTAGAGGCGCCATCTACCGGATAAAACTGTGTAGATATTTAATTAAATTTGAAAACAATTAGAAAAATTACCCAACACGAGCCAAAGTGCTTCTGGTTTAACTTTGTCAAATGCCTTTATGATTTCAAAAAACAGGTCACCCACTTAATTTCTGCTACAACTGACTAACCGCGGAAACCATATCTATGTTTCTGCAGCAAGAACAAGATCCGTATGAATCATCTGCGAAGGGTGATTCAACCACCTAATTGATGAGGCGATTAATCAGGATTGCTGGAATAACTTTACCCAAACAACTCTGCAAATGTTTCTAGGATAATTCGTTCAACATTGCTCGCATCCCTGACCCATGTACATTGGTAATACAGGGGCGTCCTTCAAATCGACTGGCACTTCCTCCTTAAAACTTACGCGTTGAACCGAGTGGCGCAGCGCACTTACCAACCCGGGTCTGCCTTGCTTTAAGACATCAAGATAGTTTACATCGAGGCCGGCATATTTTTGCCTTCGCGCAGTTGAGCAAAAGCAAAAATCAATATAATTTTATGAGGCACTGAGAATCATGTATTGTACAAAGCGCAAAGCGCACTGACTTGAAAAAATGAATGACAAATAGTGGGATCTCAGCACACGAATGTAGGCGCCTATGCATAATGTGCATCACAAGCTCGTTTTCCCTGTGATAACATTTCTGACACATGATGTCGCAAACGCACTTTTGGCTCAAATCTGGTGAGCTGGCATGCCAATCATTTGGACCCCTGCGACCGATGCACCGCTGACGGAACAATTCCTTAGGATAACGCCGCACCGTTTATGCATACTGGGCAGGTGAGTCTTATTGAAGCTATAATGGCTGAAGCAAAGTACCAAATTGGCCATAGACTATCACTAGTAAAAACTCGTTAGCATGCAGTTCCTACGGAAATCGTCAGCGACTGTTTGTTATTATTGGAGAAGAATGAGAGTAAGAATAGTGGCGGTAATCATAAATGAGCTACTTGGCAAACCCGACTTAAAGTCATATGGGCAACTTGAATCTGGTTTGCAGAAACCGCGTGACGCAGCCGATTGAGCTCCAACGGTATCGTCTATCACCATCAAATTTACGGCAAACAAAACGGCGAAGCCTGCACCCGGTAGGGTAAATCAGCGATAGCGCCTATCTCAAGTACCCAAATTGGTTTACCTTCGCTCAGAGTTCAAACAACTCGGAATAGCTATGCGCAACACTACTCATCGCAGCAATGTGCTAGTGAAATCAATCGCTATCCATATAAATGAATTTACATGAAGTATGTTTCAAGAGCACAAAAATCAACGAAATAAATGTGCAAAATGAGCAACTCCATTTTTGCTTGCACAGCAACACTCGGCGGATGACGTTGGCTAGTAATTTCTGCAAATTATCCACCGGTATAACGCGATATACATTGAAGATGCTCAGTTTTAGTTCCTCCAGACATGTTGGCTGGAGTTAATAAACATTAAAAAACTCTTAGGAAGAAATCAAGTGAGTTCAACTCAGAAGACCCTGCAGTCTGAACGGCTTCCCGCCTTGGAAATGTCGAAAACATAGCCATAGTGAGAGACCTGTGGAACATTTAACGGCTGCTGCCGAGGAAACTATGTGGCACGAAGCTGTAGCTTCCAGATTGGTTTGACGGCATCAGCAAAACCATTAGTGCAATGGTGTCAGAGGAGAACCTATCCTTCGCTGCACATGTGGCGGACGTTAACGACTTCGAGGGGGTCAGTTTCGCAAATATCTAAGGAGATCGACACCAGAGCTCTCTCTCTCATCCAGTATGCATGCACGTGGAGAAGAAAAAGCAGGGATAGGGCTACGCCGCCTTCAGTAGGAATTATTTGACTCATTAAACGCGGCGTATGAACCTACACTGCAGCTGCTGAGAGAGCTGCTCGTGGCTATAAGCAAAACAATGCAGACATAACTGAGATCCAACGATCGCAATTTGACTGTCTTTTAGCCAGCCGTTCAGTTATCGAATGGTTAAACTGCACTAGTTTCAACATCATGAATGAAGATATTTCTTTTCAATAAAATGAAGGCGCTTATGACAGAGCTTTCGCTCAGACGCGCAAAGGCAACTATACCAGCCTCGATGGAAACCAACTTGATGTTTTAATGCACAGCGGACCCGGGTTAGTAGTGCTCTGCGTCAATCGGTTTAACGCGCAAGTTAAACAAGCTCCTACACCGTAAACAATTTCACACGCAGCTACCCCATTGTCAGAGAACAAAAGAAATAGGGGTTTTACTAGGGATTTTTAACTGCGAGGCTGGAAACGATTACAGCGGATTTCAGCGTTTCTTTTATACCACTATTGTGCCAATGATTTGCGTAAGTGACCCCTATAAGGAACTGAATTTGTGCTATGCAGCTATGCCAACGGAACGTTTTGCAAAATCTACGTTGGAAGTTGCGACGAATGGACTGGGAACCTGAAAGCTTTTGGGTACATAAGGCTGAATATTTTATGAGTGAAGGCAGGTTTGCCGGAAACAAGAACGTCCTCTTTGGTACAGAAGCAAATAGAACCGTGAAATTCCCACGAGTTGCAAGATTGCTCGAAACCTGTGCACTTTTCTGAATGGTGTCCATTACCTTTCGTGATTTGAGCTTATGATAATTATGCGGACGTTTGTTCTCCATAACAACCCAAGGCAGCGGACGATCACACGGCACTGCAAAGCGAACTCGACAGAACCCTGTATTTTGTCATCCGAATATCGGTTCTAGTTTATTATGAAGAAAGGCGAGGTCGTGAGCATAAACCATTAGATTACCCAGGAATATATAGTTGTGACGCAAGAGTTGCGAAGTGTTTTCCATGTAAGCAAGAGGTTTATCTTTCAGATTCACCGTGCCTTTTTGGGTTAGGCTGTAAGGGCGTCAGAAATAGCCATTTTGCAACTTGGACACAAGTGTTGAAGGCTTACCTGAGGCCTAAGGTGGAAAAAGCGATTTAGGTGCAAACGCGAAGTCGATGCATGTAAAGTTGTTCAACCTATAGCGATAAAGATGGTTTTGCCTTTTTACACCAACCTTACCAGAATACAAGTCCTGAGTTTGTACAGTGGTAAATAGCAGCGCCAGCAAGTAGATCTAATCATGATGTACTCAATATTGCCTAACTCAAATCATTCTTGTTGTGACCAGTTGCGGCTTAGCAGAAATACCAAACTGAGAGGCCACCAGCTCAAACACGTCCCGCACTAACTACGACTTTATTGGCGAATAATCGTTATCATCCCCCTGGTGTCCCGTACTTAGATGGCTTTTCTAACTCATACCATTATTGTCCCCACTAAACGCTTTGCAAGAAGTCTTGGTGACAATTTTTTACACTTGCATTACTTGCACATGGAGGACACATTAACGCAAGCCAAGCTAGGTGCATAACAAAAATCTCCGCGACGTGGAGTTTAAGAAAAATGCCAAGGTGAGCATGTGTTTTGCTTTGGACTGCTGTATTTGGATTTAGGCATCACATCCGTCAAATGAATCGGTACGCAATCAAGTATTGTAATCAAATTATTGTGGATTTCAACAAGTATATAAATGAAACCTGACCTCAGACTATTTTATGGGTTGATATTCCATTTAATCGTTTAACAGTTGGTTACTGGCAGTGCATTTAAATCCGTAGCGAATAAAACTGACGGTTTAATTAGACTGATTCTTTTAAATTTTGTTTCAGTAATCCTGCTGAAATAGTAAACACTAATTTTTACCCCTTGATAACTCAATTTTCAGTGAGCTATTATTGTGGTCTGTAATAAAACTGAGTGTAAAATCCAAACTTCCACTGAAGTAATGGCCCTAGACAACCGCCTTGATGATGCTGTTATGTTAGTTTTATAATAGTTTTTGCAGCATACATCTACGATTTAAGAAAACAATTTTGAACACCTTGGTATAATTAATGAATCTCTAGCTGATTCAAGAGTTGCAATAAACTAAACTGTTGTTGCTTCATTTAATGTGACCATACTTACGCAGACACTTGTTGATTATCACACGCTCGCAGACGACCTACAGTGGGTATGAGGAACTCAAATTATCACAGCTTTGCGAGGCGGATGGCGAATAGGCTTCATTTATCATAAGAGCGTAGTTCATCATAGGCTTATGGACACGTAGCAATTCAATAAAATTGCAAAATAGCATGTACACTTTATGCTATGGGATGTTTTAGCTGTACGTTTTCTGCTGTGTACTATTGTTTCACTGATTGGAGCAGACTGTTTTCTTAGCGGCTATTTGACTAGCACACTAGAGGCACCGGAGTACTTAAAAGTTACCTATAGCAGCTGCTACTCCGATGCACTTATAGCATCCAACACAAATTCAACGATGCATGCTACTGCCAAGTGGATGTAGTTGTTGTGGATCCCCACTTGGCGCTACTTTAACTGATTTATACATGAGTATGTTAGCGGATGTCCACTAAAACTGATCATTTCGTGCATGTGCTTCTAAGGAAGTTATGTAAAAGAGATGTTCTTTATAGGCGATTAGATAGCCTAAAGCAGGCTGTAAATAGTTGCAACGGAACACACTTCGGTACCATAATCACAGCTGAATAAGAAATTAACAACCAAGTTTCTTAGATTCTAGGTTTAGGAGATTATGTGACGGAGCACTTCCAGTATTATGAAATAGGAAGCCATACTGGACAGAAGGACAATGCATTTTCAGATATTTCCCTACTAAGCCATAAAAGAACTCCCGTAGGGCTTGTGAAAAAAGGTTCGCGCTTCATCTACAGCAAATACGCAATAGAAGATGATCTTAGGATAGTCAAAATTATGCTTCTAGAAAACATTGCTTCATAGCGCTTCATTGATACTCATAGGAGGCCAAGCATTCCGAGACCTACTGTGCAAACTATTATGAAGAAATAATTCTAAGTATTTTTATAAATGTTAATGTGGCGGATGAACTAAGTACATGAAAACAGATACGGAACAAAGGTTATTGGTGCAGTGAAATATAATGTCGACGTTAAAAATATATCCTAACCTGTTCCCAGGTTTGAATATATATTGACATCCCAACTGCAATCTTTGGTCACATACTAGTTAACCTGCTGCTGCGGCTAGGTAAAACTGACACATGGCATGTGTATTTGAAACACATTTGATAGATTTCCTTCTCAAAGCGGCAGTTCACAATTGCTTTCATGTTAGTTTCTTCGCATATATAAGGCATGCAAATACAAACGTCCAGCGTCCACTTGCGATCCTTTGCAAATACATTGGTAGCTATCATATAGGATAATCTATATTGGTCATGTAGTCGTCCAAGGTTAGTCTCCATAGTTTATACGAAACAAAACTGCGCCCTTCTGGAATAAAGCATGTTTTTTCTAATTTAGAATATTCTTTACATTTTGAAAATGTCACACACATTTTAGTAGGCTCTAAGCATACAAACTAAGCAAATATGCACGTGCGAGGAAACGGGATTAAAGATTTATCATACACATGACTATTAACAGTTCAAACAGATGCTGTAAGCAAGTCTCGCTCATGTCTACTAATTCGGGATTCGATTGGTTTGATCAGTTAGCATGTAATGATCTTGACTGCCACTCTGGTATTGGATTGGCTATCGGTCGCACACGTGCTGCTCTATATGTAGCTAGTACGAGTGACATAATGCCATTGCTTGATTGCAAGCGAACAACCCGATCCGATCCGATCGTTATAACGTTTGTTTCAACTTGTTATTAGGTAATCGGAATGCTTTCCTTAAAAATATAATATTCCACAAAGTTCTAATGATGGTTAGTGCTAATAACGCCTAATAAATGTATTGCCAACCTAATAACTTCGGGAAATAATTACCCATATTACATTAATTGCCATGACAATTATTCCAACTTTCATTTGACAAGGTCATTATTATTAATGGACAAGTTGACAAGGAATGTTGTCCTTGTTTATAATTTGCGTCGTTTACTATCTCAGCACCCTTGAAACATTATGTAAATATGTTTTGCCTTAAAGAAAAGTTGACACTTTTCATGAAACCGAGCAAACATCTCCGCGTTCACTTTACCGACATGTGGCTGATTGCAAATTAATTGGATTATTTATAGCAACTTTCAGTCAATTTCCCTTTTGTTTGAAATACTTTCAATACATTCTGGAGTGACGGCACACTGACTAAACAACTGACGTTTCGCTGGCCATTTTCAAGTGAACTTGGGTCACGCAACTGCCAAGGTGAACTGAAAAATCAAGAAGAAGCGAAGCACGTGGTTTTTCTGTGTAACATTTAATTTAACTAATCGTGACCAACCGTTCCCATACTACATAATTGTGCATCGTGTTTAACTTTAAAATAGATTAAGGTTGCGCGAATATATTGCATTTGCCACAAATTATGCAAACACAATAGGCGCTTAAGGATCGTGTTGATGCTATTATTTATCATTGATTTATATCTATCAATTCAGAGAATAGTTTGCATAAATTATAAAACTTTGCGGAACAATTTAGACTGCAATATGCCATGCTGCAAGTTTATTCGTGGACATTCATTGAAGATGAGGCTGGTAGGCGAAAGAAATATCTTATGGTGCCATTTGGTTATTTAAGGATCTAGATGTTCCAACAATATGTTCAGCGGCCGTGCCACAGAAAGTTTTGGGTATTTGGCATGCAAAGGGTTCTCTCTTTAAAAAGCCGCAAATATCCACTTAACAATAATGTGACTTGGTGAATGCGCTTCTCCAATAAAATCAATACCCCTCCTTTCATGTTGCTGGAACAATGTAATCATTTAGCTAGCTTCTGAATTTCTGGATCTGAGGGGCCCCTATTTGGCAATCGGCAAACAGAAAGATGTATGAACCACCCTCTCGGTCACATGCTCCAAATGGTCGCGGTTTTCTGATTCCGTCGCGTTGCAGAGCAAAGCAAATCCTTAGTAATAAATGTGCCAAATACGGTCTTCTCACTAAAACCCTCCCCGGCCTTAGCAACTGAGAAGTTCTATACTTATACAACACACGAAAAGACGGTACTACAAAAATCTTCTCAGGGCTGTACAACTGTAGACTCTCTTTCGCACAGATAGTTGCTTTATGCCACCCTAAGCTTCACAATATCACGCCGCAAATTACTATTTTTGTTCCAATTTTATCCCAAACTTTGTTCGGGGTAACCCCCTTTATTGCAAGCCTTTGTAATTCATTGCAAGAACGGCTCTTTGTTGTAAACAAAACATTCAGGAAAAATTCCATGCAAGCCAACCCAGGCATAACGGTTTTTTTTCTTTTTTTTGCTATTCAAGCTAGCAACATTCATAGGTTTATGCATGTTGGGTTGCCAACGTTTCTTGCGCGCAGCTGGGAAACCGTCTCTATCAAGGTTTACTTCCTGATCGAAACACGCATACTGCATTCCAGAACAAAGCTGTGATTTCCCTCAACAGCATAAAGTCCCTAAGAACTATTTCCATTGCGCTTATCTAATGATGTGACAGACGATGACACTAACTTATCTGTCATACGGTTTGCGTTATACCAGCGTCCTGATGCAGCGCTCATTAACTGAATCCCAGTCAACAGCCATATGTGCAGTCCGCTTGGTAATCGCAGTGGAAATTTCCAGTGGCGGAAGGACGCCACTAACACGCTGCCATAGACTGTAGCTCGAATGCAGCTAAATGAGTGTAATTGAATCATGAATAGATAGGGAAATTTTTCTGAAAGCTAGATAGTCGCTTTGAACTAAATATGATTCCACTGAATGACACTACTTCCTCTCTGCGGGAACCGTTCATACGCTAATCCGTGTCCTTAAAAGACCCGGATGATTAAACACCCTATATTATTTCCCCGTTTGCGTAACTTGTCCAGCGTTTCACCACATTTTACGCCTTTTTTCCTTCACAGCTCTTACAAATAACGTATAGTAACTCGACTATGTACCAAACGCTCATTAACCGGATCTGCGTTACCTGTGTGTGTTTGAGTTAAAATCTATCCCTTTCAGTGCAACCTGATTACGCCGTCAACCAGCAGCCGCTATGAAATTTTTATTACTTTCACAAGTTTGTTGTGCGTTTAATCTAATTTTAGCTGTTTGTTTTTATTTATGGTCTGAAAAGAATGTTTCTTTAGTGTCGTCCGTATTTTCCTTACAATTGCTCTTTGGAATTTCGGTATTTATGTAAATTATATACGCTGAATATGTAGCGAGAATGTTCCGTTTCTTACAATCTCAGTTCTGTATACACTAAACGGAGTGCTACAAATCCTTGTGCTACACTCATAATTACTTAGACACAGTATCCATCAAAATCACCTGCAACAAATGTCCGCTTTATTTTGTTAGATTTGATCTGAATAATAGCTGCTGGTATTGAAAGGGATTTTAGGGTTTCTCTTAGTTGATGAGCCTATAAATATGAAACTTTCACACCAATTGTGCGATTACTTCACATGTACAAACAATGTGCAAGAAAGTTACGGTGCAATGAAGGAAAGTTTGATTTTATAGATTAGTAAAATCCAAGTTGACAACCAGTAGTAACACAGTAATGTCAACGTGCAGGGAGGGTTAGGAACTTAAATCAATTATTCAATTTGTACACGTTAGTTGATGGTGATGAAAATATAGCAGCTGATGCGCCTCAGTTTAACACGGTAGCAAACGTAGCAATGGAAAGGAAAATGAACAAGCGGAGAGTATTAGTTAATAGCTGTGGTCACTAACATGCTACTACAGTAGAATGTCTCAAAAGCAGCTCGTTACACATAGACATATATAAAGATGTAGATATACTTCATATATATGCATATATCTATTTATTCTAAACACTACACAATTTCAACGTAATTGGGACAAGCAACCCAGGAAAAATAAGAAATAAATACGCTCAAAAGGTTAGTTCCAAAAGGCTGGGGTGAAAGGCGTTAGGACTTTTTCATTGCTTATTTCAGATGGCCATCAACCATGCATATTAAAAAAATCTTTTGTAGCTACAATGCGCTGACTGGTTTCTTACTTATATACTGGCATTTGGACTTGCCCACACAAATCCTATCTAAACTGGCATAAAAACTGACCGGATTATAAAAAGAATTACAATCTATTTGAACTAGACCGCACGCAATAAAAACCTTTAGTTGCAAACAACAACTTTGTGATAAAAATCCCAGATTTTAGGACGATACTTACCAGTTGATGTGTTTATGTATTTTTAAATGTTTTGAATAATTTCTCGATAACAAATAAAGCTCAGGATTACACTACAGTGGCCGCAATATATAATATACGTCGCTATCATTAAAAAGTTGACTATCTAACATAATGACATTACTGATGCAAGATTGTTAAACTCTACACAAATTCTATCAATATTATTTGAATGCAAGTATATGTTTATCGTGTAAAATGGAATTCATAGGTTTATACATGTGTAATAATTATTCTTCTCCATTGTGACAATTTGTAGGTATTTTTAAAATCAAGTTTTTCTTGTAATTTCACAATAACGCTACTTCTGGCTTAGGTATATAAAATACTATAGTTTACGTTAATCTGGAAAGGCTTTTGGAAGGGACATTTCTAAACGTTTACACAACATTACTGTAACAGAACTTTGATTATATGAATATTTTTTCCTGGTGCCAAAAATTGTATGACTTTATTAACATTTATTTGTTACAAAAAATCTTTTCTGTGTTACATTTTCTCAAATATAAATGATGCAAAAATATGTTAGTGCATTTCAGCTGTTCGGTGACTGCACTTTTGACAAGGTGAAGTTAAGGAACCGCTTCATTGTACACTTGCATATTTGCATATTTTCTCCGGAAAAGTTTATTTTGTTCGGTATCTGCACCTTTGTTGCTTCATTTGGAGCTATCTCTCATTAGGTGGTTGTGATGTTAGCCTACGGGGTTTTTATGTTCCTGCTCTATGGATCAAGTACAATTTGCTTTATTGATGGAACTCGAATAAATTAGAAAGCTTGAGTTCAGGAAAATAAAAACGTGCACATATAGTTTTGCTCATTCCAACTTTTTCTTCTCTGTTTAAAGCGGTATGTGAATTTCTCATACAACGGCATGAATTTTGATATTTATTTAACTGAAAGCTTGTAAGATTACTGTATCCTTATATATGCTAGACGTGTTTATCAGCACCGCATTTCACTGACTGAATTTAGTTGTTCATACTTACACGATTTGAAGAATAACCTTTAAATATATATGTTATTTGCAATTGAAAATGCCAGAACACGTAAAACATAAATATTCTCACTTGCATACCCTACAATGTAAATACCTAAGTTGTCAAATTCCTGAATAGTCTGTGCAGAATAATTAAGATTAAATGGTGCATATTTGTAGTATATTGTATATTTTCTGCCAAATTCCCTTACGCTCCCGGAAAGAAATAAGATGTAAAAGAAGCAATCGGTCAGCAATATAAGAGTTTTGCACTTCTAATGCAACACACCGTCTATAAATTTTAAGATGACCCGTTAATAGCGACCACACCTTTTGCAGATATGCCACATTTATGGAAAGACGAATACTTCGTTCGTTTACATATTTACCCTATATTTCTTGAAGCTTATTAAATAAATTTGTCAGGGTTCCGCCATTTGTCTAAAGAAAACTCGGTGTGGGGCATCCATATGAATTTGAAGGACTTGTTACTTTTGCGTTTCTATTTCGTTTTGCTGGATTTTTTCCGTAAAATTCGCCGTAGCTCTAATAATCTGTTCCACTAGGCACTTTATAACTACTATCTTCAGTGAGCAATAGTCAAGAACTTTACAATCATAAACGCTAAGCGATGTCAAGTATGGGCCCAAATGTTGCTCCTGTTAAAGGGTAAATAAAGCTTATTGAAACAGAAGCTCTTTATGCATATGAGCGGTTGGGTTTTAACGAAAGTAGTTGCTGTCTTTGTGGTACAGCCTCCAAATAATGTAATCATCTGCCGTGTAAATGAGAGTGAAACCCCTCATTTTGACCAATTATATTTATTGACCGTCTGGCTATGTTGACCAATCCGTAGCTTGAACGAACAATATGCAAACCCCATGGAACCAGATCTCTGGCTTTTGACCAGTAGGGATATGCCAGTCAGTAATAATAATAATATTAATAATAATAATTTGACCGCCCTAATTTGAGCGTTTGTAAGCTTACCAAGCTGTGCAGGAAAAGTCACATTCCGACTTTAATAATTACCTTATTTCGCTTCCCAGAATGCTGATCCAGACATTCACACGTTCCCTCGTTTACATGGTCTCTCGATTGTTCCTCAACCCTTCCATTGTATCCTTATTCCAAAACACATCACGGTCGGTGTGTATAGGCTAGACTCATTCACCTACACACCTGTATTCCATGTGCACTGTTCATTGGCTGATCGAAGGATGATCGATCAATTCGCTTTAAATCATTCTGAATGACATTAAAACCACCACGCTTCGCTTTGCTTATCGGTTGATTGTTACTAATTTTTGACATTGCTTGACGGCATCTTGCATTCGGGAGCTGAATTTTTGCATAAAATTTGGTCTGGATATTGTTTACTGTTCGTTAGTAATTGTCATCTCACCATTTATAAATGGCACCCTAGTTCGTCCTGCTTTGACTTTTGGATTGTTCCGGGTAGGCTAAGTGTCTACGACCGTTTCGTCGGTAAGACAAGTAATGGTTCCCTGATGGCTCCTTCTTTCCTGTAACACCGTGAGCTTAGTGACTTTAATGTGAAGACCTCTGACTTCCAAAATTAGTGAACTTCACCTTTGTGGATACATCTCAGTCTCATTTTTCTGTGCGTGTATCTGTGTATGTGCTTGATTTTTCTGGCCTTCAGTTTGTACGCGCTCGCGGGTTCCCAAAAATCCGCACTTTCGGAATAACGCAGAATGAGTTGTGTTCAACCTAAATCATCGGTCTCCGGTGCTCTGAAAATTTGCGCACAACGATCTCCCTATTAGGCATAGGTACACATGTGTACACTACTTACATCAAATTGTGTAAAGACAGTTATTAGTTCGGTCCTTGGAAAGGGATCCTTCTAGTGCCCCGGGTCAGAACGCAACGTTTGACCTTGTTGGAATATCACCCTTATATGTTCCTTGTGTGTTTGCTATTTTGACTAATTTATGTTACATGAATAGTGCCTTGTTTGCCTTAGGTTCCCTCCGTGCTTCGAACAGGTCAGTATCTGTCGTTACAAGTTATACAACATTATGGCACAAAGCAATGACCTCGTAGAGTTGAGTTTGATGGAAATGATTATACAACTAGCTATACACCAAGGTGTAGGCTATGGTAGAATGCAAAGCATTTTGCTGTAAGGAAGTTAACCTTTTACAAGATCCAAATACCTAAACACATGCAATTTGTGTGATACGATATGAAAAGAGGAGACCTACATCGGTAGTGGTGTATGAGTTCCTACGATGCGGGTAAATAATGGGCAACATTCTGGACCAATGCTTCAAGAAGTTGCTAAACCTTTCTCACAAGTATGTTGGGTTGCAGATTTCCAGGCACCAGCAGTACGCAGTACAGAAGCACTGTTGCCGCGCAAACATAACCATTCACATGTGGGCTGAGGATACGGCGTGGGTCTTCTGTCCTTACGTAAGCTCAAACCCGCACCGCAAGATTACAGACAAGCTGCTTACCGTAAGTTTAAAGAACGGCATCCATCAGTTAGCTATATTAAGTGAAACCACGATAACTAATTTCTGAAAGATTTCTGTGTGGTCATTACAATAAATATTCTGATGAGTTTCTCCAAGAGTTTAACGAAACGTCTTCCATTTTCAGCTTGAGCCTCAACAATGTCATCATTTATAACGCTGACGCATGCAATAATTTTCAACACAAGGCGTAACCGAGATCACTTTAAATGTGTTGACAAATTAAGACTGGAAAACCTACCACAGTTCTGTGGTGCAGTAGCTCAGTTGGAATGGTGCTGAATTCTCTGATCATTGACAAATTAGTTAGAACGCGTGCGTTCTGAAAGCAGAATCCTGAAAATCTTCTAGTCACTTAGAGATCAAGCCAAGGTGCATGGATGACAGGTGCCATAATTGAGGAGTAGATCAGCAATATCTACAAATAATTGCCAAATAAGAAACGGTTCGTCATTGTAACTGTAGACAACTGTCTTATTCATAATAATGTAAAAAGCGCACAAATAATACTCTTAAGTTTCTGCCTCTAAACATGAACTCACAAATTTAATCGCTGGACCAGCTGATCCCTATAAGATACCACGGTGCGCAGCTCATGCAATGGGCTAAGGCATAAATGCATAGTAATGGTTCTGACGCGAAAAGAAAATCATTTGTTGTTTTAGTTGTTGTCTGTGATTGTGTGCCTTGAACAAGTTCCGCTGGGTTCAAATGTCAAACATAAAATGGAGGGTTTCAGAAAGTCCAAATTAGTTTAACCTATCAAGTGGAGGGCCGTCGGCTTTTTAGACCTTCCATCTCCCGTGACAGAATAGAATGGAGTATTTTTGTTGAACTTTGAGGTCAACTGTAACGCGATGAACCAGGCGCGGACGCAATTTTCCAGAGACATCTACTGTGGTAATTCAAGACGCAAACAAAATAACAAACACCTGATTATGCTGCTGAAGTTGAAGAAGAACTGCATGACGATGATCTGGAACTAACCGAAAATTCAAAACTAGATTACGCCAGGCATCTTTTAATACCACTTAAATCACTTGTTGTGGTGAAATGTCAAAGTATGGTGATGGTGCGGCTTGTGCTGATAGCGGTTTATAAGATCCATTTGTTGCGAAAGAGGAAACAAAGTTTGTCAATTATTCAAAAATGATTAACTTGCCAATGCACAATGCGTTTTAATTTGTTATACGTCTGTATGATTAAGTTGTGTTTGGAATAACGTAAAACCTCCAAAGTATTCGAAACGGGTTTAGGCGATGATAAATTGCGCTATATATTACACACAATAAAAAGTAGGTCACGCTAAATTTTGCATAGGACCTCCGCAGGTTGACCATATTAGTCTAGTCTGCTAGTGTTCAGCAAACGAAGGTTTTACTGCAGTGTGCAGTTATGTGCAGCATAAATAATCATCTCACTTGTAAATATTATTCATCAACTAGCCGTAACCACAAAGAAATATTGACAACGTTTAAGAAAACCAGGCGCTAGAGAGAGGAAACTCAAGTTCTTCCCCTTAGGTTCCGCTCTAACATCAAGAAGAAATGTTGGACAGCCCGTTAAAATTGCGTCACTTGCGGCATTGAACATCATTACTGCCAGGTATCCAAAAACACCCAATTAAAACACCACCATTCCGGTTGAAATAATTATAGCCAGGGCGAAGTATACCATCCAAACTGCTTTGAACTTTCTGGAAGGCATATACACTGTTAGTGGCCGAAACACGTAAGCCTTTAATTGATCCAGCAGAAAAGTATATTAATGAAGATGAAGAAACGATACCCACCCAGACTTCACCGGTTGTAAGCGGACCATCAAGACGGTCAAACTCAACTCTGGCTGCACATATTGTATTACGGGTGAACTGGGCCAATGAGCCAGATAGGACGCAAACCGTTTAGAGGGAAGACAACTTGATGGTTTTATGCAGTTGAACTTTAAAATTGATCTATGCCACCTGCTTTATATAGAAGGTACCTAAACTCTCTCCGCGCACGTTTAAAAGCGTCGTGATTTTGATAGAAATATGCAAAATTCCGGAAGGATTTTCGCTTGCATTTCTCCTTTAACTGCATGGTATATGCTAGATAATGTGATCCAAGCATCTTCAATTTCAGTATGATTGATATTGCTTTACTCGAGACTCATACGGCGAGAATCATACGGCGATATGGAAAAGGGACATTTATCCGTATAGGACAGAAATACGTACTGCACAAAATTTGATTATCGAAGATACCATTGAAAAGTATGTGATTCATTGGTCCGTCGTAGCTGCACCCATAGACCCTAGACTTCTGTAAGTCGGGTAACACGATACAAATTTCATATTACGTTTATACCATTATGAATTATTACAAGACCGGTAAACGTCAAACACACTGCGAACAAAATAAAGGACATACCTATTTTATCTTTGGTATAATGGATTCGAACCTTTTTGCTCATTGTAGCTAGACATACTAAATTTGAAGGCACTAACTGCCGATCGATTGAACTATAGATATTTAGCTCTGATTACACCAGTGTATAAATCGTCTCTATTTCCTGATGCTCATGCGTATGTACCTATGTATGTACTGCGGGTAGGATTGTACTCATTAATATTTCCTTCTCTTTTTAAGTCTAAAATAAACGCCCCATCGACCCAAATATTTGCTTATACCTATGTGCTTCCGATAAAACAATAAAATCTGGGTTTGCTTTTTGCGCAGCTCAGCGGGCAAAGCGTAGAACTGAATAACAATTAATGTATGCTTTGTTTATTCTTACCGGGTTTTCATTGTAGGTTTTAACATATAATTAACGTTGTATGCTTTGGAGGAAAGGTTAATGGGAATACTTCCAAATGCTAGCAAGTGATTGCTTGAAAACATCTGTCGTTTTCTCAAGTTGATGAAACCCAGCAAAAAGTAATTAAAGCGATTGAATCGCAATTTTCCCCACCTATGATGCAAAATGAAAAAGAGAAATTCAATCGCCCTTCAAAACAACGCAGATGCACAACATTACAGCAAATTAGAAGTATTTGAATTCCTGCTGGTGCACTTGCATTAGGTTTTAAGTGCCTAGCACAAATAAGCAGCATAAACATAACGGCATTATAAAAATGGTATTCGGAAACACTGAAAAGTTTGTACTTTTAATAATTGATACTATTGGAATGCATGGTTTTTGAATTCGTGCGCTCAATTAATCTACTCAACTACCTGTCTGACGCCAATATGAATCATCCTTTAGTTTAAACTATGCAATGTAAGCATTATAAATAAACTTGGCAAAATCATTTTATTTTTAAACTAGTCAAATAATTCCAGATATTTTTCATCCCCTATGCACATTTGGAATCTTTATTTACTTGTGTCGCAAACTTGATCGTTGAGGAAAATAAACAGTTTGCATGAATAGGAACTAACATCGCGGCCGTTAGCCTAAACGTCTAAGACTTTTCGATAACACATATTTCGAATATAAGTTATAACGCGTACATATTTTATTTTAAGAAAATTGACACAGAATATTTGATGACACTAACCAACTTTTTGTGATCATGGAGGTAATCTGCAAACATGGTTGAATTCACACTAACTTAATATTCTGCCAGATATTTGATTTAATTTTGTTGTTTGCCGCTTGTCACATGCAATAGGTCACTTGTTTTTAACGAGTGAGGTAACAAATGCTTTGACAATGTTTGACATCTGGTTGGAAATCACTAGCTGAAAAGTGGGGCTATGAGCTAGCCCCAGCACCTAATTTCGATGATGTATACATTAGCATATATGTCAGTGTTCTTGCTTAGAATTCATATAAGCATGGCAATGTACACTGGGTTTCTGCCTCAGTGTTGTCATTTCATGAGCACACGCAGTATTGAATTAAATAAATGGACCATTGTCCTCAAATTGTTGTTTATATAGTGTATAGGCTGGGGTATTACTCACAGGCAACGAGCACGGATTCCGGCAATGTGATATTACAAGGAAGGAAGGATTTACACAACGAGTAAGCCGGCTGCATTGAATAGTCATTCCATGCTGATAGTCCCTAGTATATGTGTATATGTCTTTTTTCCATAGTTGCTCGCAAATATGATTATGATTTTTCAGGATTTGACGCAACTTTCGCTGTACACACTTACACTGTTCAGCTTGAGTTTGCGTGAGTAGTACAAAAGTTTACGTGCTTCCTCTGTCTGCCTTGTGTGGTCTCGAGCACAGTGGGGTGGTGTTTCTATCAGACTTGCCAAAATTGTGTAGCATATTTTACGAAATATCTAAGGTGCACGCCAAGCAATTTGGAAATGACAATGGTGCTCTACACTGGGGGCCAAATTGTTGATTTGTTTTATTTGCTAATCTTTCCTTCTGCTTCAAACACTGACGTTGCTCAAACGAGAAGCGCGCTGTAGAACTTGTACACCTACCTGAGATTCGTCAGAGCAGTGATGGCGTATGGTCAGAATTTTCCATGTAGCAGCTTAGAAGTGGATTAGCTTAAAAGATAGCATTTGTAGCTGTCGTTCATTTGACTAGGAAAGTCGGATTACCGCATAATTATGGATGCTCGGTTTATTATTGTTGGTTACACCGTAAGATTCTTTGGTAGTTTCTTTAAGATATGCTGCCTTTTGTTTACTCGTCGATCATGGGTCTCTCGTTAACAAAGACGAGCTTCTTTGTAGTCACACAGATTTGTGCGATAATGCGCGCAACAGAAATTACAGGACCGCACATCTTTGTAAAACTATCAGTTCCAGCATACCCGCCTTAACTTTTTCACGGTGCCTGACCGGTATTTCTATGGTGTGTAGTTCAATGTCTCCTATCAGAAGATCGTAGCCGGTCGATCGTGCCATCACCATCTTTATAGCGGGGTCTAGAACCTGGTCTGTAAACATTGGCAAATAAATGCGTAAAGCACTGTCTCAGATGTAGGCAACATCCTAGCAATTCTAAGGCACTAACCCATGCGTTATTCACAGTGTCGAAATGTATTTACAAATAGTTGTACATACTTTCACTGCCTTGGTTAGTGCTTCCATAGTTAAGGATGAATATGAGGACATTTAGTTAGACCTCAGCGTCATAATCAAGTAGATCATTAATGTCTCATTCACCATGATGCACTTCATAAATATTGAAGATATCGAAGTCCAGTGAATTTGCTAAGACATCGTGCTATTGCACACACGCATTTGCTATAAATGCATGCTAGAAGCGCATTTGTACACACAGTTTATTGTGTGCATTTACGCCTACTATTTTAGTACTGGCCGATAATGGTTTCTTTGTGTCAATACCTGGCCTACCGCCTGGGGTTAGTTTTACTGGCGCATAGAGCACTTGTCATTCAATGTCGCCATGTTGCTGATTTCGTGCTTTCTTTGAATGGCTAGGGAGTGATACTGCCTTACTGTCCAGAAATGCGGAGAGCTGGGTTGGCCAAAATCTCTTACTGTTGTGTTTTTATAGGAAGTTATGTCCTGACACAAACTGCCTTCATTATTGATCCTTATCTGCGCTGGCGATTAACTTGTGCCAACCCCGGAGCACCATTTCTACTGTATATTTGAGTGTATTAAACCACCTGCAACCTTGGACTCCCTTCTATAGATTTAGGTAGTAAATGTATTCTTGAATTCAAGTTGGCACTCAGTTCAACAGTGAAGAGTGCTTCACAGATGTAGTCATAACTCTCCCCAGTCATCAAAATGGATTTGCGACTAATCGAGCATATTTAGTTAACTATCGCTTTTTCATTGGTATGTGCCTTACCTTAGTGGATGCTGCTTATTTGTCTGACAATCATTACAATAGATGTGATAGCAATTATGCACAACACATGACAAGAAACGAAGAGTATTAACCCACATACGCTCAAGGGCATTGAACTGGGAATACAAAGATTACCCGCCTGTACTCATGTTCTCAGCTTTGGATTAACTTGCTTTTCACTAGTACACCTGTTATTGGTTTGGCGATTGTGTTTCAAAGCGGAGATTAGATTATGGAAACAATGTTTAAGAGCTGCTGTGACTCGTTCCGATGCAGTTGCAATACTATCTTTTGTTCGCTATATACTTGCTGTCAGTGTTCTAATTTCGGTTACAGGATGACTTTCCACATAACGGGTAGATTGATCACACTCTGGGTAGGGATATCGATACAGTCCGGTTTGCGGCGTTGTACGCTTTTCCATTCCAGAGAAAACATTACACACGTGTAATGAAGTTGCTTAAACAAAGCGCATGTTATTCTTATCCGAATATTTTTAGTGCAAGATGTTGCGTTGCACGGACTTTTAACTGCGGCCGTATAGACTGTGTAGATCTTGTTTTCCTTGGTGAATTTCTGTTAACATGCGACGCCCCAACATAGGCCACTTGGGTAAATTCCAATCGCCCTTTAGTAACTAGCTATCAGTGCATTGAGCATTTCGGGATGTTACCTGATGATGTCAACGCACAATCTTTATAATAAAGATAGGAGGCGCCTTATTTACATTCGGGTCGGGATTCTGCTAGGCGAGAGTTTTATGCTAGTTGGTCCTCTGGGTTCAGTTCACTACAAAAGGGCAAATGTTAAGATGACTTTTGAGAAGTAAAGTGACTCCATCATGCGGAGCATCATGTTGTAGCACAGAGTTCGTTGGATAACGCGAACACTCTATCGGAAAAGCTTAAACATCATGATATGCAGTAACCAGTAATGTCGAAGTGTGCTACAATTACGAAAACGGATACAGTGATGATGCGTGATAAACAATCTAGTACACACAGTGCGATTCACAGGAGAATCCGAGTTATATAATTGTAAGCATAGTAATTTGCGCCTGTATTCGGTGTAGCACAATTTGAGTGACAGAATATTCGGGACAATGCGACCACGTATAGAATGATATAGCAGTTGTAACCTAAATGCAAAAATTTAAATTTGTGTTATATAACTATTATGAAATTTTGTATTATTGAATGGATTGTACATTTTAGACAACGATTGACGCATTTCAACGTTTTCCTGCTATAATAATGGAAGCATTGACGACTCAGTTTTTCATTGAATACAGATGTTCCCTTGCAGTTCTAAAAAGGCAAATTAATTTGCGATTCGTTTTTTTGCTTCAATTTCTCCATAATTCTAGTACATAACACTTATGGCTAACATAATTTAATTGTAATAAATAGTTCTGTAGGTTCAGCTGATAACGTAAATTTGGGAATCAAGATGTAATGTTAGATATGGCAAATACGCTTATGTTACTTTGTGTCGGGTTATTGCGCTGACAAGTGGCACATCACAACAAAAATGGTATAGGCAATTGTATGCTAGATGTACTCACACGTATCCATCAGTCAGTTGAGATTTAGAAAACCGTGTGAGAAATAGCATAAATTTCAACAACAATTTACGCTTAACTCCAAAGCCAGCACTATCAGAGGATGCAAGTATACGACGAATTAGTTTTACTATATACGCTTGCGATGAACATAGCCAACAGCAATATGCATTCCACAGAAAATTAAATTATGCCGAAATTATATTTGAGAAAACCAAAAGAATCATTCAAAGCTACCTTCTCGAAAGCATTCATGATGAAAGCTTCTCGTTTCTATCTTAGCACAAACTGTTCCTGAGCACCCGCGGGATATTACTATCTGTCAGTTATTCAGACACCCTTTTAGAATAAAATTGTTGAGCAATTCTGTTGTTTAAAATTTGCACATTGCATTTTTAATAGCTCTATGAATTCCCTTATACACACAACGTTTCGTCTATTTTGTTGACAGTGATTGATAAATCATGGTAAAATTTCAGATGGTAGGTAATAAAATCACCTGAACAGAACACAGTGTAAGCTTTAAGTGAATGGACGGAAATCAGTCAACGCCTTTTTGAAAAATAACCTAAATGTGTACGGTGCATGCATGCGTGGCTACGTGGATGTATATGTTGTGTCTCCCAGCATGACTGGTGAAGATACGATATTTTGTCAGTGTAAAGCAACGGAAATATTGTGTATTAAAAGTATAAGCGGATGGGTAACAAATCCTGTAGGATGGCGAAACTGAGAATCAGAAAATGGTGAATAAAAACAAACTAATAAAGTGAACTTCATTTTGGTGGAATAAATAAGTTGTTCAAAAGAAGGAATGCAGAAATGAGAAAAACCTCAAAAGCATAGGCTAGTGCACGTACTTTAACCTTCGTCATATAATATCTTCTGTCGATGCACATAGGCCATGTAACTTAGGACATGTAACTTAGGTGAGTTAGGGAAACGCCAAGGAGCTACTTAAACATAAGTATAGTGGGGACAGAAACAACTTAATTTGTGAGAGCGTTCCAAGAATGGTACACACGAAGAGAGTAAAAGTTTCGTTGACTCTCAAGCCGAATCTATCTCTGCGCCAACTTGTACTGGAGTCCTTTTAAATTCGTGTTTTAGCTGCGTTGCAGTTGTGGGCCTCAGGCGGGTTTGGGGTTTCGCAAATTCTGGTAGACCATTAGTATGTCGTTAGTTAGGCGCCGATACCAGCCACTGTACATCCTTTATTTTTCTTATCCTAAGTAGAAATGGAAGGTTCGAACAAACCTTCAACGTGCATTGTGGCTAAATGCTTTGCATTCTCGAACGTTTCGAGATCTTCCTTGTGGTATGTCTATCTGCCTTGAATGCATATCCCACACGGCACTACACGTGACTATTTTGGCAACTGTCAACCGACAGACTGATCGCACCGTCCGAATGTTTTCCGCAGCATACCATATGCTTGGTTTACAGTCTTTGGCGCCTTCTTAGACTGTTCTTACCAGACTTATTCAGCCTAAAGTAAACTCAGGTTCGCGCAACTCATGGTTCCTAAGTTTGTATCTGATGTTCGGCTGGTGACGTTTATGGACAAATTTACACGAACTTGCAATTTACTAAACACGTTTTAAGAGTGGTCATTCATTCGCCCTGTCAATGTATCTTGGGAATGCACCGTGAAATTCTTGGTCGGCCATCGCTCTTCACATATTAACTTCGTTAGGGCTAATAAAATAAAATAGATCTAATCAAACGTGTTCATTCGTTAACACTCATGAGGAATAGACGCGGCTACAAAACATATTCCTTGGAATGTCACATTCGATAATATTCGGACCGGATGGCGTACATACAAATATTATATATAAAACTTTGGCAACACACATTGAGCTAGTTCAGAATGTCGGTGGCACGAATAGCTGTGTAGTGATTGCTCCACTGGAAGAAATGATATTATTCAAAACTAAAGTGTGCTGTAATGTAACAACGATTTGAATGTTTCGAATCTGTTAGTAAGTTCACGTATGTCAGCCAGAAAGACAACATGTAAAACTAAATATATTTCCAGAGAGCGTGTTATATGTTGGCTTCTAACATTAAGCCAACAAAATGGCACTTGCGAATTGCTTGCTTTCGAGCATATGTGTTGTGCGTGTGAGTGGACTGGCACGGTGTCTTCCGAACAGTTGATTGTAAATTCTTGGTGTGAGTAAACGTGCTCAAGCAGTATGCTTTCTGATTTTTCCTTCTCAGCATTTAGGCGACAGATTCACTTTGGACCAGAGGGACTCATAAAAACTCTGGGGTCCAGCAAAGAAATTAAGCCGAGACGTCAACTAGTTTACTCAACTGTGTCCGTCCAGTCCCGAAAAACCGGAGCTTCGTACAGTTAACAAATGTAATATCGTCGGCGCACTTGCTACCCTTCAGTAAGATCACACAGCACAGCGGCAAAGAGGGAATAAGAGGGTTTTTATACGGTGTCTGCACTCTTCTCCTGTTGGTCCGAGGCACGGCGAACAGGAAGATAAAAAGTGCGATTACATTTAAAACGAATGAGAGCAACTCGTCTCGGTGCAGATATGGGATCAAATCCCAACAAGTGCCTGGATGCTCTTAGTTTTGGATGCATGGGGGGAGTGAACCACTGTCACAGCGGGTATGTGAGGAGAGCAAATCCATGCCGAGTGGTGGGACACCTGGGCATGTTACATATTTATGGGCACTATCGTATCTCGCAGCCGGATTGGAATGAACCCACGTAGACATGGTTCGGAAAAAAATGGATTGCACCATAGCCCGTAGGAGCAGGTGTCAGATAAGATTATGGAGAACAAGTCTGGACACCTTGGTGTGAGTTTCAAGGAAAACATAGAGATTTGCTTCGTTTATCGCATGATGTTGACAAATAATTAGTTTTTCGGGATCATGGCCGAAGACGCAGATGGTGTGGTTTTTGAATATGATCTTGACATGCAGCCTGCGGTTTTTTATGCAAATTCTTCCGTCTATACTGCGAAAGTCATCACTTGAACCAATTTGTGTTGGGCACTCGCAGCTTTTATCATCGCTAAATGTCGTATTTTCACGGTGGTATACAGTGGATAATTTTGTTCCGGAATCGCTCACATGATAGTCAGCATGGATTGGAATTTGAATCTACGGTAGTCATAAACAATGAAGCTTACTCTTGTTAGGGAATATATTTTATTATTTTCTATTAACTTGTTTAAGCCATAGTTTCACATGCAATCCAAATGACTTTAACTCCACAGATATAACCGTAAAATGTGGTTAAACGTTGAATAGATATTAGAAAAATTTGATGAAATAAATCTTCGTTTTCATTATGTCATCCTTTATTAGTTTCTGCTTGGATCACTGGCATGTACTGTAAGATCATTTAATTAATTTATAAAGAAATTTGGCATATTTGTGACCTAAGTTGCAAGGCACTGCATTAAAGGTGGATATTTAATACTGGATGGAAGTTGCAAGAAGCCATGTAGGTGTACATACCTATAGCTAAAGTATATCATGTACGATTACCCATTGCGTATTAGAGAATTTGTGCTGGTGAATGAGGAAGTGTTTGTTTAGGAATTGTATAAATTCAGACACAATGGTTGATTTGGATTTTTCAGCGACATGCTGCTCCACGTATCCACTAATTTCTATTCGAAGCGGCGCTGGTAGGCCACACGCTGCAAATACTATAGCAAAAGCATGCACCAGTGTCCCCGTTTGTTGCTTGGTGTATGCATCTGAATCAGACGCCACAATGCAGCGTTGTCAACAGGATGTATTAGCCGGTGCGCTATGATGAGGTAAACTTTAAATCGATTCAAAACAAAGTGCAAATGCTTGTTCTCTTGCAGTGGTCTTCTTGCGGAACACTTCCTAAGGTAAAGATGAGCTCGGAGTCCATGTAATTACCCTCTCAATCATTGTTACTTCGCCCCAGCTGATAGATGGTTTCGTTAGTCATCAGCGATGAAGCATTATTCGTGGGACTGAGCAGTAAAGGCTTGGCAAACACATTTAAATTGTTGTTGAAGCTTTGCTGTAGTGCCTAAGCATAAAATGTACGTTTTGTAGAGCCTGTTTCTTTTTGGCAATGCAGTTTATATAGCAGTTTGATATCAAGTTGGTGTCTATCATGAAAGGCGCAAGCTGCAGTAGTTGACTAGTCACGGTGTAAGTTTGACCTTTTTGATTTTATCCCTCACATTATTGGCGAATTTACGGGGATTATCAATAAGTTGACTTCCGCAGGCCACATAGGTATTTGGTCAATTTCCCATTGAAGCGTGGGGTATAATTATTCATCCATTCAAGTTATCTGCAAAGGAAGCACAACGCGATCGGAGGTGATTGGTCAAATCTTTTATACCGACCAAAGATCAAGTGGGTACAATTCCACCGCCTCGGTCCACGTCATTGTTCACTGAATGCAGGATGTCAGGTGGTATTCTGCATGGACATATTCCGTTGGACCAACAAACTAATTCCTATTCGGTCAGTGTAGCGAGCCGCCAACACCAAACACACACATGCGGAGGAGCTACTCCTGATACACGTGGTCAAAAGTTTTACTGAACTATGGAAATGATGTCAAATATATCACTTGGGTCAGGACTTGCAACCATTGATGCGTCGTCCCAATTAGGTTAGTGACGCATGAGCGACCTTTCACGAAACGTTGCTGTGCGGGTGTCAATATGATTTCCGATTTGGGAATCCGTAGAAGACCGATCGCCATCATCACCTTTAGCATCTTTGCCAAAACACGGTCAGGTTGATCGACCGGTAATACCAATTTGCGTGAGACACAGCGTTTCGATGTAGGTTTTGATATTGGGCATTTCCAGTCGCTTGGTAATGAATCAATGCATAGTGACCTATTGAACAGCTCAGTCAAGGAAAACGAGCTGATGGCCGATAATGACTTGAGACTCAATAAGTGCACAGCATCTGGTGCAACAAGAATTCTTCCGGCAACACTTGCCAGCTGCCTTCTTACATCTCTGAATCTGCAATCAGGGCTTTGTAGTTCGACAAGAGCGGCAACCGTTCAAGTCGAGACAAACAGCTGATTCCTTCTAAATGCGGTATCAAATGGAGCAGCTATGCAGACGTATGACCTGTTCCCGAGATTGGCAGTCCATCTTAACCCTGCTATCGTTGCAATCGTCTGAAGGCCTCTTGGATAGATTAAAATAACCGAAAATCTTCTTAGATGCAGTTTTTCAGCTTCTGGAATATTATTTACACGAACTTTTACTTTTGCTTGGTTTTAGATAATTCGCTTTATCTTGTATGCCTGGTAAACTTTTTCAGAGCAAAATAGCCAAGGTATTTAAAGATGTGTTTCGCTATCTAGCAAGTTTTTACTATTTCTCAAATCCATGTGGCTTGCCTAGTTCAGTTTTCTAATAGTTGTGAGAGACATATCAGGCACACAGCGATTTTATTTTTTAATTTATAGTACAATTGTTTTAAATAAAAGCATGAATTTGCAGTGACTATTCTACGCGGCTTGAGGTAGGAGTGAGGCCATCTAAATTTTACACACTCTATATTAGTTTAGAACTTGGCATGCCTGGTGCAGTTGAACAAGCTTCGTTTTTCAAAGGTGGACTTGGAGAATCCGCTGGTGCTTGGGTTGCTACAAGCAACCTCTATTGAGCCCTCGGTTCACTTGGGGTGGACCTTGGTCATTCCGATCTTAAAGACCTTAAGTAAAGAAAACCTTTTTATAGTGTTGCTTTTGTTGTTGTTGTTGCAGGACGAAACCGCGGTCTTGGGGTGCCAGTGTTGGGATGAGCAACACTATAAAAAAGCTTCGTTTTTCTTGTTGGTCCTTCCTCATGCACTGGCCAATCGCAATTGAGGCGACATTGAAACGTACGCACTATGCAGCTAAAACTGCCATATCTACTTTATTTGTCGAAAGTAATAATAAAGGAAGCAAATGAACCTATACGTTATCCACAGTGTAGTACATATTTCATTTGCCTCATTAAATACATGGATACGAGCATAACTAATTACGTTACAAAATAAAAATTTTCAAAAAATAGAATACGTTTTATAACAATTACTGAATTCCATACCGGTTTAATATTCATGCACAAGGCTATCAGTAAACCTCGTTCATCGTGGAGTATTTGAACAAAATGTAGAGACAAACAGCTTGAAAATGCGATTAAATATATTTCGTCACCGTTATGCAGGCTGTTGCTAGTTTGGGATATACGCAAGCGTCTCTCATACGTCAACATAATTTACCGATATGCTGACAATAGGTACAGCAGTCATTTCTTGTTATGCCGACACAACTATTCTCTGTGAATATGGTGTGGTTCCTTTTGTAGCTTAACTGCTTGCTCACGCTGAAGCAGTGCACTGAAGCAGTGGACAAAATGCTAATGCTTGAAAAGTTCCGGAAGCTAATAATAGTGAAATATTATATGATAAATGCTGTGCCGAAAAAGGACGCAACATGCACGGCTTACCAACGGACTCGCAGGAGCAAATTTGGAAGAATTCAGGTGTGCAGTCCAGGAGGATAATGACACCGCCCACTGCTTGATCTGCACCCATGCGAACATCTGACGGTCATAGGATAAATCACGTAGTGTAAAAGTGTCAGCCAACGTCAATATAATTTTGGATAGTGTAAAGTTAGATGCATCAAATTCTACGATGGAAAGTAGTTCTAATGTGATGACGCTCGGATGGAAATATTTACTACTCAACATTCTATTCGGCTTTACTACGTGGCCAAAAATATTCAAATATGTGTGGCGGCTGCTTTTCAATAAAACGTCATCGGAATGTTTGTTTGATGATCCATAGTTTAAAAAGAAAGTATCCCCGTGGAGATCAATAACGTCCACATTATATTTGTGATGTTTTTACTGTGAGTTTTGTTTGAAGGTATTAAGTTGCCCTCGTGTTTAAGTGCTTCAACGTGCCTTGGTTTATTGGTTTGCAATTAAAGTGCATTCACTCAAAATACGAATACCTAGATTCACCATATTTTGTGTCCGCTGAGCACACGACTAAACAAAATTTACGAGATTTACATTACGTCAATTATGGCTGTTGATATTGTCAGCTAGGCAGCTAGTCAGTGTATGCAACAGGGAAGATATTAGAGAAGCAATGAAAATGTTAAATTCAGAAGGGCCTACTAAGTAGTCGGAGACAAACATATGGTAAAACTTCAAAAATATGCTCCACACATGTGAGTGTGTTAACCAAATGCACGACATATTATATTCCGTTTTATATAATAGATATGCTTTTAGTAAAATCACGGGAAAAACATGCGAATTCTGATTGAAATCGGTATAATGCCGTGTATAATCCGGTCGTTATATAAGCGGGCAGCATACATTTTCAAAGCCACATTCGTCTAAAATTATAAGTCGGTATATTTGCCAATACAAATCTAAGGAGAAAGGAAATTGTTTGTATCGATTTCAACTTTCCCAATACATGCTCACACTATTGTCTGCTCAAGCGGAAACTTCTCTACTACTGATCAGTTCGGGCGACCTGCTATTTTAGGATCAAAGTTAATGGGCTTAGAACCGTCAGGAAAACGATTTAAACCGCACTGGTTAATTTGTGGATTAGATATCAAGTCACACGAAACAGGTAAGATTGCGGAGCATAGGGGGTAAAGTGAAAGGGTGTCAGACACCGCATCGCACCTTCGGGGGCTTTATGCATCTGGATTGTAGAGGATCATCTAGTGAGAAGGAAGCTCATGATCGGTGGTGTGGGACGACGTTGTAATATTTCTGCACCAATTTGACTACCATAACATAATATACAAGCGTTGTTATTTGGTATTCAAATTAGCTCTAACGCGACGTCACACGATCCAGCTAAGAATGAATGTGCCCACATTTCTTACGAACTTACAAAACCGTGGACACGTAAAAATGACTGAACAGAAGCGATGTGCATATGCTGCTTCCTTCACATTGAAGTAATCGTGTTTGCTGAGAAATGTAATAATTGTATGGCTGCACGCCATTTCAGGGTGAATGAAAAGCGTGAGCGAAAGGTGAAAGGAAATGTCCGATTTATCACTAGTGCCCGTTGGCAGGAAAACAGAACTCGGTAGAAAATCTTTCTGTCCTTCACTGGAGATAGGTTAGCTCATTCGGCTATGATATCAAGACACAGCGGGTTAGTTGTTATCCGAACAAACATTCGGGTCAGGAAGCTCTCAGGTCTAATAGTCCGGAATTCCAGCCATTAAAACCGGCGAATTTGGTTACTTCTTACATTTGGTGCAATTTTTTTTATGAAACGATACGAAACGTGTCTGCACTATCTCTCAAAACTAGCACAAAAATTGATGAATGAAGTAAACAGTAAAGTTGAATCCTTTTAAAAAGTCGAGATTCCGTTTAGATAGCATTGAAACTTGGAACCGTCCCAAATGATAAATAAGAACGATACGTTGGTGTGTTTTTTGACATGCCCTGCAATCGGACTATGGTGCTGAAATGTGCTAACACCGTTTGTGTAAAACCTCAACAAACAAAATGACAGTTCACAGTTTATATAGGATATATGGCGGATTGTTCCTGTCTAGCATCTTTCATTAGATTTAGGCATAAGACTCTGCTTTAAGGAGCAAATTTACAGAACGGCATGTTTGTGCGAAAACATGGAAAAGATGGACGGAAGAGAGCGGCATCTTAGACTGGCTGAATACAGTTTGTGGAATACGAATCGGTGCTATTTTAAGGAAACCATCCATGCTTGTTTGGGAATTTTTAGGACACACTGAAATGCGAAATTTGGAAAGTGATGCCGTCAACTGAGGACATCCGTGGTATTCATACCGGGTGGATTTAAATCAATACTGCAGTCACTGAATATCTGTTTTAATAAACAATCGAAACATAGGCTTCGTGACAGGTGTATTGAATGAATGACATCTCCTGTCTTAGTGATGACATTGGGTGCCTAGGTGAAAACTGTTGCCTCTGCAGCGTGGTTTAAAGAATCGTGGCTGGATATTCCATTAGAAATGCTCGTACAATCTTTTAAAACTTGCTGCTGGATTGTGGTGAGTAGGATGCTAATTTTGAGGGTAGCACAATATCGAGAGCAGTGAAGTTGAAGTTGACGATATTCATCCTGACTTCCCAGTGACAGACGATAAGTACCAAAAATTCTTTGGAGAATCTAAATCCGATTATCTTTTCAAAGGATCCGAGTAATTGTAATACCATTTTGCACCGTTTGGATATGTGCGCCTATAAAATCTATTAGTACGTGCTGTTTTGTCATGCCTTTTTCCGAAAGCATCGAGTGTGATCGTGTTCGATTCTGTATACTTGGTATTTTCTCTTACCTGCATCTATCGCAAAATTCAAATATGCAATAATAAGGATGTTCGAAAAATATATAAGGTGTCTACCTATAGGCACTTCAATTTGTCGCCTTGGATAACTTCCATCACTAGCGGTTGTTGGTAATACAATGTGAAGGCATATATGTTCACTGAATGTTTCTGTGTATTTGTATGAATTGTTTTTAATTGTACAAAATCTTCATATTCGCATATATTTCGCCCCTGCAGCCAACGAATTTTGTCTAATATCCTAAAATATATACAGTGTAACATTTTACATTTCATTGATTCTATTCTATCGCAAAATGAATTTATAGAACTGAATATTTGCTGTTGACTGCTAATATTCCTATTTTTTGGATAAATTTGCTGCATGGGAACTGCGGTGTACAAAACTATCCCAAATTACTTCCCGGCAATGTGGAATAAAATCAAAAACTGATCCAAATATAACAAAAGCATAAACTTTCCAAATATTATCTGTTAATGATATACATACCTTACACGGACAACCGTATCCTAACCACGTAATACATTTTATTGTTTAACGGAATGATGAGTGAAAAGAAATCTCTGTCAGGCAAGGAAACACAAAATCCAGTGAATCCTGTTTTTTAATGTTTCCTTTGTGACCATTTACTTTATTTTTACGTGTAATCAAATAGTTTATAAAAATAAAAGATCCAGCTGCTCTCAGCCTTGGGAATTGAACAACGGTATCGGTTTATTTTAACACCTACTTAACATGAGGCTTTGTGTAACCGCGAAGAGATTAACTTTTCACTCACTGTTAACCACGGAGCATTTGGTTATTAGTCCAAGAATTCCTAATACGCTACCTTGTGTTCGGTTGCTGACCGCTTTTGGGCAAAGCAGAAAAACGTACCGCAAAACATACGCCGAGTCATAAATAGAATGAAAGTAATATTTAAACAAATTATTTAGCATGGGTAAGTAACACGACATTCTATCTATTACAATATAGCATTATGTTCCCTTAGATAAGGATGCGTTCGTTTAAGTGCAGCATCACGAAATGCATTTGTTCATCCTAACAAGTTCCTTTAATAATTCGCGACGTCAATTTCAGGACTGCACAGGGTAAGCAACTGTAAATTGCAATATACAAAATTTTGTGAATCGATACGCAGTTGTAGGAGACATGTCAGTATAAGTGCCGTCACCAGACTTTATTCCTGCTAAGCATTGAAAAGCAATAGTGATACCAAATGGAAACTTTTACTCGCATAATGAAGTTACAAACAACTCTCCGAAAAACACTGTCACAGTTCATTCCTATTCACAACACATTTGCTCGAAAGCAATCAAATCACAATTGTCGTCTTGTTGGCTCAAAATTACAAGCTAGCATATAAAAATGTTCCTTGGATATTGATCAGTTTTCACGTGTTGTCTGTCTGGCTGATATACGTGATATTTCAAACAGTTTGGAACCAAGCAACCTTTCCTTATTACAGCACATTTTATGCAAACCATTGAATGCTGTCTCGTGTCACGTACCTACAAAAATTACCTGGTTAGGTTAGAACGCATTCATGACCAATGTTTGCAATTCATAACTTGTCATTAGTTAAGCCATAGTTAAACCGAATTGCGTGCCTAATTCTGAGGTTCCTAAATTATTAACGATTGTGCTAATGCAGAAAATGGTCATACATAGTGCTCACAGCTAACGGAGTAAAATTGTGTTCCCATGCGTGTTAACTAGCTAGTACTTCCAGGTTAAATAAACTACATTTTCCCGGCTTGTTATGTTATAATTTTTGTCCATTAGTCGCTTATTCAAATAGAGCATTATGCATTTTGTAATTACTATTTATTCCTACAAACAGAGTTTTCGTATTTTCGAAGGTTAACTTAGATTTTTCCTTTTATTTGCAATTTGCTCAAATATTTTGTTTACCGTGTCTTTATTCTATTTACAATGCAGCCCGTTTAACACTGCGGTTTTTTGGTATACAAAACGACCGCCAATTTCCTGCTATTAACAATGTGGCACAAAAACACGTATGATTTATTAATTTTTATGATGTGCTGTCCGACAAAACCATGTAACAGTATGCCAAATTTTAACGGAGTTAACGACAATACCAGTTTCAGTGAAAGAGACAGCTTAATGCGTTCTCTCATTTTATGTTTGAATACCTGTTGCGGTATATATATTTTGCGTACGATGGTATATTTAATATCAGATATATACTTGCACCTAACATACCCTAGTGAGAGTAAAAACCACGAGATATATTACCGCGTTGGAGATATCTTTATCGACAATATTTCAGCAAAATATAACATCCAACTTGGCAACCTTTTATTGTCCGCTTTTGTATATTCCGGTGGCAACACTATATATGTCTTTGGGAATAGTGCACTTACTCAGTTAAAGCTGTTGATTAAAGAACCTGTGATTAAAGAACGTGTAGTAGTCACCTTATTTACAAGGAGGCAATCGTGCAGTTTCCTTAAACTACCTCCCGATATTTTGCATGTGCGTGTGAAATTCGTGGAATATGTCCTTTACATGCACCTATGAGCTACTTAGCCAGGTGCCATATAAATTTGCAATAGCAACGTGGGATCCGCGAAAATCGCTAATTCACCAGGAGTCTTCTGTTAGCAGTTGATAGCTGTACGTATTCCGTCACGATTGAATGAGGACTTGACGACGCTTACCTTGATTTCTATATGTTATTTGCTTGCCCTGATCTTTATAAGCTTCGGAGTCACGAGATCTGTGATCGTATCCTGGGCTGCATTCCTTCTGTCTCACTCCAGTTGCACTTGAATGTGTGGCAACTTAACCAACTTGATGGTAGTTTATTTCTGTGTCCATCAAGGATAAGACAATTCTTCCTATTCATAAATAACCTGCGGGATTGATAACGGTGAACGTTAAACATAGTGCGGCCCAGCTAAATATATGGCGGACAATCGCGGTACCGATTAACACAACAAAGTGATTACAACAGGGCATAGGAATTTTTGACCTAGAACCTGTTTGAATTAAACCATGTTAAGTGCAAAAAATGAAAATGCGCTGCCGAAGCATCTACCAATACGGACTGTGCGAACACGTCCTACGTTGCACGTCTCATCAAAGTATCCTGAGGTGTTCATGAAGGACGATCACGGATGCTAGAAACATGTGGAAATGGCAGTGGAAAAATCCATTCAAAATGTGGCACATTGCATTGGATATTTGCTGTTTTGTTCCAACCATGTTTTTGCAAATTCTCGACGCTCACTGCACGCAAAATGCACCATTCAATTGTTGTGCAACTAGCAAAAGCATGACCTTATTGCTCTTGAGAAGTCACACAAAATGGCGCATACAAGTCAACGGATTATTATAACTCCCTTAACAATTAAAACTAAATACTAGTTTATTTGAAGAATACTGCCTGCTGAAAGGCGATTCCATATATGTTTAACAGCTCTACAAATATCTAAACACCCAAGATGACCCGTATTGATACCGTGCTAAAACATCTAAACTAGACGCCCCATATGAATTTGTCGAGACGGTACAGCGGTTTGGAACGCTGCCGGAGCTTTTCCTCATGTCGTGATTTCCGCCTGCGAAAATTATTTCCGCACTTCGTCCCTGCTGCTTCTACTTTGTCCAAATACATACTCGCCTTCAGAAATCCTTATTTCACCTGCATTATATGAGCTAAACAAAATTATTGGGACAAGCGACTAGGTAACCAAACAATATGTACATGTGAGCTTAGCAGCAAGTCCATCGTTACGCGTTAATTTGGCTTAAATACATCCAATTTGGACCATCGAATTTGTGAGCATTTGATTGTATTTCCCTTATTTATCCATTACGTTATTTATCCATTTAGATCAAGACGAATCGTTGAAATAAATAGTTTGCTTACTGCTCTCGTCGCTTATAAGTACTGCTCAAAACAGCCGAATTCGTCCTGCACAGTTTGCTTTCCGTCCCACCACTCTATGTCCATCATTTAGAGGTGCTCTAACTAAATGTTGTTGGTATGTTTGTATCATACACATAAAATATTTCCCTTCATCTGATTTGAGCTGTTGCATCTGACCGTTAAAAAGCGCGGTCTGATTATTGCTGCAGCAGATCTTGCTCACGCTGACTAACGATACACCGCTATATACTGCTTTATTGTAATGAACTGAAAATTCTCACTTGATAATATGTTGGTTTTGATATAGTTATATGAATGACTTGGTCTATACACAAATCATTTTGGAACATTGCATTGCACCTCGGTAGGACTAATCCGTGAGGTTTGAATCCGAATTTTCAGCCGCATTAGAATAATTAATTTCCGTCCAATGAAGGAATAGTTTTCCATAATAGGATATGGTGGCTAACATTGGAGAAAAATTCCGAGATCTGGGTGGTAGCGAATTTTACCTGAAAAGTATTCAGATCATCATCTGCGTGTGCACGTGCTGGTCGGGAAATTTTCGTTGCTCCTGACTGTTCAAGTTTTCGGATTCAAATCTTTTCGCACATTGGCATGGGTACACTCATTTAATCGGGCTGGGTCAGGTCTACTCATCTCGCGAACTATCTCGAAGCTACTATTAACGGATCAACGTCTAACGCTGGTTTTCAATTCTGGCTGTGTTTCAGCCTTGTCGTTCGCCTACTAGTGCACCACTTTTCTACCTTCATCAAGGTTTTTGGAATTAACGGAAAGCTTATTGCTAGCTTTACTTCAGGAGACCTAAACCAACCCTGTCGGTATCTGAAAAAGCGACTAGAAGCAATTCCATCTTCGTACACTGCCTTGGTTGACCAAGAGCTCTCACGCTGCATTGTGAATCGCGTTCTATGGAACGCACACAAATCTCTTTGTTTGGCCGGATTTGTGCGTGTGCGCCTGTTGGAACTTGCGGCATAACGTGACACACGGAGTTGACCTCAGGGATACCTGTGCACGATCATTGCAGGACAGTCTACCCTTGGCAGAATTTGGACAACTGAGCACTCTTACATCCGGTTGGTTTGTATCATTGGTTGCATCTGAAACAGTGGCCTGTCTGTTGACTTGAGTAGGTAAATCATTGGACCTTAGCGACTTGTTCTACTCCAGAATTCACGCTTGGCTATAGCATATACTATAGATAGCTTTGATCTTCTCATTTTCAAGATTGATGACTGCCATTAACACTAATGCAATGAGGAAAAAGCGTGTGGAAAACAGAATAATCACGGTAAATAATGTTGCCGTCACGAGTGTCTAGGAACCTGTACACTGTTGCACACATTCCGAGGCTGGGATACAAGAGCAGGTAAATAAGTCCAAAGAACAAATTACCGAAAGTTCAGTTAGTGTTGTCGACCTTATATCTTCACTGTCAGCCAAAATAAAGATGTTGGAAAAACAGTTAGAGGAACAAAATGAGAAACTAAAGTATTTGACTCATTCGGAGATCTCCTAATGTCAGTTTTATACATAATTCAGTCTCCGGCTAATCCAGAGCAAAATCACAAAATTGGAGCCTTAAACGTCCTAAATGCAATCGCCTCTGAGGTTAATCAAAGATGCAGAAGAGGAAAAAACGTCATCGCCCTCAACATAGCTGACAATATCGCAATTGACAACATTAGACGCTCTGTTTCGAGAGCGTGCAACATCGCTGAAACCGATATTAGTTGTAGAAGACTGAGGAAAAGATCTTTGCGTTCTCCTTGTCCGACCCTTTTAGCTTCCGTGGTGAAAGTCTCGCAAGTTCGTTTATCAAAATTCAAAATACTTTAAGAGCTGTCCCGAAATGTTGTAAAGTTATTCTATTCGTAGACAGGTCACCTTTGCAACGTGAGCTTCAACGCATGAGTGCAACTTATGTCTCGCCTGAGCCGAAGCAGAGTCATCCTCCCTGCGCGCTTCCTGGATTGCAAAGAAGGAGATCATTCAACAGTGTTTGGTTCTCCCCTTCTAAAAAGGCAGATAATGTTAGCAAGGCCACTCTCCACACGAACGATGCTAAGACTGGCGACAACGTAGCGGAAATTGAGATGCTCACGCCTCCACACCACATTAGTCTTGTGGACAGAGCAAATAGTGTAGCTTCACTCGATGCACCACGTTCTGACAAACCAGTAGGGATTGGGATCAATCCCCACACCACTATTGAAACAGATACAAGTCCAAAAACATCAAATGGGACTGTCGATAACTTCAGAGAAGGTACGTTACGGCCCATTGACATTATGACTACACATAGCAGCAGTGGTCATGGTTCGCGTCTTAAGCGTCTTAGATCAAACAGGGGCCTTTGTGCTGTAGAGGTGACTCCCCGTGTCCCAATGACAGTCGTGAATAATAATGCAGGTGCACAGAGTGGCAAGCCACAATTCCACATTGTTCCGGCGATGAGCCAAGGCTGTTCTCCTGGCAGGCCTGTACATGGCTTTGCTGAATCACAGACTACTTATGTATGCCCCTATCCATACTCTATTCCGCCTACTCCTCTCAATCGCCCCAACTTACCACAGCATTCTTTTTGCATTCCCTCTCCCATTCCCCTACCCCCCCTAATCCCGATAGGACTGTCGAATCTCACGGTAAGGGACTTGCTGGGGAAGGCTTTAGAACTAATGTGATTGCAAGAATAAATACCGGACGAAGTGATAAACAAAGCCAGGAGTTTTTAAAACTGTTGATAATTAATATCCGTACTCTGTTGAATAAACTTCTTTTGTTCCGCGCCTTTATAAGTCTGAATAAACCTGATATGATTTTACTCACTGAAACCTGGTGTCATGATTCTATGCCCAGCCAGCTGCTTTCTATCGAAGGTTATAAGCTTATTAGAAGTGATTGAAAACAAGACAGAGGTGGTGGTTGCATAATTTACTACTCACAGAACCTCACTGTGTCTGAATTCACACTTCCACTTATATGTCCGACTATTGATTCCGCTTGGTTACTCTTGTCCTTTGGTACTAAGCGAATTCTTGTAGGCTGTATATACCGCTCACCCGGGACCAGCCTCAGTGATGAGAACCAGTTGGTTGACATCTTCAATTACATATCGGACCTTGGTTCCTTCGATAAAGTTGTAGGTGGAGTTTTCAACCTACCAGATATCTGTTGGTCAAACTTAGTAACAAACGCGAAACATGCAGAGTTCATAACCTCCGTCATCACTGGTGGTTGGGAGCAACATGTTCTCGTGGCTACCAGGGGAAAAAATATATTAGACCTACTTTTTGCCTCAGGCACCTCCCAGATAGCTACTGATGTTCTTGACGGTCTCCCTGGATATGATCTTAAAATAGTCAAATGTAAACTTATAGCTGAGTCGTCGCATGTGACGTTTGCGATGGTTCCACACTTCCTGCGAAATATTAATTGGGTAGATTTCTCAGCCTTGCTTAGGGTCCAAAATTGGGACCATTTCTTTCTTCGTCTGATATTAAGGGAGCCTGCGATATCTTCTATGACAATGTGGCTATGTGCTTAAGCATACTTGCCTCCTGCGATAATACGAGAGTCTCTTCTAAATACACTAACAATGCAAAGGACAAGCGAAAAAATCGAGTGCTAAATCGAACATTTGAACGCACTCATGACTTTAGTGTATTATTGAGACTCCAACGCCTTATAATTGAGATGGACATGAAACATCGAACTCGTCTCATGCAGGAAGAACGACGGGCTGTAAATAGTAGTAATACAAGTCAACTGGTGACTGCATTACTGAGGAAAAGGAGAGGTGGCAAAACTGACCTACCCTCCCACACCGTCATGCCTGAAGGTGATTGCATTGATTCCCCAATGGCCATAGCGGAAGCCTTTAACTCATACTTTGCTAGATCCTTTAATGTTGAAAAAGAAACCCTGGATTTGTTAACATCATTTCACTTCTCTGAACAAGTTCCAGCGATCGAGCTTAGTGCTGTTACGATAAAACGTATGATTACTTGTCTACGACCATCCTACAGACCTGGCCCCGATGGGATCTCTTCTGCTTTAATCAAACACGGTGGAGATGTTATCCCTCTTATAGTATTAAATATCTTCTCTTTGTCTCTCCAGTCTGGTCAATACCCTGAACGTTGGAAAACGGCTACGGTCATACCGAGACATAAGTCCAGGTCGAAAACTGACATCCGGAACTACCGCCCCATTAGTCACACAGCCATTCGCTCACGCATGCTAGAGATAATTGTTAAGGAACATTTGGTTTCGTTCCTAATATCGCACAAACTTCTCTCAGCTTCACAGCATTGCTTTCTGAAGTCTCGCTCGTGTGTTACCTGTCACGTTGACTTCCTTAACCATCTAACTGAAGCAATTGACTCAGGTCTTCAGTGCATTGTTATCTTCCTCCACATGCAAAAGGCTTTGACAGAGTCCCACACAAAAAGCTGTTATGTAAATTAAGTAAGTACGGTGTTACAAATCCGCTTTACTCTTGGATCAAATCTTACCTAGTAGGACGGTCCCAAGCTGTGGATATCAATGGTTATATCTCTTCACCTCGTCCAGTTACCAGTGGAGTGGTACAAGGCAGTGTCTTAGGCCCGTTACTCTTTCTACTGTATATTAATGACCTGGTTTCTGTTATACAATTTTGGAAGCCTTATTTTGTTTGCTGATGATTTAAAGGTGGTCTACACTTTCCCAGGTTCTCAGCTTCCCGCTGAAGTTAACAATATCCAAAGCGACTTGGAAGCCATTGAGAGATGGGCTGCTATGTGGCAGATGACATTTGCAACATCGAATTGTAGTATTCTATCGTATGGATGTCAGATAGCAGCGGAAGATTGCAGGCTTCATGATGTAGTCATCCCCATCAACCAGTCTGTTCGGGACTTAGGTTTAAGATATTCTAGTTCGTTAAACTTTAGCGAACATACAAATCATGTAGTGAAGAAGGCTAAGCAGTCGGTCGGACTCATATGCCACCTGCTAACCTTGAAAGAAACCAGACTAAATGCATTCAAAATCAGTAGCTGGCCTTTGCTTGAATATTGTTGTGCTGTATTCAGTAACTTGCGAAAGGCTGTCTTGAGAGCCAATGAAAACGTCCAACGCGCCTTTACGAAGGGCATATTTGGCTGTTCAACCGCTCTTTCATATCGAGATAGGTGCAAGCAATTGAATCTTGAACCTCTGTGGTTACGAAGAATGCAACTAAATATGTGCATCCTCCACAAACTCGCGTGGCGGAAAGCATACATTGGAAACTATCAATTGCACTTTCGGGAAAACACCACTTATGAACTGCGAGATAACGAATGCATATTCTATTTGCCTAAATTCAAGAGCAGTCTAAGGAGAAATTTCTATCTTCTTAGGTATGGCTCCATTTGGAATAAGCTTCCAAAAGAGATTAGATGTATTGAATATTTCTGCATGTTCAAGAAAATGATAAAGGCTAATCTGTCAACAAACACAGCGAGATGGATCTTAAACATTCAGCTTGATGATTAAAAGCTGTATGAAGAAGGGCCGGATCATGTATGGTACCGGAGAACATCGACTCGAATGCACCAGATAAAACATGATCAGCTAGGATGAGCTGCCACAAACCGCTTCTTATGCTATTCTTTAACTCTACCTTCCATGCGGTTTTACTCCCTTTAAACTTAATTCATATCAACTGTCTTCCGCTTAAAACGGAGAGCAAAATTATTTACTGGTGTGACGTCAGGAACTATTTTCCTAATTTTCCACCACAAATTGATTAATTCGTAATATTGTTCTGCGATCCCTTTCGCTACATTTGTTCTCCAGTGATAACCATGTCCCCCTCTTTTCTGAAGTTAACAGTCCAGAAACATATACTTAAATTCAGTGACGGCAATAACTGATTCCCTATGCGACTTTTGTCTATGGACAACTCGTACAGTCATCTGTCTCCGGCTGTCACGCTACACAATTTATCGTATATCGACTCGATCGATTTCTACGCCGATGTACAAAACATACCTGCCTATTTTTTACATTAACGATATAGTACCCCTTTCACATAATTCTTCTTTTCTATATTCTTCCTTATTTCATAGTTGGCCACGAATGGGCTGATTTCCTGTGGTGACGGATTACAGCATCCAGATTATAAAAGGCGTTACCTATGCAAGGCAAATTGCCACCAACTGTCTGGCGTACAAAAAAGTGCCATAATAGAATGATCCGCAAGACGGACTGGGCTGAGCCTTCATGGCCCATAATACATGTTCAAAAGCAGCTCTAAAATGAACAAAACATATGATATACAGGTGATGGCTCATATGCTACTATGCCACACCGGCCCACGGCCAGTTATTGCATGGAAGTGAGAGCGAAACCTTTCGAGAGAATACCTTGCATGGAAGCAGGTCCGCTGGGGATGGTTCCACGAGTGGCCGTATTAATTTAACTGGACATCTGTTCAAATCTGCTTATGTTATTGTTCCTGCTTTTTAATTTTTTTAATGCATTAATCCTGCCAATTAGTTTAGTACCCGTTTTGGATACATTGTAAGAAACGTGAACAAATTGAATATATTTTTGCGATCCTGTTGTACACATTGATCAGACCAAATAGTTGGACTGCACCTCGAAACACCGAGGCACGTAACATTTATTTATTTATTTATTTAAGATGACTTGTATCAAATCAAAGCATCTATTTGTTAACAACGACAACAGGCACCCCAAAACAGTAACGCGTGAAAAATTGTAGCCTATAAATTGGGTCAGGTATGAAACACATGCTGTTGGCGCGGAGGAATATTAGAGCAATTCGACATTTAGTGTATTGGCCGCATCTTATGCAGTTTTCAGCGCATCCTTTTCCAGTTACGAGCAGAAAGAACATCAGGATTTATTTCCCGGGTGCTGTTCACGCGTTTGTACAAATGTTGTTGCGACCTATGATCAGTTAGTATACTGCATCTTCCAACAGACTCACACAATCAGCATTAACACGATAAACGATGCGTTAGTCTTTTACATGTCCGTAATAACGACGCAACCCTTGCGTCAATGTGCAAAAGGGGGCACAGCATGCAATTGTTAAGGTTCATTTTTGTTGTGCGACGGCTACCCTGCTAAATGTGACAACCATTTCATCATTGGGTTAGCCTTCTACAATCTATCCTAGTCGACTGCTACTAAGCAAGTATTATTATCTAACAGCTGGATGGGGAAGAGAAGTCTGAAAAATATTAATAAGCACGGGGGACGAAACAACATCCAAAGAGTTTTCATAGCTTTATCCAGATGAAAATATTTTAGTTTATTTTTTCCTATAATTCCAAATGGATTCATACGAAATAAGGGTAACGCTTGTTGGCATTGCGTCACTATAATTGATTAATCCTCATGGATGCGAACTTGATAATAGTCTAGCAACAGCCTGGAATAATGTACCGCTGAAAATACTAAGCTGCCTAGAACAGATTTTGACGCATTTACTTCCCATTAGTAGGATTCCAAAGAGAGAAACCTGCCGAATGCAAATGTAACATATGATTTTCGGCTAATTCCTGACACTTGTAAATTATTTTTTATACTCTAAATCCTACATTTTAGTAGCACCCAAGCACCAAGTTTCTTTTCCATGGTTATATGTTAGCTGATTTTGTGAACATTATTATACGCTTGGTGGAATGCCACGCTTTTTGTTTCAACCCCTGGTTGGGCAATATATTTTGCGAATTAACATTGAATTTAACTACGTAGCTCCTTGGGATATATAGTTGTTTCATGTGAAAGAAAAGCTATTTGTACAAAGGGATTCACTAGCAATGTCAGCACAAAATTGTTGAAGGTGTTTTCTGTAAGATTCTTACAAATTGGACTATGTTAATTAGACACGATTTGCAACCTTTCACCTCACGAATAAGATGTTTCATACTTACAAGAAGCTTGAGTTATTATGCAGCCCTGTGAGATATCAAGATTATTATGCCTCAGGAATAACCACCAAATAAGATTTAGGCCATATATATTTGTCAACGGTTTGTTTATATTATTGAAAATCAAAATAAGATTTAAAAAAATTAATTACATTTTCTCTATAGGACGATTAGCAAATATATATAATACATCACATTCTTAAAAGCTAAAAACCGTGATAAACTTTCAGACATACTGTAAGTATATCAAAACATGTAAAGAATTGTTCCAAAGACAGCAGATCACTATAGACCACGGAGTATTAACTTGAATTTTGTTGGGGTGTAAAACATTACATGATAGGTCAGTATCCATAAATAATTGCAAAAATACAAGTGAAACCTATTAGTATCATTCTTTGGAAGATAGCAGTAGTGAAATAGTAAAGGAAGTATATAGAGCTGCACTGTTGATTTCATCTTGTCGTTCAACAAAGTGATGTGTTACGTTTTATTTGAAAAAATAATCCACACAAACGTATTGAACGCAGTCAAGCAAGCACTTTTATCTCTCATCACTATGCCAGTGCCTGTCTAGTACATTTCCGATTATCATAAAGAAAATGATAGAATTTCTCAGGCAAAACAACGATATGTTTCTACTTGCTTTCCCATGTTTTCTAGTACGTCTTATAGCTGATATTGCGTGGAAACGCCCTGTAAGTCACAAAGCTGCCGCATTTTAAGTACTTATGATCGTCACGCCGAAATCCAGCAGAAATTGTTGAGATAATTATCATCTATCAATCAGGAATGCATCCGTCAATAAGACTACGCTAATTACTAATTCTGGACACCAATATGCCGTCGTGGAATATAACTTGGTAGTTTGACAGCAACCACTTGGGAATAAAAAATAGCTCAAACAATTGGGTAAAACATGTTTTGCAAATGCTTTTGGTACGCTAGGTAAATGCATTTTACAATGATTTTCTGAATGGACTTGGTGAGATGCAAAGTAATAACTACATAATTTAATATTATAAATAGGGACAATTGTGAGTAAAACATGGGTACCAGCAGGGTTTTAATGTTGCCAAACTTATAAAAGGTTTGACCGCTCTTACTCAATCTCGGTTGTGCAATTTGACGTTTGCAGTTCTTGAGTATATAGATTGCCTCTGCGCAATATAGTATGTTTCGAAAACAAAATGTAAACCAAATTGAGCAGTAAGTACACGTGCGATTTATGTGTTTTCAATGAAAATAAGTATACTTTAATAATATTCCGCTTTAGCGTAAATGCTTGCAGAATAAACATGTAGTTGAATCTGATAAAAGTGCATCCAATGGCTATGATAGTTCGAGCAACAAAGCATTGATTTATCACAACCGGATTTAAAGTGATATTTCTAGCTCATAATTATTTTGACTCAAGTGACATAATACCAATTATTGTTTAACTCAAAGTAAATTCGGGACTGGTGCTATCATATTTCCCTTTCCGTTCGCCATTTTTATCTTCACGAATCACGTGTGCTTATGTTATTCAAGTAAACTGTCCACTGTAAACTGCTTCGTTCACGTGATATGTTTATGGCAAAGAATTCTCATGAATAAGCTATTAAGAGTAGCAGGTAGCACGTGCAGACTTTAGTGCACATAGCTGACATTGAAAAAAGATTTTTATAATTATGCTTTTGCTTAGACGGCCAACCGCTATATCCCACAACCTCGTGAGGACCTAGGTGACTTTGCGCTAAGATTTGAAGTTCGTGGACAACATGAACAAGCTTTATCGTAACGGACTGCACATGCTTTGGCGCTCTAACGTAGCTTCGGCACATGTTCTGAAGAGTTTGCCACTCGCCTCTTCTCTTCCATCATTAGACCAATGCTAGAGTACGGTTCGCCCGCCTAATTTCCGATTACCCGAGACGAAGCACAAAAGATCGAACGGGTCCATTAGTAGTTACTTGTCTTGGGGCATGAAACCAGTGATAGAAATTAGGACACTACACCTTGTTCTACTGTCGGATGCGGGTCGACATCAATATGACCTACTGTATTCTACATCTCGGTGACTTCCCAATACTAAGGCCAATGCTGCACTTAGAGGGCCATGCGGGCACAGTTAAAAACGTGTCGTGTCGGATGTGAAATGTGTTCCCCACCCACTGTGCTTCGAACGGAGAGTGGTAAACATTTGGAACAGTTTACCTGAACACGTGATTGAGGCAACATCTGTGTAGCAGTTCAAAACGTTAGATTTAAATGTTGGCACTATTCGATTCCGAGAACGATTGCATACTTACGATGACATATCACATCTGTGAGTTCTGCATTATCGGGAGTCAGATATTTTAAATTTTACATTAGAACGGAAATGATATTCACAACTGACAAACTTTATGACATTTTTCACCATTTTCGAAAGGGTTGTACAGAATTCATTTCTATTTGCTCTATAATACAGTAGTCAGTATTCGAATAACGCGCACCCTTAATATTGTCTTTAACATTATTCAAGTCTTAAAGCGAGCTAGCAAAACGTCAGAGCTCAACGTGGTTTACGATAAATAATATTAAACTCCTCTGTCTTATACTTAAATAAAACTTCCTGTGTATATTCGCTGAACGGTTTAAACTATCTCCTGATCCTCAGTTTTTCAACCTAAGGTTATTGTACTTGTTTAATTCTAATCCGGACAATCAATGACTAACAACGATATCGAGATCAGCTGGCGGAGCTAAATTACATTGTGATAATGGCGATAGCCGCCAAAGATTGTGTGCTGACTGCGCTTCTCATATCACGCCTTATCTGCTTGATGAATCTAAACTAGGACGAAACCGTCGGCCGGTGAATGCATTGATGTGAGAGCGGAACACAAAATCCCTCTGTCTTGTATAATATCCAATGATCGAAATGACGGTAGTAGATTACAAATTCAACCTTCTTTGCTCAGGGGCGTCGCGGACTTTTGTTTCCCCGTGCTGGAGGCTACATTTGCGTCAGGATTACTGTGTTATACGTGATTTCTCTGTGCGAATTTTGCACCAATAGGATTTTGATGGTGTATTTACCATCTGTGCGATTTTGGTGGATATTCTTCGTATAAGTTCAGAGATTTCACTGATTAATCCAAACGCCGTCTGTGTCCGCCATTTTAGATTTCTTATACAGCAATCGAATCTGCGATAATCCGAATACTAGCTTGACAAACATCTTTTGGATTCAGACTAGTAGTGTCAACTTTGCAACGAACGACATCCGCCAAACGAATATTTGCTATGGCACTACTGATTTCTCATGGGAAGCTACGCTTAAAGCTTGCGCAATAAACGTTATTTGTGGCGCAGACATGTGGGTTAAGCATGTGCGTTTTAGGATAGATTGCATAAATATTTGAAAAGATTTTCATCCTCGATGTGCTTGTCTTACTATCAGCCAGATAAAATAATGAATTACTACTGATTACCTCTGGTTCCGCACTAAGAGTGAGTCTATTTCACTAGCCAGATGTATAACTGCGTTAGCACGCAAGTGTGCTAAGCTGACAAAGCCTGTAGTGGAAGTAGTAGCGGTGATATCTGTCTCACAATATCCGGACAAATCAGTGACTCGAACTCGATGCTTAACAGCAAGCTGTAATCCAGAACAAAATAGCCTGGCCGAAAATAACAGCAGCGAGCCAGTTATAAAATTAGACACTAGCGGCTGCTCATTAAGTTGGGTTCGCCACACATTTTTCACATCAACCACTCGCTCCATCATACACTGTTCAAGGGCTGATAACATCTGCGCCTGTTGTTGCTACCCATATGACACAAGAGGCTTCTATCGTAACCCCGCCGGCTGCCAAACGAATTATTACTGCCAACGCCATCAGGGGACCCAATACCCCATCAGCTGACTAACAGAAAAAGGAACCATTGATTGTTCCAAAAATGAAAATGAAAAATTCCATATTTCTCTGGTTGTTATATGCTCTAATGTGAATGACCCCGGGGCAAACTCCGTAAAACTTGAGCTACTAGAATACAGGAAATACTAGGACTCCCTGTGTCAACTAATAGGTGTTTAACATAAAGCAGTCAATGTGAGACTTCGTCCGTCACACATACTCCATATACTACGGTGAACCGCGGAAACTCCAGGGAACAATTCAGTCAGGTAATGATGCAGAGGCAATTCTCTTGTCAGGCACTCGCCTCCGTACCACCACATGCATTGTACGACATGTCCAAATGTTCCCTAGAATAAATGCCTGAAACGCAAACAAAATCCGATTGACCTCCGTAAATTATAAGGCAAAGTCTCTAATCTTTCACGGTGTCCTCGAGCTCCATCCATTAAACGAGCTAGAATTACGGTGGTGAATATAGTTTAATCGTGCATTGCTCTTACTCGAATCGTTACCGCCAATGCGACAACAAGTTTCCTACTGTCAACTAAATAAACATGGGTTGTTCTTTTAGTATGAAAGCATGATTGCAATCCGGACTGATGCGAAACACGTGATCAAAATCTAGCACACCAAAGTAACGTTCTGTCTTCTGATATATCTATGAAAGTTATAGGCACGGGATCAGAGATAGATACGGAAACACTGTGCAGGCAAGTTAGTAAATCATTTCCGTCACCCCGTATCTCGAAGCGGAGACAGTACTAAAATTTACCGGTAGCTGAAGGAGGAAAGGATGTTCACCCCATGATAGCGCTAGGAAATCTGTAGGAAAATCTAAACTTGTCCTAGGTTCTGCGTCATCGGTCCTCCAAAAGTGACCAGCAGCCGACTCCGCGAGAGTTGGCTGAGACAATCACCTGAAATCAGTATCCATAAAGGAGCTTCTAACCACCGATGCCTACACCTGCTCGTATACCAATGAACAAGATCTCAAATAGCTAACCGTAATTCGTATTCGGCAAGTCTCCATGCCTTGGAACCAGTTTACGGTCACGGAAAATGGATGAGCACGGATATCACTGATTTTGATGTTTCTAACTGGCATGACATCCATAGGAAACCACCGACCCAGCAGAGGTGTCTGATTGCCCCCGTATATAGATTCCGACATGCGGGTTAATATCACTGAGGACCCGTAAACAAAAATGGTCCATGCTCTTTGTTGTCGTATACACTGGTAACAGTTTACCGCCCTTCAATATCCAACTTGGAAATGGATGATTGCCTAGCTTTTGTGTTGAAGCGATTCCTCACATGACCGTAAAGTCTGGTCCTGCTGGTGGGGGAATTGAATCTACACGCAATCAAAATCATAGCATTGCAACAGAGCAATGTAAGCCTGACTTACAAGCAGTGGTTGCCGATGTACCTCTTCACAACTATATTACCTCTCCCACTCTATTCCGAACGGGGTGACACACCCTCTGTTTTGGACCTTGCGCTATCCAACTTGGAATTAATTGTCGACACCATGACCCTAAATGCATCATTTAGCTGTAGCATTCACGCGATTTTGCTCTTTCATCACAATTTTTACTAGGAGTACATTAGTAAGAACAAGGTGGCGACATATGTCGTTACATATTACGGTACATTGTCAAACCTCGTTCAAGAAACCGACAGGTCCTTCCCGGCCCAGCAGTCGCCCGATGGCGCTTGGTGTTGTTTATCACTCAAATCACCGCCAGAAATCAAGGTCTTTCGTCTGAAGCAAGTGAACTCGTTCTTGAGGAGACCTAATCAATAATGCATGGGCTTAAGTTATTCAGCCCAACGCGCTTGCAAATTCTGTTCAAGTAACCTTAACTGAGGTGCTTACAGAAATCAACGAAATCACTGCCTCAAGTTGCTCTGCGAAGACCAACTTCAGCATTACCTAACTTAGCGGCAAAGTCCAGTACAAAGTCCAGTTTTGCTGTATAAGCCCTTCAACAATATCCACAGGTGAATCGCAGGATCCCGATTTTACGTGCAACAAATGGTTTTGTGCTAACCTATCATGATATCGCCAGACTGCTTTCCTAAATCTTTATGCACAGTTTTCACACACTTCCGACACAGCTCCTATCACCACTGGGATAAAACAACTTAAGTATTGCATCGGTCAGTTTGATGAAAAACCTAACGAATTACGAATACATAGTTCACCAGGCTTGGACGACGTTAAAATGAAGACACTTAATACAGCGGCCATGAACCTTGCGGACTTATTACCTTGGTATTGCCATGTTGTCTCAAAATATGGAGGTTCCCTCAATGCGGTAACATGTTTTACTAATAAACATTTACAAAACTGGCAATAGTGAGTAGCCATCAAACTGACGTCCAAGCATTCACCTCATCCAAATTAATGGAATGTATGATCGCGGAATCGTTAAGAGACAACTATAGGGCAAATCGTCCTAGTTTCAAAGTAGCACGGATTCTTCCGAGGTCGCCATTGCACTACAAATTTGTTTCTAGCCAGAGCAACCTACCAGAATCAGCCAATGGCAGAGTGAGAGACGACGTCGTCTAAATAGAGTTCTCCAAAGCTTTTGATTGTTTTGAATACCACATTCTGTTGCACACGCTTCGAAGCTATGAAATCGGTAACCTTATACATGTTTGGATCGGTAACTTCTTTACTCAAATTCAGCTGAATATGAGAGTCCGCAGCTCAATTTCCGATCTAAATTGGCATCCAATTTATCGTACCCAAGGATCGGTACTGGCACCACATACTTTCTTGGTATTGGTTCAAGTGCTTTCTTGTGTATTGCAATCAAATTTCTTAATATTTGCAGATTGTGTCACAATTTGGCATGACATAATGACATCGGATTATCACATGACATTGCAGGGCAATCGCGGTAGGGCTTATGTGTGGTTATCCAATAAATTACTCCAGTTCAAAGTGGCCAAGTGCATAGTCTAGGCGTACGCCATCAGCTTATATATCAATAACTACTTAGCGACCATCGGTTTTAACGTGCTTGGTAGGAAAACGACAGTGGGTTTATCGCGCAGGATGATGTTAGCTGCTCGAGAAAAGGTAATTAGTCATCCAAAAGCGCCAGTCAATATTCTGGATTCCTGCGAAAAGCCTTCAGATATTTCCGTTCATCAGGCTTACCGCAAATTCTAAAGGTCTACTTGAGGCGTCACGTAATACATACGAGACAGGTCTGGCGCGCCTGTCACAAGTGCGACAGAAATGTACATGAAGCTCCATAATCTAGGTAAACCAAACTTATTAGAGGATTTTATCTTTTCTACCGGCACAGGCTATACTGCCTGATATTGTAAAGTGAAGACCTTATCATGCCTTACTTAATACTGTTGAAAACAATTCACCCATCTCCAAATTTGTTGCTGAGCCAAAAAAGGGCAACTAAGAGTCCAGCAGTCTAAGCTGGCATCGCACTACAGTCGACTTGACTGTCGAGGAATAGTTTACTACCTCCGTGTGTCCCGTGCCTGGAATGCCTTACCAACTCAAATCTTCCTTGATCATACATTAAAGATATTCCAAAAACGCGTTAATAACACGTTTTCCAACCAGCATTATTCAACGTAGTTTGTTTAACTAAGGAAATAACGCGAAACTGGATTTGCCTGAATGCCCTCTACGCAAGGTGATGATGAAGATACATGCATCTCGTCCTTGTTGTAGCACGGAGGTACCTAAACTGGATTAATAGAATGCATGTGTCAAATAAAGGAAAACAGATTGTGAGCATTGACGTTACATTTTATTTCTAACTCACTTACTGGATTATGAACCACAATCTATACTATTTTGTATATACACATCTTAATCCTATTTCAAACAATTGTTATGCAGTTGTGCATTTAAATGCGTGGACGATAAAAATGACTATTTAATTATCCGTTGATCTTTTGAAATTTGATTTTAACTTCCCCCATCCCACGGCACTTGTCAAGCACATGCTTTCATTTCCCGTGATAAAAATATATTATTTTCCATTGAGGACGTATTTGAGATAGCGTGCAGTAAACAAATACCCACCTGAATTATTGAGAATCCTTACCATCATGACTGTCTAACTTGTTAATCGAATTCGACCAAAAATGTTTGCTTATTTTTGGTTCAAGTAAAACAACATTTTCATATGTGAATGTAATGTTAGATTACTGTGCGGCTTTAGAATAAATTCGGCTAAATAACACCGTGTAAGGTGACTAGAATACTATACGTAATAAAGGGTATATATAATTCATCAAGACGCATGTAGAAATTTCATAAGAGTACGCAAATCGAAACTTTACGCTAGAACAATAAAATACCTTAGGCGAATGAACCAAAGCCGGCACAGAATTATCTAATAGTGTGGTAATTTGGTTATCTGCATTTACGAATTACAATGATGGTAAACATGAAGTGGACAGGATGTTGTTCCTTAGATTCTAATACCAGCGGCCGTACCAAAATTCATTTATATAATTATTAGTGTAATTGCGACATTCCGCGCCGTTGTAGAGTTTCAGAGTTGGAAATCTATGTTTACCGTTTCAAAAAATATATAAATTTTAGTGAACATGTGAATAAATAAATAACTCCTACTTAGCAAAACTTATCGTAATTCAGACAGCAATGTCAACGTTACGGTGCGTCTGTCGGTCCCATTATAACAAACGTGCTCTGCATCAACCGATAAACGTATGCATGCGGCTGTCATTAATTATTCATAACCTATGTTTTAAGTTAATATAATCCTGCATAACAGCTTTTCCTTTCCCGCTTAGACACCATAAAGTTTATCTGAACTTCAACAGTCGGTGTCTAAAGTTTGCTTCTAGCCTGAATGAAGTCTTTTCACGCCAAAAAGGAAGAAGTCGAAGCCGAAGAAACTATGTATTATGGACAGAATACAAGTGACAACAGCTAAAATCTATAAACTACGTTATGTTTTACATGTAAAACCTAAAAGCTCACCTATCTTATAGATAATAAACCACGCATCTACCGAATTGCGGCCTCATCCACGTTTACGCAAATTTTATACATTTATTTAATGTTAACTGAGAGGAGTAAGTGATGTATCGTCTTGTTTTATTGGCACCAAATTTACCGGAGCATTTCCCTGTGATGTAAAATTTGTAATAGATCTGCCAGTTGAATATAACAGATAAACTAACTACAGAAACTATTTCAATCTCTGGAGCTTCCTTAGGCTGACAAATTCGGAGGGATACATTTTCGTTGAGATTGCATCCAGCTGTATTGGGTAGAGTATGCTCGGTGGTTACAAGTCTGTTTTATCTTGTCGTCTCTTATCAAATAGTCACAAGTTTTATAACATATTTGTGAAACCGGCTAGGTAAAATAGTGAGCCGCTATTAAATTTTGCCTTAAAGCATAAGTAAGGATGTTTTGAAACGTTAATAACTCAGGCGCAAATAAAGTGTAAGCAGAAACACCTAATTTGTCATGCACATAATGAAATGGGCTATATAGATCAATTAGTCACAGTTAAGCCCAAAAGGCAGGATTGACAGCCCGAAGCGTTTCTTCACAAATAGTACCGATAAATGGAAATCGATTAACAACGTGACAATAATTGATGTAACTGCCAGATTTTTGTTTCACAATAAGGCTGTCTCGGAATAAAAATAATAAAAATAATCCAGAAGTTGCTTAGTGGTAGCCCGGGTCCGTAGCTCCTCAGTTCAGATCGGTTTTGCTGCTTCAGCACTAGCCACGACCACTGGCTACTAGTATAGCACTCGCCAAGCTAAAATAATGTCAGTTTCTCCGACCTAAGCACCATTGTTACAACAGACGAAATATTAAACAAAGTGAAAGCAGAACTGCCTGGCGGCACGCTCTAACGTTTATGAAAAGCAAGCCGTGTTGTTCGGCTTAGTGCGGACCAAACATGGATCAATATCATATGTCCAATATGCGCCCTTGAGCAGCAAGGTCAAATAACCGTTAATTACTTTGTGTTTTCATCCTAGGTAGCCCACCGTGGATAAAGAGAAATTGCTTAGGAACTAAATAAGTAAATAAATATTTCCGTAGAGTTTGTTTGTAAGTTACCAAATTTATAAGGCACATATTCCGTCTACTAGAGCTGAGCGTGTTAAAATATGCTACATTAGACTGATTCCCAAACGTTTACAATAAAAATTACTGTTCACTCGAGGTCGAGTTCTGTGAACGGTATTCTGTCGTGATTCCTAAGGCAGCCCTTTCATAGATATATGCAAAAAATAGTTGGTAATGGTGATGTTTCGCATCACTTCCTCCCGGGGTATTTGGGAGGATATACTTCAAATGCGTTAGCATCCGCTTATGATGTTCACTGTATGTGGATGCTGTAATGAAATACTATTTGTAGAATTCTGTCTCTAATACTTGGAGCAAATTAACTTCGAACCACCCCGGCAATAACGTCTGCTAAAGCCGTCACACAAGGCTGCCAACATCGATTCTGTCGACCAGATGTATGCCGTTCAATAAAATCGTCTGCACAGTCTAATCATATCCTACAATTCTTCAACGAACATTCCTACATCTATATTCCAAAGCAGGATGTAATTACATTTACTACCGACCGTCTCATGTAGAGATACGGTTATGCATATGAGTCAACTCCTTATTAGCGCATGTTCTCTAACTGCAGCGATCATATTACCAGGGTCTCCTTCAGTAAAAATGTGTCATTAATCAGTATCTACTTAGATATATTCATGTCTGATCCAGCGGTATTGATAACATTAGTTCAATGGATTTAAAATGAAAATTATTCAGATTTTATCATGCATAACCTCCCGTCTGTCCGGTGTAATTTATGAGTATCTTGCTTTCTGATATCCGATTTCCCGTCATATTTAAATGCTTGCATTGCAACTTTTTGCCACCATATTTTAACAATACTCAATAAAATTGTTACAGAATCGATAATCCTTACAAAACATTGCAGTCGAGCTCAATGGAATCGCAGAGCACAGAACGCGCTAAGAATATGCGTGTTCATTCTGTCAAAACGCTGGGTTCCCAGCAATGTATGTTTACAAATTTTGGCGGCATTATATTGCTCGCTAGATTGCGTTATTTTTGGTCCTACCATACACGTACTGTTGTGTCGTGTTTCCAGGCATCATGTCCTAGCCTGACTCTGTGATAAGAAGAATATTATTTATTGTGCCCTTCTAGATAATCATCGCTATTGTGCCATATGTTCTCTTTGAACATACACATGAACACAGCCGCCAAGATCAGCTCAAGGAAAGATATTCATCCAAAAATCCTCTAAATGTCAACATAATGTGAATAAAAGTAAATCTTTGTTATGCATGCAAAAATATATGTATGTGCTTCAAACCATGTCTGAACAACATATTTCCGATAGTCATTAATCTCGTAAAGACTACTTAACAAGTTTAGTTTTTCCGAAAACCGGCCTTAATGGAAATCCTTCAGTTCATTTCGTTACAACATCTAGATTTGCATCTTTTGCTTTACTGGCATGTATCAAAAATGTTCGGTATCAATGTGATTTATTACACGCAAAACGTTGAAACGATCGCTGTTTTAGGTGTACGTGAACTTCAATTAAGTACACTGTGATATTGTGTTCAGGTCCACCATAAAATTAAAATAAATACCTGAAAATTGACTATTTGCCAAATGAATTACAGACATGTATGTAATCTGCCAGATTTTAACAGAATAGCAAATAAGTTAACTTAGCGTTTAATCTTTAGCTCATTTGCCAGCAGCGGACACTCAATAAGTTCACAGATAATCGGTCCCTTTGTCTGCAACTTAACGTATCAGGTAAATTTTGTTTTCCTTGAATACGTCATGAGAAGAAAGTTCAAGCATTTGTTAAAGACGAATATAAACCAATATGCGCTGATTTGGTCGCATTAATAATCAATTGTGTTTTCTCGATAAAGATTGGTAAAATGCATTATTACGACTAGTGAGCAATATTTTCTTTTGGTTAGTTCAATGTGTTTTATCTAATCAAAGAAGCTAACTTTGTGACTTAAACTACATCTGGATGTACAACTTTAAACTGTTTCCGCGCATTTGGCTAGATATTTAGTTGTTACCTGGTAGATTAATACACATAAATCCCGTTGGATTCGTAGTACAGACCAATGTTTGTTACTTCCGTAAGCATTTAAATTCTAGAAGCCCACAATTCTGTGGGTTGTTAGTATTCGAACTGCGCAGCAGAACTGCGCAGAACTGCGCAGCGAAAGTTTACAATAGTCTTTCATTGCCGTTAGTTAGAATCCACTACAAAATATATGGTAGGATCCGTGAAACTTAATCCGCTTGATTATGACGTGGCGAACTAAAACAACAAACAGCATGTGGTTGTCATACTTAGTTGACTGTAACAGTCAACTTAATATCAGATAAACGTTCTACACCAGAGGGTTTGATGTCGCTCACAACGCAACAGCGAAGCCATTGGTATCAGTCTCCAGCTCCCAGAATTTTGTGCGGGAACCTGACTTGCCATGTTTGATTAAACAATTTGGCTCCCAAGCACTACGGCTGCGGTAGAGGTCCAAGCGGTTGCTGTGCCCTAGATCGCTCCGGCATCAAACACCTCGCAATTTGAATTTTGCCATCGTATGATATTAGTCAAATCCCGTTATTATATCATTTTGGCGTCCGTATCAAATAAGATGCACTAAAATCAATCCCATTAATCTAGTTTGGCAAAATAAGAAATACTCGCTTAATGTAAGCATTTGCAACGGAATTCTCTTGCCTAATACATGGAGACAACAAGTAAACTGCGTGTAATTTCGCTAACTAGATCAATAGAGCATTAGACTCAAAGGAGGCTTGATGGCAATGCCCAAATTGCATATGTATGACAAATGTGAAGGATGTCTGTGGTACCATCGAAATAACGCAGAGAGCAGTGTGTAATTAAAGCGCATGTTCCTTGCCATGCCAATGAAGAGTTAAAGCATATTTACCTATATATATATAAATAAATATATATATATACATATAACGAACATTAAGGGAATGGTTCAGATAATTTCCATAAAATCAGGAATATGCTAACCCATCATAGTTGCATGCGCGCCGCTCCTCAGGAAAATAATAAGCGTTGCGATGTAGTCAGGTTCAATAAATATTGTAATATTTTCTTAATTTTGCAGGTTGATTTAAGGTAGGATAATAGCTGAGTGAGAAAGTCGGAGTGCAGGTTTCAAGTTATACACTGCGATGCATACGGAGTGGTTCTTTCGAAGTATTTCCTTTGTGTAGAAAGATAAACACGTTTTTCAGGACCACATTTAAAGCCATGGCAAAATTGCGCTATGCATCAGATAACGAAGAGCTACAGTTGGAAGTTCCGGAACAACATCTATGAGGAATGCAGTCGCAGTCAGGTTATACGTAAGGGGGATCGGCGTGCAAATTTACCCTATATATGCACGTAGAACCGGGAGGCCGATGAGGCGCTATGACCATCGATATCCGGTGTGTGATTTAAAAGGCAGTGCATGCTGACTGATCGCGCTTTGACAAGTCATGCATTGACACACATTTGCAGCACAGGCGTGTCATACTGAAGCAAGTTGCGCATAGTTTAGTGGACACGCAAGTAGTATAACTTTTGGCAAAGCCGAGATCTAACGGTGGAGGTAGGCAGTGATTTCTTGTATTTGAACATGACCGTAGAACATGGCTCCAGTTAATGTAGGTAATAGCCGTGGGTAGGCCGGACAAAATGGTTAGGCACTCTATAAATAAACAACGCCCCCCAAACTATCAGGTGTGAGCGCACAGTTTAGTGTATCCGAACTACCTGTGTCCCCTGTGTTCAGGAGAGGTGCAATTTAGCATGGACCAACGCATTGACTTCACCAGTGTGCAATGTAATGGAAAAATCCTGTCGCTAACTAAGAGGGGTAATTATAGAAATTCCACTTCTTCCCTTTCAGTAGGTTTGATAAAAAAGAGATATTACACTTCTTCAACGCGGAAAATCGCACGGGGCTTTCGGTAGTTAGTGACCACGTTTCTAAAGCATTCAGGTATCTAGCGACTTGTTAGTTTGTTAAGTTTTGGGTAACGAGCGTGTCGAATATTTAGTGACGTCAGTGTTGCAGTATGGAGCAGACACATGGTGATTTTATATGGAAAATTTTAGGAAAATTGTCAGTAATTTGCACTTTCCAATTTCATCCTCAAATATTGGAAGACTCGAACTGGAAATTTCGAGCTTCAAGATTTGGATTTTGTTGACAAGCGCTGCAAGTGCTAGCTGCGGATTTGTTGCTGAAAACTATGCTTTAGGTAATGTTTTTATTATATCTAAATGGCGGTTTAATTATGCTTCTGTTAATACAACTGCGACGTTGTCAGACAAAAACACAGGGAAAGTCTAAACGAACGAAATCGAAATGTTAAAATCAAATATAACGTTGCGTCTTTCTTGGAGGGAGCATCGGATTCCGCTATGTCATTTTCAGGCAGACAGGACACCCAAGGAAATGTTTGCAGCACGGTTATTTGGTCAACAGCACTATTTCAGTTATCCATTGTCTGCTTTTCATAACTAATTTAGAAAATAGGCTTTTATAAACCTTTAATTATTACGCTTTATTTTCCGAGTCGCTACGCTGTCGGATAATGTTGTTTAGCTGCACCGAGTGGAACCACTTGCACATCTAGTGAGCACACTCCTATACACTGAAAGGCTCCGTCATTTGCAGGTTGCTGCCTATGCTCAGCAGCCTGTGCCAAATTATCTGCACGACAGTCAGATCACTATATATGCTTCGCGGTCTCACAAATCTGGGCTTTCTAATACGGCCTAAAACGTACCTTCCATTCGGCGGTATATCTATAAAGGTGTACCCTGAGAGAATACCATTTGAGTTCAATTGTCCCTCCGTTATCCTGTGAAAACTAAATTGTAGCGCGGTTGTAATATCATCTACCTGCAGGGCACTCGGTCAGACAACGCAATTGTGGGCGACGCTCCAATGCATGCAACACCGTAACATGTACCATTTCTTATATCTGTGCCAGCTGAACCGTTCCCATTCCCTGAATGAAGCTTGCATGCGTGCACGCTGTTCGGCAAATCCGCTTTGAAACATGTGAAATCCTTGTAAGTAAGCAACATTCGCCAAGCATTTCACCGCTTTTAATAGTACAATAGATTTTTTACATTCATGTTCGTATGCAAGGACGATCAGCTAGGAGATTTTCAAAAGGATTTTCCTTGGAATCTCACTTTATCCAAGAGGGTAATAAACAGGATATTTTGGGCATATGTAACCGCATCAATTGAAAAATCTTGGTTCCTTTGAACAGGAATCTAGAGATAATCGTTGCACGTCGCTTATACAAGGTTTGTTATGGTTGGGTGAAGGTAATATCCAAATAGAAAGTACCGCCCACTCTGAAGCCGGTGCCGGAAAGCCATGTGGAAGGTACGTGGCCAGCCTTCGAATTTCAGGCCGAGTCGCAAAAAAGACCTAAAGTAAACTGCCAAAGATGTGGAAGATGCCAGCCAGGGTGAAGTGCAGCAATAAGCCATTTGTACCACTTTAAGGCAAGTTAGCTAATTATATCAAGCTTACCGCGAGACACATTTCCGAAATCGCATGCAGTGCTTTCAAGTTGGCGAGGCTAAGAACGCTGTTTTGGCGTCGATGACACTCTCATTGTTCATAGGACGTTAGCCAATGGGAAAGCGGTTTGAGGCCTCGAGCATAAGCGACCGAAAATCCAATGAATGTGGTCGGATAACACGTGCTGTGCTGTCTTGATGCTCATCTGAAGTAAACCGTGAAGATGGGTCTCTAAACTGAAACCGTCCAATGGGCAAATTGTGCTGCCTGTCAAAGGAGGAGATCCTAGCTGCCACATGATCCGAAGCTTACGCCGTAACCAGTGCAGACAGATATACTAACCAACACATGAAACGGTCTATACTTAGTGATCGCTATCGGCTACCTGTTGGTGGCTTATTCAGCGGCCTAACCATGATGGCTAGACACGCAATCTTCTAACTGGTATTCCGCAGTCCAAGAGATATGAGTGAATGAGGCAAGCCTACATTTGCGATTGGTCAGGCATGCGCCGTCGCTTGGACACTGCACTCCCAAACCTGAATCGGCAACGGCTGCTAGGCGGTTAGACAATTTTGTGCGATTATTATTGCGACGACCATGGGGGACATTATTTCTAATGAATTTGGTACAACAACCTGAAGCTAAACAACAAAATGTATATGTTTGCTTACTTCTATCAGAGTTGCTGAATAAACACACAGTAAGAGGATTCAAAGTGTGGAGTTGACACGACGTTACTGACTGTTCGTTTATCTCCACATTCTTAGGCGACTTCGTTAATCAGTTATCACTTCAGTGTCTCCATGTAAAGCGTTAATTAAAGGTCATAGGAACCCATGTCTTCATGTCTTTTACACTATATTACCCTAACAGTTGGCGACAATTACTGACGTTCTTTTCAAAGCACTCTAAAATCATCAAAGATATTAATGATGCCATTTCGTCTGCGGTCGTGCCGGAAGAAATTGTAATTACCATAATAATGGTAATGCTAAAAATGTCTTTTTCTTGTTGTACCGGGACATGGAGCTCACGAATGCATTTATAATATTTACGTTGCAACATGATCAGGCCTGTGCCCCTCAGTTGTGTGGATTTTACAGGGTTACTGGTGACGTGTTTGGGGAATAGTTTCGTATGCACTTTTCTCAACGTATGCTACTATTTCGCGAATATTTTAATTTGGTTGTTTTGGGTGCACTTTCTGGTGCCATATTTCCACGGTTTGATAGGGGTGGTATGGAAATGATGCAAAAATTAGATTCACCGTGCAAAGTCAGCTTATTAATACACAATCTTACTTAACGGACTGGTTTAATACAGTTGGAGCTATTTGTGAGTAGCATGTTATAGAGTTGCGCGAATAAGGAAATGACTGAATTAATGTAACTGAAGTGGATAATTAAACTCGTTGCTTTGTCAGAATAATATAGGCAGTATTGATATTGTAGGAATTTAGGCATAGCATATTATCTAAACATTACTTTTCTAATCCCGGAATTAAACTAATCGAATTGTGTTTTGGGCTGCCAGGTGATTGAGATGCTTGGTGAGCTGTTTCGTTCCTCTCAGCATTTACCTGTAGTTGGATATTTATAGCGTGCTTGACTACGCAAGTTAACTGTAATGATGAAAAGGGAGAATTAAAAGGAAAATTGCACAAAACAATAAAATTCGTTGCATTGCAATCAGGACTAATACATTGACTCCTAGTCTTTTAGAAGATGCCAAATACAGGGTGAGTGGAAAGTGCACAATAGTTATCCGATTCCTTGTGTAGAGAAATATATGAAATGCACCAAAACTAAGTGGGAGGCTATGGTCTAATGCATACGTTAATTAGAAATCTCTGGAAGACATTGGACTGTAGAGAAGAAATAATTAGAAATTAAAAGCATAACGAATACCATGCAGAATGAAGTAGGGTAAGAATAAACAAGATAATTAATACGCCCCTCAAGAAACCGTCTTCCGGGGACTTGCTGCCATGCGGGGTAGCCCCTCGATAGATTCCACCCGCACCTCCACGACCCATCTGGTCATGTATCATTGTTGTTTGGAAGCACGCTTGCCACTACTGATTTTATTCATCATTTGTGATATTTTTTCTGGTGAGCAAATTACTCAAACCAGCCAGCTGCTTTGTCATTCACAGTTTATGCGTGCATTTTGTTCGAGATCATCGGTTGGCGTCCTATGTCAGTTCAGTAGTTCAGATTGGACTGCTTGTTTTAATTTCAGTACACTTACTATTTTCACCAATGGGTCTTTTTGCGTAGGTATCCATGTTACTTGGAAGCTTAAAATCATCACCTCAGATGATCGGCCCACTTGTGAAAAATGGAGTATAGCAGGGGACTAATATGAAATGGTTAAATAAGGAGATAGAAATATCAACGAAAAATGTAGCCACTGGCATGTCGCGCGACATTTTGAGGATGCGATATGCTTAGGCGTGATAAAATCTTACAGTATTATTGAACAACAGGTAGCGTTATTAATTAATTGGCTTCTATTTTTAATAAGTTCTAGGTGATGCAAATTATCTTGATGTCATAAAACATTCAAATATTTAAGACATACGAAGGAGTGATAAAGAAAGACATGCACATTTTTGTTTCTCCACCTACAAGTAGGACTTCAAGGGTGGAATTTTCAAGCATAAAATAAAAGTATTCTGCATTTTGTTGACTTTTGACTTGGGCCTGTTAAAAATAACACATCTATGAACACTCAAAGACATAATGTTTTCATTATGTTCCGCATGGTAAAGAAACCACTAAAGCTCCTTTTAAATTTGTTTAGGTTCTCACTTGCCCCACATTCCCAAGTAGCATCTTCACACGTAAATATACTAGGAGAAAGCTGGAGCGGAGCTTTAATTTCCCCTATATTAAGGGTAGTGAGTAACCTCAAACGATTTTGGAATAGTTTGGGAAATTTTGCAATTTAAGTTATATTCCGGTCATGTATTTCCGGAAATGCATAATGTTGTAAAAGAGAAGTAGCTTAATTCTCAGGCAGTGCAGTGGTGAAGGATCTAGTTTAAGGCGGCTACAGCAGTCTCCATAGTTATTTTTGGTGAACCGGCCAATAAGGATTCGCGTGAAAGAACCCTAAATGTTTATTAAAGCTATACAATCCGTTATACACAGGTGCCCTTACGGATAATTGTGCAGTACCCCAGCATGTGTCTCACGATAATCTTAACCTTTACCAGTCTTATTTTATAGGCTTCCAATTACCTAGCCTTTGCAAATCTGACATGGTACATGCTCGGAAAGTTCAGCGATGGAACATTTATTACTACAACATTCCTAAGAGAAAATGAGTGTGAAATGTCAGTACCTGCTAGGGTGATGGAGCTATCAGGTATGCAACATCGACACTCCAAAACGTTCGATATTTCAGCGGAGCATTTCGTGGAAGAATTTTTACTCAAAAATTCCAGGCCAGGTAAGTTTTCCATTTTTGTCCTTAAGGCCGGACTCAAGACTATCGTTTGTAAATGAGTAGAGAATATAAATATAGTCAGAACAGAGCTATGATTGTACAAGTATGATGGAATCACATTGGGTATTTATATACATTATAAAGGTTAGTGGCCGAACGAAACTGCCCTGGACAACTCTGCCCGTAAGTGCACTCGAGGAGCAGAGTTGCTGGCCTATTTTAACGCCTTGTGTCCGATCATCTACTAGGATTTAAACCAGCTCAGCAATAGGTTTCTGACTTCGTAAGAGTGCAGGACAGACAGCATAGGTTTATGTGGCACACAATCAAAGGCATTGTGCATGCTCAGTTGAATGACAATAACGGCCGTGCCACTGTCAACAACCGACTTTAAGTGGTCGAACAATGGTATCTGACATGTTACGCAGCAACGCTTCGTGAGAAATTTTGTTGCGCTCGGTTTTGTAGTTGTAATCTCGTTAAAAATTGATCAAGACCATTCCTGACAATTTGCTCCATTGCCTTTGACGCTGCCACAAGTGATTAATAGGGCGAAGATTCATCATTGCAGACCAGGAGCCACCTATGTGTTTGTGTGTTTTTAGCAAGTGCTTTTATTAGACAGAGAAATATTCACTGTTTAAAGATAAGGTAAAGACGTGTAAAGACATATAGACAACGTTATTCCCGTCCGTATTTTTAAAAACAGGGTTAGTAATTCCTTACCGCAAATATAATGATGCCATTAGGTTTACCAAGCAGCATCATTAATGTTCTCAAGCATGGGTACTTTTTTGAAACGATGCACTGAATATTTATTATTTTCATCTAAGCTTGCATAAACATGCAATAAGCATTATATGCAAACTACAATTGCGCAGAAACGGTAAGGCAAAAACAGAAGCCGAATTTTACAATTAGTGTAAATGAATTAAAACCTCACTCGTAAAAGTGAATAACTTACAGTGTACTACCGCTGCGATTTGAATCATGGCATAGTATCTGGTCGATCATTTTATCTCCTCCGACTTAGGCAAATTTCGTAAGATTTGTGTCAAAATGGGGACCAAGGAATGGAATACCAGATTTAGGAAAAAATATAGGACATGAAAGCGGAGGCCGGATGTGCTGCCCATTATTAGTGCAGCACATACGCTGCATTTGAAGCTTGCTAAAATCCATGACATTTTCAGGCAAGGACAACCGCCTAGCAGTGTAATGTATACGTGCCCATGTACCAGAAAATATTAATCATTATACGCCACTTTGTAACGCAAGGAGCATTTTACTATTGTAACTAGAAACATTTAGCTAAGTGCTAGACGACAGATGAAAATAGTTGCTTTCACATTGTTTCAGTATTTGTAGCCTTCTGGTGAGTAACGTTTTGATAAAAGTTTGTTACGCTTAGTCATATGTAAAGCGTTCTGCTGAATCATCGCGTTCCCATGCATTACACTCAATGTTGTACGGATGCAAAATGAATGATGACATTTTTCCTTAATATATGCGGTAGCCAGGCATGAGTATCTATCCTTAATGGGAGGCCAAATCACGAATGCAAGTAAACACATTGATTGGTCTATCACTAGTAAAAAAATCAAAGGGTTCACATGGGACATAAAAATGTTTACATACGTATTGTGATAACACCAACAATAAGGGTCAGATTGACGAAACTGGAAAGCATATTTAAATGTGGGGTGATATAAAGATAGATCGGAGCAAAGAATATCTCCAACAATGTAAATATTTATCAACTTGTAATAACTCCACCTTCTGCCGAACCAACGTTTCTGTAGTAGGATACGTACTCGATCTATCCCTTTTTGATTATCAAAATGGTTACTAATAATATCTGAAAACCATTGAACCGGGATTATAAAGTGAAGTCGTTTGCAGGATCCTAAAGTTGAGTTTCATAACGTTGCCGAAATACTGCGACCCACCTAATGAAATGGATTAACTGCATTAATTATAAAATATTTTGCTTACTGCTCCTTCAGATTGTTACGATTAATAAATCTGACACTCAAGTTATTGCGCAAATCTCGCCACTCTAGCTAAAAACAGCAGAGCAACTAGTATAGAATGATTGCGTCTTTGCAATATTTAACTCGATATCCGCAAAAATGTAGCAGCATATATCTGAAATTTAGTGTTCCACAGAAATACTGCAGTGGAAAGTTACCTAACGAATATTCATTTTAGTTTTGTAGGGTAGATATGCATGTAACTTTGTCTATTTAAAACAGTCGCTTGTAAGATGAAAGCCTATTACGTCCTTGGGGATTGCTTCTGGATCATTTGCTAGAGAGGGTTGAAGAAGCTTCGACCAGGTGAAAACGCAATCCGATATTTGATCAGATAATCCACAATGAGGCTAATAACCAGTTCTTAACAAACGAAGATAGACCGCGAAAAATTGCGCCTTTTTTGCACTCAGTATTTGCATATTTATTTATATAACTGGTTGGCGATTGAATTTCACTCAAGATGTAGCCGAATGAATGACATGTGCTATCAAGCAGTGGTTATTTTACTGTTCAACATGAACACATATTCGTCGCACAAGGTACAACATTGACTTTATCTAAAATTTATTTAAATATTCATAAAACATTGGAAGAAGACATCCAATAAACATAATATATTAAAATAACGTTGCAAACTTACCCAGTTTTGGGCAATGGTAAATATTAGGTCCGCAACTACCTTTTTATTCCTGCCAACAATCTACGGCGCAAACATTATATCTGGCGATTTTTAAAAAATAAACATAATTCAAGACCCTTTTTATTATACGTATGTCAGTAATGACACAAAGTAGGAAATTCATATAAGGCCTAGCGAGATTATGGTTGTAAGAGTATGTAAGCTTCTATCGTAAGTTATGCAACACTTGAGCCAGGTATACTCCTTTTATGATTTAACGAATACACAGAAATACATATGAAACGCCTCGCATTGCCTACATGTTGTGGAGTGTGTTCCTAAATCACACAACAGAAATTTAGCATCTATTCACACTTTCTCCATAATATTTATCCCCCACATTTCGGAAAGTTAAATGTACGGTTGCCGGAGTTGGGGAGAATTCCAAGCCTGGAACATAAGAATGGCTGCTTGCATCCCTGGACTAGGTGACGAGTTGACTGGGCAAGAGCATTCCAAAGGACTTAGAATACAGTCAGCTTGTGTTTAATGCTAGTACCTTGTGGGCTTTTATTGCCGTTTGGGACACGTGAAGGAGCAAAGCAGTACGGATTTTACTGGATACAGTAATGTGAATCTCAGGAAATACCGCAATTGGGGTTTCTTAACGGCAGTTTCCAGCATCTTGGATATATTGGAAATATAATTAAAATGTATGGTTTACGGTAACTGGAGTCCATCAGTTTTAACATGATGGATGATGTCCTGCTAACGATCGCAATTAAAAGCAGTTTGCCTCACAAAGACTTCTGTGTATTTAGTTGGTTAAAATATTCACCAGTTTGCAAACACCAACTAAATCTCCAAGCTCATTTTGTACAGTTTTTATCCTGGCTGGTTATTGTCGCAAATACTAGGAGTGATGTGCGATAACTTTCATCTCGGATTTCCAGCAAGTGACGACCAGTGCAATTAGGCCGGCTAGGTATTTTACGCCATTCTGTTTTAGCTACTCTGCGTAAGCACACCACTTTCATCTCATAAGTAAGAAAGCACCTTTCATCTGCCTCACGGGCACAAACGCAGTTAACCGGCACGGCAGGCGATCGACTAAAGACAGCGCAGCCACTTAAAAGCCAAGTGACCCGTACCTTGCCAACAACACGATGTAAACTGCAGATAATCAAACGTTGAGTCAGTCAAATTATTTTAGAAAGTATAACGAAGCTAGATTAAATCAAACCGGATTTACACATCCGGAAATGCACTATTTTGTGTGAAAGCTTCTGGCTGACGGAGAGTGTATGGCTGCGATTAAGCTTCTAAGAAATAAAATAAATCCATCTTATGCTTATTAACGGTCTAAAAATCCCTTAAATGTGCAGTTTTAGAGCGATACTAAACGTGCCTCAAGCTAAAGATTGCTGCGAATCTTGCGCCAGCGTTTGATTAGCAGTTGCACTGTGTTATAAATGCTTAATATTTGCCAAGCGAAATATTTCGGATTTAAATCTATCCAGGCCAACTTTTAACCGAACCAGAATATCTCTGTTTCTGTGTGGAGATCAAGTCTATCACACTGATACAACTTGTGCTCCTATTATCTCCGAAGCGACCAACAGATTTACAAATTTGAAGAATTTTGACCACTAAAATCAGCACAATTGCTGTAAACTATGCCGACCATGCAACCCAGCCAACTTAGTAAGTGCTGCTGCAAGCCCTAGGAGATTGGCTGATAAAACCGTAACTAAAACCACCACAATTGTCCAGAAAATAAATTTTGTGCAAATACATAAAGCTACTTATATTTTGGTAATGCTGTTCTACATTCCAAGAGATAACTATACGAAACGGTCTAGTGCAAGCTCCCGACGGAGTACACAGCAAAGTGCTCGCCGTTACTAGTGCACGTTGTTTGGCCGTTGCTTTCAAGGGGGTCCTACATTCTAAATTTAACGGCACTGTTTTCTTAGTCGGAAACTGAAGAGCAAAACTAAATTTTCCTGGTGCAAGCGCCGTCCTTTTTCATCTGTACTACACCGATTATGTAAAACAATAAACTTTATATGTCGAAAGATGATAAAATTCATCGGTCTGTAATACGAATACTGTGCTTCAGTATCCCGGATTACAAACTGACATCTGTTAGAGATATGCAGTTAGACGCTAACAAAAATTAGAACATGCTTATTGCTCTACTCAATACTGTGTTTAAAACTGTACATTTACTGCGAATCACATTGGTCGTTCCAAAATAATTCGCTCTGCTCCCCGACCAGTTAGTTCCGCTTTCTGTATTACGTATCGTAATATTTATTCCAATTGTATACTTCGCTTTTCTGTATGGTCCTGGAAAACTCATTATTACATTTTAGTCGATTTTCGGCAATGTTTACACTTTCGACAGTGCCTGATCTCTTGCGATTTCCTTAGGCATTATTTCTAGTAATTTACTTTATTGAAGTCAGGTTTATCCACCTCATTTTGTCTAAATAAATAACAGTTGCGAATCCGAATCTGTTTTCATTAATAAATGTACTAGCACTCTCTATCTACCGTCATTGTATATGTTTCATATTCTGTCTTATCGATCGCTAATAAATTCAGAAATACTGAAGAAGTCTTCTTGCGGAAGTAGCTTCAAAACGCTGGGCGCTTCGCCTACGCTGGTTGGTTATGCGTTTGCCAAGTGATGTTTTAAATTTTATGTATTGGACTTTTTGTGGATCAGTATCGCGGCATCTGCTAGATTCAGCACGATTTCATCAAGATCATATGGAAGGGGTGCATTTGAAATTGCTGCCCAATTCCATGTGAAAAATTATCAACTTACCGGTAAAGAGAGGCGTTCAAAGGTACGAAGCTCTGTACGTCCTGCGGAGCAGGCACAGACACAATCAACTTTAACGCCTCCTACCAGCTCCATAGAGCAATTCCTTACAACTTATATCAGCCAATTTGTAAAACAGTATTGCCTTGACGGACATTGCAAATCGAATATAAGACAGGTAGAGACCATCATTCACAGGAGCAAAGGCTAATGAAACGAAATACTACGTATGGAGAACAGATGCATCGCAACTTGATGGTATTCCACCCAACTGAATCGTCGCATTCCAACCGTCAGGTTTGCTAAGGATAAGACGCCGATTATTGGAAGAGGCTGGTTGATAAACTGCTTAATGTCGCAGAAGAATGGTGGAAAATGAAGCAAGTTAAATATCTGGGAAATAAAACGCAGGAAAAAGTTCGGAACAAGAGAGTAAATTTTGCTGTCAAACCTTGTCCGCACTTGATATTCCCGCGCCACGGTAATCTTAAGGTTTATAAGATCCATCTGAGCGCAGACATGGATCCACCAGTCCGAGAACAATTCAAGTATAATGTGTTAGAACTAAAGCGGAGTACTGACGGTGGGGAATAAGTCACCGCATTGTATACTTTCGAACTTTTACCGGGGTTGCTCTCGGAATCCGGGTGTACCGGTCGTTAATACTTCACGCACACAGGACGGCTTTTACTATGGCCTACTTGTGTCCTTTAGGAATATTTGTAGTCTAATGAACAAACACAACCTTTGACACTTTGTGGCTCTCGGTAACCAGAGTATTGAGCCTAGTGAAACTTGGTCTCCTTCAGAGAAAACCGCGCAAGGATTAAAAAGCAGAGGATATTCTTGCTTCTGCTGCGATAGGCTATCAATGGAGTGCGGTGAACCGCTGCAATAAATAGTCTTCCTTGTGCATCAACAGAAACGGAGACGGCCTTTGTTGGCAGCTCTGGAGTTCGCTTCACCTAAGGTGGCGATATTTCCGTCGGTGTTGTCTAACGCACTATACTGAGCTTGGACTGGTTGCATTATGTGTGCAATCACATGAGTCGCTCGCAATTTCTGCCCTATGGACGATTTCAAACTACCTCGAGACGAGTTCCTCAGTAGTGATATCTAAAACGTGGGCCATATAGCAATCAGCTACGAGCATTATCGCGTGCTCGGCTTCATCGTGCCTGAACCTGTTCCTGTGAACAACGTGTAACTGACATTCAGGCCTTGGTGCACCGGGGAGTGAGTACCCCCATCGAGAGTCAGGGCGAGATTCGAGCTGCAACTGCCGTTTACTTCTCCACTCGAGCCAGGCTTTAACTAGTGAAAGACAGAAATTAATGACCTTGGTTGAGCCGCCAGCATGACGGACGGGTCTCTATCACAGCAGTCAAAAATTTCAGCATGTTCGACTACGATAAAATGGGAATAACAATCAATTTTAAGTTTGATTTGAGTCTTTCAAATACAAGAAACGGGACCAGTCAAGCCACATTGGTTTCACATGGCTTATGACAAACTGGATCGAGGCCCACGTCAGCTATGTACTAAATTCGTGCAATTGTGGTCTGCGAAAATTTGCACGATGTCAAGAGGCAAATAAATACTTGCAACAACTCGAAAATGGGCAAAAGCCATGTGTTAAAGAGCAATTTGCAACCGCAGCAAAAGCAGCTACCAAGAGAATTTCGCTTTCGTGAAATGACGCATAAAGTCAGCATTTGATATTCCTGTTTGGGAAGGTTTAGACGGACAGCCATTCGATTAGAGTACTGAGCCTGCTTTTAATTGGCGGTGAAATTCGATTTCGTTTTTACATACAACCTTGCACGCGTACCGAGTTTGACGCATTGCAACCATACCAAACTGGGCAGTCTGATTGTAGAGTTAAGAATGTGCGGAAATTGCTCTCCAGTCTTGATGGCACCAAGTCCGAAAGACCTAATGGGCACCATCAGCTGATCCCCAAGTCGCTATCAGCTGTCTCCTCGCATTCCGTGACTGAGCTATTCAACAGTTTGCTGGAAATTCTGAATGGCGTAACTGATGCCGATAGGTGGCGATCCGACTAAGGTGAACAACAACTGGCCGAGAGCCTAAACTATGTTTTTTAAAAGACACTCAGGAGATCCTTAAGCGTAGTGTTCTGCATCACCGCGAGTCAAAAAGCATATTGACCCCAGCGCAGCAAAATGTAATGAAAGCGCCTTCATGCATCACAATCCTGCTGCTCTCGATGCACGACTGGTTGTAAGCGCTAAACCAAGGGAATTCAGTGGAAAGCATTTACATCGACTACATAAATATTTTGACAAGATAAATCATGAAAACCTTCTACGGTAGCTGAGCATGTGAGCTGTTGGTATTCCACCACACTATTGATTTGGACTTACTTATTAGTCGGACATAGGGGTGCAGGTGAACAACCATTTGATCGAGTATAATCCACCGAGAATTGGCGCCTGGCATGTTATGGAGTTGTGGCCCATTTTGTTCTGATTCACATCACCGATTTGCCACTACTTCGCAATGCCCCTTGCGCGTTGTTTGTAAATGACCCTAAGGTATGAAGTATTATTGAGGAGCCCGACCACTGCGATCTGCTTCAGCTTGATATTGACCGCCTCTCTGTATGGTCAGCAAATGTCAACTTTCCGATCGACCCAGTCCAGTAGGAATTTATGAGTCTGGGCAGGCCGATAATTACACCTAACGCCGTCGGTGAAAGATCTCGGTGTGCTGTCACGTTGCGGTTTGAAATCCCTCGAATACACGAACAGTCTTAATCAAAAAGGAATGCGCATGCTCTGATCCCTCAAACGCAGATTCGGTATTTGGTCCATAGAGCTTGCTACCCACCTCTCCCCTTCTTTTAGCAGAGCAATGCTAGATTACAGCTTTTAGCCTACTGTCAGCTCACCCAAGGAAATTTGCAAAGTATTGGGCGTGCAAATGTTTGGTCACATAAATTATCCCCGGTTTATGAGATGTGCCATATGAAGACCGGTGCAAAAGACTAGGTTTGCGTGTTTACCTCAATTTGACGCACTGATTAGTACATCTGAGTGACAACCCAATGTTTAGACAGCTGCTTCATCTGCGCACACCAAACAGCACAGTAGGACACTGGTACACGCTTTGCTACCGGATTTGAAGTGGGTCGTTCAATAAATCCACTTGGGAATCAACATTTGTATACAGACCCAACTGGTATTCAGCCAGCCAAAATTAATATGGTGCGCTATGAAAAACCGTCAGTCATTTTTCAGTATTAGTCGTACGCTCGCCAAGGGCAACTGCAGTCGATCTTGGCCAAGTTAGACTAAATTCTTGGGTGAACCTTTCCTGAGCGTTATCCGGTTGTACGAACCAGCATTGTGTTCTCAGAAAGCGTTCACTCACTCGTTGATACTACCTTGGCCTGGAGCACTGCGGTTGACATATGCGAGCGTACGACTACAACTGGAACCTGACCGACGGTTTGTCATAGCGCACTACAATCAATTTGGCTGACTGCCGACCTGTTAGGTCTCTATACAAAGTTTTCTTCTCATGTAGTTGTAAATTTTTGATGAGGAATTACCGGAAACAGATGTTCCCCTACATAGGCATTTGGGTAATCAATGGGCTTTTAAATCCAAATCGACTTGGAACAACCTGCTTGCAGATATATCGGAAGCAAAGTCGGTGTCGGAGTTAAAATATCTAATGGACTCGCAATTTGCCGATAAGAGCTTCCGAGAATAACCTTTATCATAACAGCTTGATTAGTTTAAATGTACAGGTTTGATCCCAGAACACACGGCCTTCACTAACAGTAGCCATGCACAGCAAACAATTTAGAAACTGTAACGTACCTAACTTACATGGCAGTGGAGGATAACACTTGCATATAACAGTTTGCTTGTAAATTAAGACGGTCCGAAACCCTCCCCGATGGCCCAATGGCATTAGCTGCTGACTGGCGGTGCAAGCAGCGGATGGCCATGGGTTGGAATACCAATGGATCCGATATATGCGCAATACTAATGTAGCACGACAGTTTGAAACTGTAAGCTAGTGCACTTCTTGAAATGTGAATGATTATGCAAGTTGTGTGATGGCTTCAAATAGCAAATCCATGTTATAAAAGTCCTCCAATCAATAATGCATAAAATATATCCGCTCTAATTTTGTAAACGCCATTTTGTACAAAGCTACTGTTAGTAATTGCACTGCGGTTGAGGATAAGACACACTAACGTCTTTATATCGAAATACCCTGCCGATGAGTACTTGATATTTAAACTAATTATTGTTCACCAAGTAATCCACTGATGACGTTGGAATTTCATGTAAACATATGTAACGTCATGCGGTTGGAAGGAATTTAGTTATTTTGTCTGGAAAATCTGATCTATGGAATACAGTGAATGAAGGATCCTGTGAATGCATATCGCAATGAACATGCCTTGATTTATTCTCTCCAATGTGCATTACAGAAGACTATTTGCATCCTGAAATAACATGACTGTAGTCGCTGCATGTATGGTATTCTTGCCGTTTTCACAAACTTACGCCGTTTTGGAATAAACAATGTTTCTGACGGCTTCCATGTAACTGCACACTGATCATTAAACAGTTGTTATTTAAACTATCCTTTTTCCAAGACACAAGTGCTTGCATTTTTCTTGTGGTTAAAACTATCATCCATAAATATGTGTTATAAACACAAAACTTTCCAATCCTCTACCACACCCTTACTAATGTTTAGCTACTCCCGAAAAGTTGCTGTTTATGCGTGATCTATCTATGAGGTTTATGTGTTCCCTAACGAACTAAATGACCTCTATCGCAAAAAGTAATTCAACTAAACTTCTTGTCACTAGTGATGTGGATGTTGTGATACGAAATATTTACTAAAATTTTGTCAGTTCTTTGATCAAAGATTTGGTGGACATGAGACTGCTTTTTCATATATCGCTTCGCCTAGACCAAACATTGTGACATCTAGTAACGAGAAAAATAAGCATGAAACAAAGCTAGCACTGGTAGGTTGAATATTCGTTTATTTGATAGCGAAGCCTGCTACGTTGGATGTAAAAGTTGCACCATAACTTCAGGTGGCATCCTCATTGAGGCGAAGTGCGGTGGACAAAATAGCTGATTGTGTGCTACTTATGTGAGCAGTATGCAAGAGAAATCAAACCATATCCAAAGCTCTCTACACATTCCCAATCAAAAATCTAAGCGCTAACATTATTAATAATTGATGTGTAGATTCACGTCGTAGGCAAGGAAATACAAAACCGTGAAGGTCAAACACTGCCCTCTGCATGGACAATAACCTGCACGGCAGTAAAGGATAAGCCGGATATTTCGCAGTTAGGATTCAACTTGTATTGGTAGATCCTCGTCCCATATAGCACAATCAGATATACTAATGGCTAGCAAGCGTTAGTCTCCAGTGGTCACTGGATCCATCCTCAGTAAAGGATGCCCAACTATGACAAGCCACAATAGGGCGAAACGCGCGGCTGGTGCTGTTCCGGATTAGTAGCTTACCTATGCGGCTTCGGATCTTATTTTCATAAAACAACTCGAAACATACGCAACTACATCTGCTTATTATTTATCAAAAACCTAATACATACCAGTATTCGAAATTGCTGTATGGATTCACTTCGCTGACAAGGAAATACCTGACCATGACGGCCAAACACTGTCTTCTGCACGGGCTAACCTACTGCAGTGGGAGATGATTCGGGCTTTATCGCAGGTAGGTTTCATATCGTAATATTTGGACGTCATCCCCCATGGCTCGGTGGATTAGCTTCTGGCCAATTGTCGTTAGACCATAGCAGTCATTTGTAGGATCCTCAACAGTGCACCACTGACGAGCCCCAATATGGCGAAATGCGCGTCTGGTGGTGTTCCGGATTTGTAGTTTATCCATGCGGTTGGAAACTAATTGCAATGAACCGAATCGTATCATACCGAATGCCGTCTACTTAGTTGTAATAAAATTTTAAGCCCTATACGTCTTCAAAATTGCTGTGTGGATTCATATTGCTGGCAAGGAAATACCTGACCGTGATGGACAAACACTGTCCATTGCACGGGCAACAACATGCAAAGCAGTGGAGGAAGGGTCGGGCTATATGGCAGTTAGGTTTCTATTCGTAATGCTCCGATGTTGTCCCTCATGTCTCAGTGAAATCTGCTGCTAGCAATTTGAGGTTAGCCGCTAGGGGTCAACTGTTCCATCTCAAGTAGAGGATCGATGTTTGAGCAGTATTGATGAGCCTCAATACGGCAAAACGCATGTGTGGTGCTTTCCGGAGTGGTAGCTTACCAACGCGGCTTGGAATCGAAGTGCGATGAACTAAATGAAATCTACCTAAATCCGTCTACTCGTTAGTAATAAAATCGTTATGTCGATGTTGGTCCTTGATCATTGCCCAAGGTCACCTGCGGCAGAATACGTCACGTGTTTTGTTCCTCACCTATGTCGTTCCGCTTTTCGTCTTCTGCTCTGCAAGTAACATTCTGCTCTCAGTTATAGGCACATGTACTCGATGTCAATGCGAATGTTGATTAAATTACAAGCGGATGATCAAGCTTTTAATAGTTACGTTTTTCGTATTTCCGCTTTAGCCTTTTTGTCGTCTAGATATGGAAATCGATGGTGAGGCATTACATGTCACATTTTTATATCATTTTCCCTTCAGCAATGCAGATGATTAGGTTGTTTGCAGTGTAGACATCAGAAAGAATTTGCAAATTATTTAGTGTTTACGCGTCGAAATGTGATTTGTAACAAATGACTCGTTTGAATCTGCGATGCGAGTGGCCACAATTGTTGCTAAACGTTCACTGCTTAGCAACTATCATAGCGCAACCTGGGTCTTGTACTGCACAAAGGTGCAATCAGAAATATCACATATGCTGGTGAGAAACCATGGTTATTGATCGGTAACAGCTACCGATACTCATAAATCACTGATTAAAATGCATAGTCCACTGTGGTATGACGGAGCATACTGATTGGCAGCTGATCGGTTAAATCTGTCTTGCTGCACCACCAATTGTTAGTTTTGTGATTGCGACTGGAAAGCTTGTGCCAAATCACTGAGTAATCTCACAAATGCATCTTCTGTTTTTTTGTTTGTATTTACGTAAATACATTTAGTTTCAAACCATATAAATGAGTTCAATGTTAAGGGTATATCAAATACGCGTACTTAGATTATGGTCTTCTATGGGATTCTTTGGTCGTCTATTCGTGACATAGTGTTAGAAAAAATATGTCTTTTATTTAGCAATTATAAATTAACAGAAACTCATTGCTGAGATTATTACTTTACCATCATCAAAATATTAGGCATACATTTATCATAGTGTATCAGTAAAGATACTTGAATACTAAATTTTAGAGAATGTAGTTCATCTGTATTTGTATATCTGAAGGAAGTGTCATCAGAAGATTAACTAATAAAATCAATGACCCGTTAGGAAATTCTTTATAGGATAGAGATATATTAAGTTTCTTAACACTTATAAAATACTTGATAGAAGATTAATGAAACCGCATGCGTTGTGTGTTCAAACAACACATGATTGTTTCTTGACCGAACGGAGCTCCAATTTTACAAAGCCGTATACTGATATTAAAAACTGAGGCAAAAAGAAGAAGTTAGCCATCATTAAAGTGACCTTAAAAATAAACTTAAATGCAAATATGTATATCAGAAGATGACGTTTGGTATATGGTACCGTGACGGCAATCCTTCTGTGCCAGCGTGTAACCCAACAACCCAGTTCAAATTTGTTGAATTATTTATTATATTTGGATGGCCAATTATTATAAACATAGTAAAAATCTAATCGCCTGTCGTTTTAATTCTGATTTGTATGGCAAGAATAATAACATGCTGAATTAAAACGAATAATAAAACCACTAAAATTCGATCAGGGTTTTTTAATTTATACGGCCAAATCCTTAGTAAATCGAATTTGAACGGGTATAAGGTTTTGTTAAACTTGCATGTTTCAACATATGTGTTTATTTTTATTGCCATTGCTTCATTATCTTGCAGACAAAATCCTTACCTTGAAAGCTCAAACAATTCGTTACTCATTCTCCTGTCAAGGGTGAATCGTGATAGACTTGGGAGTGTTAAGCGTTGATTTGCAACATGATAATTCATCTCAGTTTCTTATCATTAAATACAGTGTTATTATGACGTTTCCAGGATGATTGAATGCCTTGTTCTACTGAGGTATTTTTAATAAATACACACAATGGCTTTAGATATGCATATTTTAGGTGGGCAAACAGATTTCGCTTATTAACTGCCTCACTTTTGAAACATTTTCCTCTGATATCCGAAGTTAATCCGAATGAAAGCATCAACACTGAATTTTCTATAACCCACCATGCTCTGCATTCAAGTACCTTATGGTACCATTCAAACCGTTGTGCTCAATTCAAGTGGGTACGAAACGGTGTGTTTTTGGTGCTGCTCAACAATTTACTCACCTCGGCTACCTCTTAATAGAAGAGCAAACTTGAAACCAGAATGATCGGGGAGAACTGGATGCAAGATGTGGTGAAAGGGAATACTTTCATATTCGGCGGATATTGTTATTTGCCAGGTGGGACATATTCTGTAGCAGAGAACCGAGCACATCCGATTCACAAATGTTCTAGCCGGTGAAGTAACAAGTTGATACCAAATTTGCTTCATGAACGACAGCAGTCAGTACAGTGATCTTGTACCATTCTAGATAATGGTTGACTCGCTAGCGAAAACATGGCTGTTCACGAAACTTGACAAGAGTGTAGGTGCAAGTTATAATTTCTATAGTCTTGTGTCAACATGCGTTCATTGGAGACACAGCAAGGTCAACACCCATATGCTGATTTAAAATTCCAAAATCCTAGGACGAATGTCTGTAATATGCATAGTTCGCAACCGTTATAGCGGTGAAGGATGAAGCGGGCTAAATCGTAGTCTACTCTAAGTCTATCAAAGCAGTGGCCGTCACCATTTGGTTAGTGACATGTGCTTGCAAAATAAAATCAAGAGGTCGGGAGATGGCAGTGGTTGGAAGATGGTGCACCGCTAGCGAGTCCCAGAATATCGAAACAACTGTCTGGTGCATTTTTGGACTACTGAGGCTCGCTGACTGAGAGGTGACTGCGATGAAGTACATCTAAAATTACAGCGAAATCCACACTAATCTTTATTCTTAGGAATTTTAAAAGTCCAAATGCTGACTGTAATTTCGGATACCCGTCTCTTGCCACTAACTGTGCTCTTGTTTATAACAAGCAGAGTGTTTACTAATTTGGTTTTAAAGTGAAAGTTTTATGATAGATACATCCGATGCAACAAGCGTTGACTGTGGAGGAACCGACAGTTGAAAAGTAAGGTAACGTCAGACAACGTAAATATTTTTTAATTTACTATCATAATTAATTTAGCCGTGGAGTAGTAAGCAAAGGCACCACACATGTATTGTTTGTGACACATGATTAAGAGCATATAAGATTGATTCTTCTGATTACGGCCCGTATTTGTCTGTTACAAATTTACAAGCTCAACACCTAAATAAGTCTTGACAGTGTTACATCTATCCGCATTACATACGGGTGCCATAGTAGGCTTTTGTTAATTTACGCTCCTTGTGCATAATGAAAGCCAAGATAAAGGGGGAAACGGGAAGTTCAAGTAAGTGGATTTTTATATAAAAGAAATTGTAGAAAATGCGAAAAATACTTTTTTGTACAACCATGAACTTTTTCATCAGCAGGATTTCAAGAAGAGAACAGGGTATAAGATAAACCAGGTGCCACGTAACTTGTTTGAGCAAACGTGGAATAATTTGGACGAAAGTTCGTAGTGAAACATTTTAGAGACCCAATTGCAATGAGAAAGGCAAAAAAGCAATGGCGTTTCTGGAAAAGGTGGTTTTCAACGATACTTGTACAGCCAAAGTATAAGTGCATAACAGTGCACGGCCAATCAAAACCGAGCTAAATTAATAGCGCAACGTGTATATGTATGAAAAGAAGTGGCGGCTGAGGAAATCTATTTTTGTACGAGATACGCTAGCTCAGATATTGAAACCTGCTATCAATCCTGCAATGATGATGACATCTCGCATGATGAGAAATCGCTTATGATCAACTCGCCTACTTCGGTAAATATCACGACGACTCTCTTATTCACTGTTTGTCCTTCAAGCTAATACAAATGATTAGATGATTTTGTGTCGCTCACGACGCTGCGCGTTATCGATCGTTGCGCGCAGTATGCACTATGCCATCTTCCTTAAAAGCCGAAATGAATTTGCCTCAAATCAAATTATTTATCGCTGAATATTCGTGTCCTAGATAAAAATACTACATCGAAAGTGATATTTCGTATAGGACAATACTAGTTCCAAAAGTATGTGCACTGATTTTACTATATACTTAAGACATTGCAGCATCTCGTTTTTGGGAATCAGGGCATGCATTGGTTTGTTTCAGTAGGTTCGGCTGAGTCATACCCGCGCCTCAGAAGACTGTGTAAGGCCGCGTTTTAATACCTCGTTATTTTTGCGATAGAGCGAAACATTGAACAACGGTACACTAATAATTTTGGTACGAAGCTCATAAATTCTAAAAGGAAAATAAATGTAACTTTTAAGAATGCTTAAAAACATGCCACTCATTCGAGAAATGTCGTGTTTAGATTTTATAAAACTCTCGAAGGTTGGAGAAAATGTTGAGGACGAGCCTAGTTCCGGTACGGCAAATTTGTCAAAAAAAGATCAAAATGTGGTAGTTGCGCGAGCTACAATAGTGAAAAACCACCCATTGAGTGTCAATATGACTTCCCAAGTAACGGGCGTGGATAAAACTGCTGTTCATATAATTTGGACAAATATCCTGCACATGCGAAAAAATTTGTCCATAACTGGTGAACAAATAATCTGCCGTCGATGAAAAAGAGAACCGTTTGGAAACTCGTCATGTTTTCCTGGGTGACCATGTATTTGAACCATTTATCTCAAATAATAAATAATAAATAATACTAATAAACTATAATAAATAAATAAATAAAAAATAATAAATAAAAAATAAATTGCGGGCGGACACTACTTCGCAGAATTGAAACACACTGCGGCACAGTGGAAGCCAAACGGGAAGAAGAGAAACACCTATTCCATTCGTTCGAGCGCAATGGCTACCCTAGCGGCTTCATCCGCAGATGTCTAAACCATAAAGTTATGAACACCGAGCCGATACCAAATGCAAGCAAGAGGGTCGTTTTGCCGTATATGAAGAACATATATGAAATGTCCGCCAGATTGCTTAAACAATACAACATCGTAGTCGCTCATAAGCCAACCGCTACTTTGCGAAGAATACTATCAAACCCAAAGGATATGAGGAATGCAAAAGAACGACCAAACGTCGTGTATAAAATAAATTGCACTAATTGTGAAATGAACTATGTGGGGTAGACAGGAAGGAAATTATCCACAAGAATACAAGAACATCAGAGGGCTTGTAAAAAACATTATGCATCCTCTCTTGTCTCAGCGCATGTAGATGAGGAGGGACATAGCTTCAATTGGGACCAAACAGTGATTTTAGCTCAAACAACAACACAGAAAGGAAGAGAGTTCTTAGAAGCATGGTACTCCTCTTATAATTTGATCAACCTGCGCATCGACATTGACCCCGTGTACCATTAACTCCGAAAGAAAGATCGCCGGCGAATCGCAAGACCTGGTTCAGCCGTGGAAGCAAATGGGCAGAGATCACGTGGCACAAATCGAAATCGCTACCTTCAAACGTCACCTGTCCGTGCATGACGGACTGACAATCCACTAAGCAGCAATACACACTGCCTATTACTGCACTGAAGATGCCACCTCGCATGGTGGGGAAACGTATGCGATTTCTTAATCAAGCTCGGAAAAACAATAAACAGGTGAGCAACCAAGCCGGGCTACCAGTATTCCAAGTTATTTCGAAAAAAAACATGAAAAATTCATGGAATTGCGCGTACTATCACGAGAACAAACAGCAAAGCAAGATGTAGCATGCGACAAGTTTCGTCGATCGAAAAAAGCCCGTCCCAGCAACGTCCAGGGTGAAATTCATGATTACCATTTTGTTCAATGTCCATGGTGTTGTGCACACATTATTTGTACCTAGAGGACAGAGTTACTCAGACCTAGTATGAAGGTATCTTGGAATTGTTTGGAAAACGCGTTCAGCGAATTAAAATGAATATTGCGGATGTTTGTGTGCTGCACAACGACAATCCGCCTGCACACAAAGCGGCTTCAGTTTGTGAGTTAATTTTGCGAAGATACACATACGCAAAGTAAGACAACCTACCTATTGCTCAGACCTAGATGCATGCGAATTGTATCTCCTCCCTAAGTTGACAAGTAAGTAAATATATCGTCATCATGGTACCGTGGACAACATGAATAAGCTTGTAAACGACGGACTAAGAAATCTTACCAAAAATACCTGTCAGATTTCCTGTGCGGGATAAACCTAACGTTGGAAGCATTGTGTAATTTTCCAAGCGTAATATTTTGAAGAAAATGGTAAGGCTTATACCACCGTATTTGTCGCCTTATGTCTCTAAGAGTGGAAGAACGATTACAAGGAAACAAATGAACAATATGTCCTTAACAAAGCTGCTTCGATATTAAACGGAGAACCTTGGAATACAGTAAGGTAGAATTTTTCTGTTAGCTTTGACCTTTATATATTTACCTTGGGGAGGACACATATTATCTTGCACAATCTTGACACCAATTTCCTGCAAAACCGTTTAAAAGAAACACTGATGAAGTGCAGGAAAAGTATCTAATCCCAATTTTAAGATGAGTATACTGGCGAACAATTGTAATCGCCCTGTATTTACCGCGGAAACGGCTGTTCGGGGAAGATTTCATGAGACTGAAAAGCAACTTGTTGAAAAAGTCAACCAATAAATTGCGTATTGAGTTCGATAATTCGGCAAATAGATTCGTTTCGCGGAAAATATGGCGCGACCTAAGATCAGTTCGTAATTGCGTCTTCCAACAGACTCACACAATCAGCATTAACGCGATAAGCGATGCGTTAGCCTTTTACATTTCCAGCTTAACAGTGCATCCCTTGCGTCAATGTGCAAAGGATGAAATTGTTAAAATTTATTTGCAAGCAAAAGCAAAATATAAACCACTAACTAGCAATAAGGGCAGGGAGAATAAGTACATTTGCACGAATTATTTGAAGCACGTTTTATGGTAGTTTTCGAGATGAAAATTGAATCCATAAGCACATATTTTCTCCGTTGTCCGATCGGGTGCTGTTCCGGAAATAGACCAGAACAATGCGAAAATTAAGGTTGATTTTTGTTATGCGACAGCTATCTTGCTAAATATGACAACTATTTCGTCATTGGGTTAGCATCCTACAATGTATCCTAGTCTACTGCTATTAAGCCTGCAATATTTTTTAGCTGCTGGATGGTTAGATAATTCTGCAAAACATCATTAAACACGGCGGACGAAACAACATCCAAACAGATTTTAAGAGCTTTATCCAGATAAAAATATTTAAGTTTATTGTTTCCTAGAATTCCAAATAGTTTGATACAAAATAAAGTTAGCGCTTGTTGGCATTGAGTCACTCTAATTGATTAATCCTCACGGATGCGATATTGATAATATTCTAGCAACAGCCTGCAATAATGTACTGTTGAAAATGTTAAGCTGTCTAGAGCAGTTTTTTTGACGCATTTACTTCCCGTTAGTAGGATTCCAAAGAGAGAAACTTGCTGAATGCAAATACAATATATGTTTTCGGCAAATTCTGATCTTTGTAAATTATGTTTATTCTCTAATTTCATTTTTTAGTAATACTTAAACATCCAGTTTTTAACCATGATTATATGTAAGCTTATTTTGCGAAAAGTATTATACACTTGATGGAATGCGACGCCTTTTTGCTACAGCCCAACGTTGGGCGATATACTTTGCGAATTAAGATTGAACTTAACTACAAATCTCTTTTCTATATATTGTTGTTTCATGTGAAATAAACGCTATTGGTTCTAAGGGATTTATTAGCAGTGCCAGAACAAAACTCTCGGTGTTTTCTATAACTTTCATTCGAAATTGTCTATGATAAGTAGACAAGATTTGCAACCTTTTACCTCACGAATAAGATGTCGCAGACTTACAAGAAGTATGAGATATTATGCAACCGTGTGCGATATTGGGCTTACTAAGTTTCAGAAATAAGCACCAAATAAGGTTTAGGTCATGTATGTTAGTCAATGGTTTGTTTATATAATAAGAAAGCAAAATCTTTTAATAAAAGTTTTTACTTACACTTGTTTGTAGGACAAATGGAAAATGATATATAATATAACACATTCTTAAAGCTAACATCCGTGATGAACTTTCAGATATAGTGGAAATATATCAAAGCATGTAAAGCATTGTTCCTACGACAGCATATCACAATAGAGATACATGGTGATAACTTAAATTTCGTTAAGGTGTAAAACATTGCATGAAAGGTTAATACCCATGAATACTTGCAAAAAAACAAGTGAAGCCTATACGTATCACTCTTTAGTAGATAACCCTAGTGAAATTGTAAAGGATGTATATAGAAATGCACTGTTGCCTTTACCAGTTAGTTCACCAAAGCGATGTGTTGCATTTTATAGAATAAAATAATCCGCACAAACATAATGATTTTAATGAAGCAAGCAATTTTATCTCGCATTATTACGCCAGTGACTGTCTAGTAGATATTGTTTAGCATAAAATAAATGATATAATTTCTCAGGCAAAACAACGATAAGTTTCTACTTTATTTCCCATGTTTTCTAGTACTTTGTATATCGGATTTTATTATGATGTTCCCTGTAAGTAAAATGCTGCTACATTTTAATTATTTATGATCGTCACGTAGAAATCCAGCAGAAATTATTGACAATTGTCATCTATGAAGCATGAGTGCATCCGTCATTAAGACTATGTCAATTAACAATTCTAGACGCCAATATACCGTCATGGAATATTAGTTCGTATTTGGACAGCGACCACTTGGGAATCACAAACAGGTCAATCAACTGGGCAACAAACATTCTTGCAACCGCGTTTGTAACTCTATGTACATGAATTTTACAATGCTTTTCTTAATGGACTTGGTAAGATGCAAACTAATAACTAGTTACTTTACCCATATATATAGGGACAATTTTGACTAAAATAGGGCACCGGCAGGGTATTAATGTTGGCAAAGTTATAAAAGTCCTGACCCTATGTACTGTGCAATTTGACGTTTGCAGTTGTTTGGTATATAAATTGCCTCTGGGTAATATAGGATGTTTCCAAATCAAAAGGTAAAACAGATTGAGCAGTAAGTGATCTTGCAATTTATGTTATTTTCAATCGGAATAAGTATAATTTAATAATATTCGGCTTTAGCGCAAATGCTTGCAGCTTAAACCATCAGTTGAATTTGAAAATGTTCATCCAATGTCTATGATAGTGCGAGCAAAAAAGCATGGATGTATCACAATCGGATTTAAAGTGACATTAATAAAACATATTTATTTTGATTGAAAGTATCTAATGCAACTATTGTTTAACTCTAAGTAAACTCATGGGTTCTGCTATCATACTTCCTTTTCCGTGCGCCATTTTTATCTTCAAGAATCACGTGTGCTTAGTTACTTAAGTAAACTGTCCACCGTAAACTGCTTCGCTCACGTGATATTTTTATGACAAACAATTTTCATGCATAAATTATTAAGCGGTGCAGGTAGCACGTGCAGACTTTAGTGCACATAGGTGACATTGATAAGGGATGTTTATAACTACGATTTCGCTAAGACACGAATAATGCGCACCCTTGAAATTGTATTTAACATTAACCAAATCTAAAAGCGAACTATTAAAATGTCAGTACCCAAATAATATTTAAAAACCTCTGAATTTTACGTAAAGAAAAATTCCTGCGTAGATTCGTGGAACGGTTTAAATTATCTCCTAATCCTCATTTGTTCAAAATAATGTTCTGGTAGATTTTTAATCCTAATCCGGACAATTAAGGTCTAACCACGATGTCGATCAGCACGCGAAGCTAATTTGCCTTGTGACCATCGCGATAGCCGCCTAAGATTGCGTGCTGATTGCGCTTCTAATATCTGCTTGATGAGCCTAAACTAGGAAGAATCCGTCGGTCGGTGCGTGTATCGATGTGAGAGAGGAACACGAAATCCTTCTGTATTGGATAATATCCAATGATCGAAATGATAGTATCAGACTACAAATTCAACCTTCTGTACTCAGGGGCTTCGTGGACTTTTGTTTCACCGTGCTGGAGACTACATTTGCTTCAGGACTACTGTGTTCCTCGTGTTTTCTTTGTGTGAATTTTGCATCTATAGGACTCTGACTGTGTACTTACCATTTGTGCAATTTTTGCGGATATTCCCTCTACAAGTTCAAAGAATTTACTGCTTGGCCCATTGGCCGTCTGTTTCCGCCATTTTGGTTTTCTTATACAGCCACCTAACCTGCGTCAATCCGACCACTAGTTTGACAAACAGCGTTTGGATTAAGACTAGTAGTGCCAACCTTACGATGAACGACATTCGCTGAACAGATAGCTGTTATGGCACGTACTGACTTCTCATTGAATGCGAAGTCTAAAGCTTGCGCAATACACGTTAATTGTGGCGCAGAGAAGTGTGTTACACTTTTGCGCTTTTGGATAGATTGCATAAATATTTGAAAACATTTTCATTCCCTATGTGCTTGTCTTAAGCTCAGCCGGTTAAAATAATGAAATATTACTGATAACCTCTGATTCTGCACTAAACGTGCGTCTATTCCACTAGTCAGGTGTATAACTGCGTCCGTACAAATGTGTGTTAACCTGACACAGCATGCAGTGCAAGCAGTAGCGGTGATATCTGTCCCAAAAAATCCGGACAAATCATGACTCGAACTAGATGCTTAACAGTAAGCTGCAACCCAGAACAAGATAGCCCGTCCAGAAATAACAGTAAGGAGCCAGTTGGAAAATTAGACACTAGCGACTGCTCATTAAATTTCGTTTGCCACACTTTCTCTCCAGAACCACTCGCCCCACCAAACAATGTTCAATGGCCGACAACATCTGCGCCTGTTTCTGCTACCCATATGAAAGAGGGACCACCTATCGTAACCCCGTTGGCTGCCATAAAAGTTAATACTGTCAAACCCAGCAAGGGACCCATTAGCCCATCAACAGACCAACAGCAAAAGAGCCATTGATTGTTCCAATAATGAGAACGGGAAGTAATTTGGTATTTCGCTGGTTGTTATATGCCCTAATATGAAGGAACCCGGGACCAACTACGTACAATTTGAGCTACTAAAAGACTGGAAACACTAGGACTACCTGTGTCAACTAATAGGTGTTTAACGTAAAGCAGCCAATATGACACTCCTCATCCGTCACACATACTCAATACACTACGGTGAACCGCGGTTACTTTAGGGAACAATTCAGCCAGGTAATGATGCAGAGGCAGTTCCCTTGTCAGCTACTCGCCGCCGTACCACCACATGCATTGTAACAAATTGCCAGATGTTCCCTAGTGCGAAGGCTGGAAAAGAAAACAAAATCCGATTGAACTCCGTAAATTATGTCAAAAATATATCCCTATTTACGGTGTCTCAGAGCTCCAGCCAATAAGCGAGCTAGAATTACGGTGATGAATATAGTTTAATCGTGCAGTTCTCTCACTCAAATCGTTACCGCTAATGTGACAAAAATGGTACTAGTATCAATTAAATAAAAACGGGTTTGCTCACGGAGCCATGTAAGTTTGATTGCACTCCCGATTGATGGCAGAACATGTGATCAAACTGTAGCACACCAAAGTAACGTTCTGCTTTCTGATATAACTATGAAAGCGATAGGGACGTCTCACAAATATATAAGGAAACACTGTGCAGACAAGTTACTAAAGCTTTTCCGTCACCCTGTATCTCGGAGCACAGAAAATACTAAAACACACCGGCAGCTGAACGAGGAAAGGATGGTCACTCAATTGAGGCAATAAGAAATCTATAGGAAAATCTGAACATGTCCCAGGTCCTGCGTCACCGATCCCACATAAAAGGATCGGCAAATTACTTCGCGAGGGTTGGCTTAGAAAATCACCCTAAATCATTCTACATAAAGGCACTTCTAACCACCGAAGCCTAAACTTCTCGTATACCAGTGAACAAAATCTTCTCTACTAGCTAACCCTAATTTGTATTCGAAAGGTTTCCATGATTTGGGACCTAGTAATCCTCACCGAATGATGGCTTAGCTCGTCGGTCACTGATTTTGATGCTGCTCTAACTGGCTTGACATTCATAGGAAAATACCAACCCAGCATATTTGTCTGATTGTCTCCGTATTAACAATCCGGCATGCCTGTTAATATCACTGCGGACCCATAAACTAACATTTTAATTGCTCTTTGTTTTCGTATGCACTGTTAATATTTTACCGTCGTTCAATATCCAACTTGGAAATGGCTCAATGCCTAGCTTTTGCGATGAAGCGATTCCTCACATGACCGTACAGTCCGGTCCTGCTAGTGGGGGAATTCAATGTGCACGCACTTGAAATGATAAAGCTGCAACCAAGCAATGTAAGAGTGACTTACGAGAGGTGATTGACGATGTACCGCTTCGAGACTAAGTTACCTCTCCCACTCTATTCTGAACGGGTGACACACCCTCTGTTTTGGACCTTGTGCTGTCCAACTTGGAACTAGTTGTCGACATCATGACCATAAATGCACCATTTATCCGTATCGATCACGTGATGTTGCTCTTTCGTCACAAATTTACTAGGAGTATATCAGTAAGAACGAGGTGGACACCTATGACGTTCCATATTTCTGTACATGGTCAAATCTTGTTCAAGAAACCGACAGGTCCTTCCCGGCCTAGCAGTCGCCCAATGGCGCTTGGTGCTGTTTATCACCCAATTCTCCACCAGAAATCAAGGTCCTTCGTCTGAAGCAAATGAACTCGTTCTTGAGGAGACCTACTAGATTATGGATAGGCTTAAGTTATTTAGCTTAACGCGCTTGCGTATTTAGTCCAAGTAATCATAGCTGACGTGCTTAGAGAAAGTAAGGAATACACTGCCTTAAGTTTCTCCTCGAAGACCAACTTCAGCATTACCTAATTTTGCTACAAAATCCAGTACAAAGTCTAATTTTGCTATATAAACACTTCAACAATCTCCACAGCTGCATCGCAAGAACTCGCTTTTACGTGCAACAAATGGTTTTGTGTAAACCTTTCATGAATTAGCCAAACTGCTTTCCTCACACTTTCTCCATAGTTTGCAGACTGGATCTTCATTCCACACACCTTTGACACAGCTCCTATCAACAACAGGATTAAACAACTCAAGTATTACATCAGCCAATTGGATGAACAACCTTATGAATAGAGAATACACAGTTCACCATTTTGGATGACTTCAAAACGAAGACATTAAAGACAGCGGTCATGAAACTTGCCAACCCATTACCTTGATACTTGCAACGTTATCTCAAAATATGGAGGTTCCCGCAATGTGAAAACATATATTAGTAACTCAAAATTACAAAAATGGTAATTGTGCGTAACCCTCAGATTGACGTCCACGCATTCACTTCATTCAAATTAATGAAATGTTTGATGGTGGATGCGCAAAGAAATTACTTTAGAGCAGAAGCTCCTTGTGTTGGAGCAGCACAGATTCCTCCGAGTTCATTCTTGCAATAAGAAATTGCTTCTAGCCAGAGCAAACTGGTCAGAGTCAGCCAATGTCAGATTGGGAGAGGACGTCGTCTACCTGGAGTTCTCCAAAGCTTTGGTTCGTTTGGAATACCACATTCTGTTCCACACGCTTCGAAGCTATAAAATCGGTAATGGTATACTTATTTGGATCGGTAATTTCTTTACTCAATTACAGCTGAATATGACCGTCCGCAGCTAATTTCCTGTCAAATTGGCATCTACTTTAGCGTGCCCAAGGATTATTACAGTGCCACGTACTTTCCTGGTATTCGTTTAAGTGCTTTCTAGTGTGCTGCAATCGAATATCGTAATATGTGCAGAGAATTTCACAATTCGGCATGACAAAATGACAACGGATGGTCATATGACATTACAGAGTAATCTCAATATGGCTTATGTGTGATTAACAAATTAAATTACTTCAGTGCAAGGTGGCGAAGTGCAAAGTCCTGGGCATTCGCCATCAGCCCATATGTGAATGTCGACTTGGCAAACATCTGTTGTAACGCGCGTGGTAAGAAAAGGACCTTGGGGTGATCGTGCAGGACGATGTTAGCTGATCGAGACAAGGTAATACGTCATCCAAAGCGCCGGTCAAAATTATGGACTCTTACGTAATGCTTTCGCATATTTCCATCCATCAGACTTTCCGCAAGTTCTAAAGGTCTAATTGAGGCCTCATGTGGAACATAAGTGACAGGTCTGGCGCCCATGTTTCAAGTGCGACAGAAATGTATATGAAGCTCCGTAATCTGGGTATACCAAACATAAAGGATTTTTCATATTTTCTACCAGCGCAGGCTATATTACCTATATTGTACAGGGAAAATCTCATCATGCCTTACTTAATACTAGTGAACACGATTCGCACATCTCCCAATTTTTTGAAGAGGAGCCAAAATAGGCACCTAGGTGTCCAGCGCTCTAAACTGGCTAGGCACTACAGTCGACTTGACTGTCGAGGAATAGTTTCCTAAATCCGTGTGTCCCGTTCCTGGAATGCCCTACCAACTCAAATCTTCCTTGCTCATACATTAAAGTTGTTCCAATAACGCGTTGATAAGACGTTATCCAATCCTCATTATTCAATGTAGTTGGTTTAACTCAGGAAATAAGGCAAAATACACGATTTACCTAAATGCCCTCTACGCAACCTGACGATGAATATATATGATCAGGTCCTTTTGAGTAGCACGGATGTACCTACACTGGATTCATATAATGTATTTTCAAAAAAAGAACGTGGATTGTGAGCATTTACGATACATTTTTATTTCTAACGCACTTACTGGGTTATAAACAGCATTCTATATTATTCTGCATATGCACATCCCAATCCCATTTCAAACAATCCTTAAGCAGTTGTGCATTTAAATGCGTGGACGATAAAAATGACTACTTACTTATCCCTTGCTCCTTGGAAATATGATTTTATCTTCAACTATCTCGCGGAACTTAGAAAGCACATGCTTTATTTTCCCCTGATAAATATATATTCATTGTCCATTTAGGACTTAGTTGAGACAGCGTGCATTAATCAAATACACACCCAAATTATTGAAAATTCTTACCATCATGACTGTCCAACTTGGTTAGCGAAGTCGACCATCAATCCTTTGCTGATATGTTGTTCAAGTTAACCTAAATTTGCATATGTGAATGTTTCGTTAGATTACTGTTCTGTTTTAGAATAAATTCGGTTATATAACACCATGTAAGATGATTAGAATGCTATAATTAATAAAGGGTTTACATAATTCAAGGAGCATGTAGAAATTTCATAAGAATGCGCAAATCGAACCTTTACGATTGAACAATACAACACCTTAAAAGAATGAACCAAAGCCGACGCAGAATTATCTAATAGTGTGGTACTTTACTTATTCTACATTTACGAATTAAAATGATGGTAAACATTCAGTGGGCAGGATGTTATTCCTTACATTCTAATACCAGCGGCCGTACCAAAATGCATGTATATTATTATTAGTGTAATCGCAATAATCTGCACTGTTGTAGAGTTTCAGATTTGGAAATCTATGTTTCCCGTTTCAAAAAATATATAAAATTCAGTGAAAATGCAAATAAAAAATGTACTCCTACTTAGCAAAACTTTAATTAATTCAGTCAACGTTACGGTGCGTCTGTCGGTCCCATTATAACAAACGTGCTATGCATCAACCGATAAACGTATGCATGTGGCTGTCATTTATTATTCATAACCTATGTTGTAAGTTATTGTAATCCTGCATAACAGCTTCTCCTTTCCAGCTTAGACACCATCTATTTTATTTGAACTTCAGCAACTGGTGTCCAAAGTCTGCTTCTGGCCTGACTACAATTACTTCACGCCGAAAATGAAGAAGCCTAAGCCGACGAAGCGATATATTATGGACAGAATACAAGTGAAAACAGCTAAAATTTATAAACTCCGTTATGTTTTACGTGTAAAAAATAAAGCTCCCCTATCTTATAGCTAATAAATTACGCATCTATTGATTTGCTAGCGCACCCACATTTACATACATTTTATACATCTATTTAATTTTAACTGAAAGGATGAAGCCAAGTTCCGTTTTGTTTTCTTGGCACCAAATATACCGGGCATTTCCCTGTAATGTAAAATATGTAAACCATCTACCAGTTGCATATAATAGATAAGCTATCTACAGAAACGTTTTCAATCTCTAGAGCTTTTTAAGGCTGACAAATTCGGAGGGACAATTTTTCGTCGAGATTTCAGCCAGCTATATTGGGTAGGATATATTCAGTGGTTACAAGTGTGTTTTAGCATGTCGCCTCTTATCAAATAGTTGCATGCTTTTAATGCATTTGTGAAACCGGATAGGTAAAATAGTGAGTCACTATTAAATTTTGCCTTAAAGCAGAAGTAAGAAAATTTGGCAACGTCAATAACTCAGGCGCAAATAAAGTGTAAGCAGAAACACCTAATTTGTCATGCACATTGTGAAATGGGCTACATAGATCAATTGGTTACAGTTAAGCCCAAATTGCAGGATTGACAGCCCGAAGCGTTTCTTTACAAATAGTACCGATTAATGGAAATCGATTATCAACGTGACAATAATTGATGTAACTACCAGATTTTTTTTACACACTAAGGCGGTCTCGCAATAAGAATAATGAAAATATTCCAGAAGATGCATAGTGATAGCCTGGGTCCGTTGCTCCTCAGTTCGGATCCGTTTTGCTACTTCAGCACTAGCCACGACCACTGGCTACTAGTATACCACTAGCTGAACTAAAAGATTTTCAGTTTTTCCTACCTAAGCACAAATGGAACAACAAGCGAGATATTAAACAAAGTGATTGCAGAACTGCCTGACGGTATGCTTTAACGTTTATGAAAAGCAATCCGTGTTGTCAGGCTTATTGCGGAACAAACATGCATCAATATATTGTCTCACATATTCGCCCCTGAGCAGCAAGGTCAAATAACCATTACTTATTTTTGCTGTGTTTTCATCCAAGGAAGCCCGCCGTGGATAAAATAAATTGAACACAACGTTGCGAAGAGTACGCTTTTCGATAAATCACAGGAATTTACAATTACAAAATGGAAAAGCACAAGGCAAACGGCTGATGAAGCCAAAGTGGTGGGAAAAGTGGAATTGCGACAAACAGAAACTCAAAAGTGTTACTCAATAAAATCCGTTAACTACACATGTGACAAAGCACGTGTTGGTTGATCGGTGGGATGCCAACTGCATCATCCGACCACTGAAGGCGTCTGGAGTGGCAATGTGGTCCCACGTAGGACCACTCCTTGCTGATATTTTCCTCGCTATGATTGAGCGTGAAGCTATACGACCCATCATCGCCTCGTTTGATTTCCATTTTCGTTATATGGATGATACGTTTAAAATCTGTGTTTCCAACACCAATGTTTCCAACCTGTTAAACCAGTTAAACCGCGTTCATCCATCGATGAAGTATACTATCGAAACAGAAAGAGATGGTAAGCTAGCCTTCTTGGACGTGTTGCTAAACCGAAGAAATGATGGTTCATTGGAAAGAAGTGTATTCCAAAAGGCCACTTGCGTAGGCCAATATACACTTTTTTTTGAGCTTTGTATCCTTGCGGTACAAAAGTAATCTCGTCCGCTGCTTGTATTTTCGTGCTACGAAAATTTGCAGCCAAGCGACGCTGGAGGCCGAAAAGATCCGTATTCTCAAAACGCTGCAAGAAAAGGGTTATCCGACCCCATTCATCAAAAGGTATGCAGCGATCCGTGATAGCCCAGAAGTGATTACTACTGTCCCTAAGAAGGACGTGTTTCTGTCAGTTAACTTTAAAGGCGATGTTGCCTTTGATCTGTTGACCAGAAGGATTTCCACTGCAGTGGCTAGAACCTTCCCAGCCGCATGTCCACACGTACTTGCGGAAACGGCCCCTTTTATAACCCAACGCATTAAAGACAGACTTCCGTTGCAGTCCCTATCTTACATTTTATATCAGTTTACCTGCGCCTGTAGTGCGAGGTACGGGAGACACACAACCAGACGTCTGTCCAAACGCATTGCGGAGCACTGCCCAGCGGCTTTGCGGAAAGGCATCGTCAGTCGCCCCAACAGTTCCATCCTGAAACATCTGGTGGAAAGCGGACACCGAATTAGGACCGCTGATGCCTTCCAATTACTTTATGTATTAAAACCACGGTACACTAAAGGGCTTAGAAAGCAGATCTTACGGACGGCCGAAACGATTGCGATTAGAATGTTGCAACCAGAATGATGTAAGCAGAAGGCCTTGCTGCAAGGGCTTCTTCTACCCTGGCCCTAGTTAGCTCGCTAATTTTTGCCACTCCAGACGCCTACAGTGGTCGGATGATGCACTTGGCATCCCACCGATCAACCAACACTTGCTTTGTCACATGTGTAGTTAACGGATTTTATTGAGTAACACTTTTGAGTTTCTGTTTGTCGTGATTCCACTATTCCTACCACTTTGGCTTTATCAGCCGTTTGCTTTGTGCTTTTCCATTTTGTAATTGTAAATGCCTGAGGAGATTCATCGAAAAGCGTACTCTTCGCAACTTTGTGTTCTTGTATTTCTGTGGGTATAATCTACGAATTGAAAAAGAAATTGCTTAGGAAATGAATAAGGAAATAAATATTTCCGTAGAGATTGTTGTTGTTACCAAATTTATAGGGAACCTATTCCGTAATTAGAGTGAGCGTGTTGAAATATGCTACATTTGAACTTTTCCAAAACGTTTGCAAATAAAAGCACTGCTTAATCGAGGTCGAATTATTTGAACTATATTCCGTCGTGATTCTTAGGCCAGCCATTTGATAGATATTTGTACAAAAATAGTTAGCAAAATGTTGTTGCGTATCACGTCCTCCATGGGTATTTGAGAAGATATATTCCAGATCCATTAGCATCCGCTTATGATTTCCACTGTATGTAGAGTCTATATATCTCATGAAATACTATCTGTAGAATTCTGCCTCTAGTTCCTGTAGAAAAGTATCCTCCCGCCACCCTGGAATAATGTATGCTAAAGCCGTCACACTGGGCTGCCAATATTGAAACTGTCGAACATATGTAACCTGTTCAATAAAGTGGTCTGCACAGTATAATCATATCCTACTATTCTTCTCCGGGCGTTTATACATATATATTCAGATGCAGGATTGAATTACTTTTATTACCGTCTGTCCCATTTAAATATATGTTTACTAATATGAGTCCACGGCTGATTAAGGGGTTTTCTCTTACAGCAGCGATCATATTACCAGGGTCCCGTTTGGTATAATTATGTCATTTAGACAGTATCTACCTTGAGATATTCAGGTCTGATCCACCGGTATTGATAACATTCGTTCAATGTTTTAAAATTACAATTATTCATATTTTATCAAGCGTAAACTCCCGCCTGTCGGGTGTCATTTATGCGCATCTAGATTCCTGATATCTGCTTCCTCATTATATTTACATGTTTGCATTGCAACCTTTTGGCACGAACTTTTAACAACAATTACTAAAATTGTTACACCATCAATAATCCTTACAAAACACCGCAGTCCACCTCAATGGAATCACGGAGCCCAGTAGGCGCTAAGTATGTACGTGTTCATTCTGTCCAAACGCTGGGTTCCCAGCTCCGTATGTTACAAATTGTGGTGGCATTATATTAATTGCTAGATTGCGTTATTTCCGGTCCCACTATACACATACTGTTGTGTCGTGTTTGCAAGCACCATGTCCTAGCCCGAATCTGTGATAAACAGATTATTCTTCACTGCACCCTGTGAGATAATAATTGTTTTTGTGCTATGTTTTCTTCTCTTTGAACATACACATGAACAAAGCCGCCAAGATCAGCTCAAGGAGAGATATCCATCAAAAAATGCTTTAACTGTCAACATAATGTGAATAAAATTAAATCATTGTTATGCATGCAAAATACAGGTATGTGCTTCAAATCATGTCCGAAATATGACAATCGGCACCTTCTATTTCTCTAAATAAAATATTTCCGATAATCATTAATCTCGTAAAGACTACTTAAGAAGTTTAGCTTTTCCGAAAATCGGCCTTAATGAAATTCGTTCAGGTCATTTCGGTGCAACATCTTGGTTGGCCTCTTTTGCATTACTGGCATATATCAAATATGCTCAGTGAAATGTGATTTATTATTCACAAAACGTTGAATCGATCGCTGTTTTATGTGTACGTGAACTTCAATGAAGTACACTGTGTTAGTGTGTTTAGGACCAATATAAAACTAAATAAATACATGAAAATTGACTATTTGTCAAATGAATCGTAGACATGTATGTATGAATGTAATAGAATAGTACAATCCATTTACTTGGCATTTAATCTTGAGCTCACTTGCCAGCAACGGACATTCAATAAGCTCGCAGAAATCGGTCCCTTTTTCTGCAACTTTAATCGCCAGGTGAAAGTGTATTCTTGAATATATCATGAGAAGCAGATTCAAGCATTTTTAAAAGACTAATAAAAACCAATATGCGCTAATTTTGTTGCGTGGATAATCAATTGCATTTTCTCGATAAAGTTTGGTGAAATGCATTTTTACGACTAGTGAGCAATAGTTCCTTTTGGCTCGTTCAACTTGTTTTATCGAGTCAAAGATGCTTTCTTTATGATCTAAACTACATCTGGATGTACCTCTTTGAACTGTTTCCGCGCATTTGGCTAGACATTTAGTTGTTACGTGGTAAGATAATACACAGATATCCAGTTCGATTCGTAGTACAGGACAAAGTTTGTTACTTCCGTAAGCACTTAAATTCTAGAAGCCCACAAGCCTATGGGTCGATAATATTCAAACTGCAAAGCCGGATGCGAAGCAAAAGTTTACAATAATCCTTCGTTGCCGTTAGTTAGCATCCATTACAAAATATATGGGAGGATCCGTGAAACTTACTCGGATTGATTATGACGTGGCGAGCTAAAACAACGAACAGCATGGGGTTGTCATACTTAGTTGACTGTAACCGTCAAATCAATGTCGGCTAATCTTTCTACACAATAGCGCATGACGCGCTCACAGCGCAACAGCGAAGCCATTGGTATCAGTCTTCAGATCCAAGAATTTTGTGCGGGAATTTGACTTGCCATGTTTGATAAAATAATTTCGCTCCAAAGCATTATGGCTCTTGTTAGTGGTCCAAGAGATTGCTGTGTCCTAGATCGCTACGGCATATAACACCTCGCAATTTGAATTTGTCCATCTTCTGATATTGGTTAAATTCAGTTATTTGTATCATTTTAGCATCCGTATCGAAAATTATGCGCTAATATCAATCCCATTAATCTAGTTTGGCAACATAAGAAATATTTGCTTAATGTAAGCATTTTCAACGGATTTCTGCTTGTCTTATACAAGGAATCCATAAGTAATCAGCGTGCAATTTTGCCTACTAGATCAATAGAGCATTATACTCAAAAGAGGCTTGATGACAATGCCCAAATTTCGTTTGTATGACAAATGTGTAGGGTGTCTGTGGTATCATCGAAATGATGCAGACAGCAGTGTGTGAGTAAAGCACATGTTCCATGCTATGCCAATGAAGCTTTAAATCATATTTACCTACATATATATATACATAATATATATATGTATATACATAAATATATAACAAGCAGTAAGGGAATAGTACCGCCAATTTCATTAAATTCAGGAATATGGTAATTCATCATATTTGCATGCGCGCCGCTTCTCAGGAAAATACTTAGGGTTACGATGTAGTCATGTTAAATAAATATTGTAATATTTTCTTAATTTTCCAGACTGATTTAAGGTAGGATAATATCTGGGCCGGAAGACGGACTGCAGCTTCCAAGTTACACACTGCGGTGCAGACGGAGCAGTCCTGTCGAAGTATTTCCTTTGTGTAGAAAGATAAACACGTTCTTCAGGAACGCATTTAAAGCCATGGCAAAATGTCGCTATGCATCCGACAACAAAAAGCTACCGTTGGCAGTTCCGGAACAAAAGCTATGAGGAATGCAGACGCAGTCAGGTTATACGTAAGGAGGATCGACGTGCATAGTTGCCCTATGTACGCACGTAGAACCGGGAGGCCGATGAGGCGCTAAGACCATCGATATCCGGTGTGTGATGTGAAAGGCAGTGCATGCTGACTGATCGCGCTTTGACACGTCGAGTATTGAAACACATATGCAGCACAGGCGTGTCATACTGAAGCCAGTTGCACACAGTTTGGTGGACACGCATGTAGTACAAAAATTTGGCAAAGCCGAGATCTAACGATGGAGGTAGGAAGTGGTTACTTGTATTTGTACATGACCGAAATATATGGCTCCAGTTCATGTAGGTAAGAGCCGTCGGTAGGCCGAACAAAATGGTTGGGCAAGCTATAAATAAACAACGCCCGCAAACTATCAGGTGTGAGCGCACGGTTTAGTGTATCCGAACTACCTGTGCCTCCTGCGTTCAGGAGAGTTGCAAGTTAGCATGGTCCCACGCATGGAATTCACCATGAGCACTGTAATACAAACATCCTGTCGCTAACTAAGGGGTAGTTAAATGTATGCCATTGTTTTGCTTTCAGTAAGTTTGACAAAAATGAGATATTACAGTTCTTCAACGCGGAAAATCGCACTGTGCTTTGGTAGTTAGTGACCACATTCCTAAAGCACTCAGGTATCCAGCGGCTTGTTAGTTTGTTACGTTTTGGGGAACGAGCGGGTCGAAGTTTTAGTGCAGTCAGTGTTGCAGTATGGACCCGATACATGGTGATTAAGTATGGAAAATTTTACGAAAATGTTCAGTAACTTGCACTTTCAAATTTCGTCCTTAAATATTGGAAGCCTCCAACTGGAAATTCCGAGCTTAAATATTTGGATTTTGTTGACAAGCGCTGCAAGTTCTAGCTGTGGAATTTAGCTGAACAATATGCTATAGGTCATGTTTTATTACATTTAAATGACGGTTCAGTTATTCATCTGTTAATACAGCTGCGAGGTTTTCAGACAAAAACACAGGGAATGGCATAACGAACGACAGCGAAATGATAAGAAGGTTTATAACGTTGCCTCTTACTTGGAGGGAGCATGGGAGTCCACTGTGTCATCTGTCATTCAGGATAGACATCCACGGATAAGTTTGCAGCACGATTATTTGATCACCAGCACTATTTTAGTTATCCATCGCCTGCTTTTTATAACCGATTTAGCCAATAAGCTACTCTGTCGGATAAAGTTGTTTGGCTTAAATAAGTGGAACCACTTGCAAATCTAGTGAGCACTCTCCTATACACTGAATGGCTACGTCATTTGCAATTTGCTGCCTATTCTCAGTAACTCGTGCCACTTTATCTGCACGACACTCAGACCACTATATATGCTTCGCTCCCTCAAACATCTGGGCTATCTAATTCGGCATAAAGTTACTTTCCATTCGTCAGTAATTATATAAAGATATACCCCGAGACAGTACCAGTTGAGTTCAATTGTCCCTCCGTCATCCTATAAAAACTAAATTGTAGCGCGGTTGTAACATTATATACCTGCAGTGCATTCGGTCAGACAATGCAATTGTGGGCGTTACTACAATGAATGTAACAACGTAACATGTACCATTTCTAATAACTGTGCCAGCCGAACCGCCCCTGTTGTCTGAATAAAGCTTGAATGTGTGCACGCAGTTCGGCAAATCAGCCTTTGAGACATGTTCATTCTTTGTTAGTAAGCAATGCATGTCAAGCATTTCTGCACTTTCAATAGTAATATAGTTTCTTTACATTCACGTTCGCCTGCAGTTTCGATCAGATTGCAGATTTTCAAAATTTTCGTTCCCTGGAAGCTTACCTTATTCAGGAGGGTAATATAAAGGATATGTAAGGAATAATAAACCGCATCAACGGATAAATCTTGGTTTCTTGAAACGGGAATCTAGAGGTAATATTTGCACGCCGCCTTCCACAAGATTTGCAGGGTTAGGTGAAGGAAATAGACAAATGGAAATCGCCACCCACTCTAAAGCCCGTGCCGGATAGCCATGTGTGAGGAAGATGACCAGCCATCGAATTTCAGGCCAAACAGCATAAAAAGAATTAAACAAAATTAAATGCCAACCCGTGCGAACTGCAACAATACGCAATCTGTACATTGTAAGTCAGGTTAGAGCATTATAGCAAGCTTACTGAAAGACACAACTGCGAAAAGGCATGCAGTGCTTTCAAGTTGGTGAGGATAAGAAAACCGTTTTGGCATGGTTGACACTATCATTAAACATAGGACGTTAGCCAACTGAAACAACGGTTGGAAGCCTCGAGCATAAGCGACAGCAAACCCAATGAATGTGGTCGAATATAACGTGCTGTGATGTCTTGATGCCCATATAAAATAAACTTCGATGATTTGTCTCCAAACTGAAACGGTCCAATGGGCACGTTGTTATGCCTGTCTATGGATGAGATATAGATTCCACATGATCTGAAGCTTACGCTGTAACCAATGCAGACGGATATACTAACCAGCACATGAAGCGGTCTATACATATTGATCGCTATCGGCTACCAGTTGGTGGCTTTTTCAGCGGCCTAACAATGGGGGCGTAGACACGCAATATTCTACCTTGTATTCCGCTGTCCCTGAGATCTGAGTGAATGAGGCAGGCCTACATTTGCGGTTGGTCAGGCATGCGCCGTCGCTTAGACACTGCACACCCAAAAATGAATGGGCAATGGCTGCCAGGCAGTTAGACAATTTTGTGCGATTTATATTTGGACGATTATGAGGGACATTGTTCCGAATGAAGTTGGTAAAACAACCAGAAGCTAAACAACGAAAGTTCTATGTTTGCTTACTTATATCACAGTCGATGACTAAACACATACTATGGGGATTCCGAGTTTGACGTTGACACAAGGTTACTGAGTGTTGATTTGTCTCCACATCCATGAACGACCTTGTTAATCAGTTTGCGCTTCAGTGTCTCCATGTATAGCTTCAATTAAAGGTCATGAAAGTCTATCTGTTCGTGGGATAATTAGGATTTACTTCCATATGGTCACTCTTACGTGTTGAGACGATTTGACAAATGGCTCTTCGAATGGCACCATTAGAAGCACAGTCAACGCAGATGGAACCTCCCTATAACGTCGATGGACCTGAATGCTATCCTCATGAAATAGGCATTACTCAAAAAAGTAACACCTAAAGGGTCTACAATGACGAATGTATTTATACATACCACATCGTCCTGCTATAAAGAACGCAAGGCTGTTAATTAGTGGCGACGTCCGCATTTTAATCTCGTAAATGAGGTGAGTACATGAGATAGACAAACACTGCTGTCTTACCCAAGGAGGGTTCCTACAATGTGTTTGCAATCATTTACAAGGGCTATGGTGTCTACTAATCCTGATATGGACCACTGTTTTAGCTACTCTTAAAAGCAGTCATGCGTGAATGCCGTGACACACGTTGTTATCGATTTGGCAGCACTACTCGAAACCATTTTGTCATTGGAAAGTAGGTAATTCCGGAGGCATTGTTCAAGGAGGAGAATGCTTCAAACCAATGCTTACAATGCCTATGCTGTGTTTTGGCGGATCATATCACTGCTGTAGTTTCACTTCCTACTCTGATTGATTGCGAAGGAACGGGTAAACTACCAATGGAAGCGATGGGTTTTACCGAGTTACCAGCGGTTTTGTTGTCGCGTCGAGGGTGATCAGCCAATCGGAGACATAATACTTGATTGGTTATGCTGCCAAGCTGGCTTGTTGAGGTTTCACTAAGATTTAAGCGAGTGGTACTATGAAGCAGGTTATTTGTATTGGTTATGGCTGCAAACCTTGCAGGCTGCTGGAAGAAAACTGATGGCTTAGACGAGCGAGATGAAATCTAATTGCGTAGTGAAAAGAAGCGCATTGGTAGATGTTTTTGAAGCTGTAACCGTTAAAGGCTTATGGGTGGACGGCATGGTTGCATATCTGGAGACACGTGACTGCGTATGTATTGTAATCGCACCACTGCAAGGATTCTTGGAATCGAACTGCAGCCATTTAGTTGAATAAATGCACGCGAAAGTTAACTATGTGTGAGGTTATCAGAGACAATGAAGCACTTCATATACAGGAGGTAATTCCATAAATGTTTTGCAAATAAAAATTGTAGACCATATATTGCTAACAGGATTTCGTGCTGTGTTGTTTTATGTGGCCCTACACTCATGTGCATACTTTAGGTAAGTACTGATTATGTAGTCGGCGAATTTTATATTAAGTTTAAGTTCGCTGGGTAGGTAAGACCATCAGTGGATTTGGCAGCATGACCAATCAAGTATTATGTCTCCGATTGGCTAATCGCCCTCGACGCGACAACAAAACCGCTGGTAACTCGGTAAAACCCATCGCTTCCATTGGTAGTTTACCCGTTCCTTCGCAATCAATCAGGGTAGGAAGTGAAACTACAGCAGTGATATGATCCGCCAAAACACAGCATAGGCATTGTAAGCATTGGTTTGAAGCATTCTCCTCCTTGAACAATGCCTCCGGAATTACCTACTTTCCAATGACAAAATGGTTTCGAGTAGTGCTGCCAAATCGATAACAACGTGTGTCACGGCATTCACGCATGACTGCTTTTAAGAGTAGCTAAAACAGTGGTCCATATCAGGATTAGTAGACACCATAGCCCTTGTAAATGATTGCAAACACACTGTAGGAACCCTCCTTGGGTAAGACAGCAGTGTTTGTCTATCTCAAGTACTCACCTCATTTACGAGATTAAAATGCGGACGTCGCCACTAATTAACAGCCTTGCGTTCTTTATAGCAGGACGATGTGGTATGTATAAATACATTCGTCATTGTAGACCCTTTAGGTGTTACTTTTTTGAGTAATGCCTATTTCATGAGGATAGCATTCAGGTCCATCGACGTTATAGGGAGGTTCCATCTGCGTTGACTGTGCTTCTAATGGTGCCATTCGAAGAGCCATTTGTCAAATCGTCTCAACACGTAAGAGTGACCATATGGAAGTAAATCCTAATTATCCCACGAACAGATAGGCTTTCATGACCTTTAATTGAGGCTATACATGGAGACACTGAAGCGCAAACTGATTAACAAGGTCGTTCATGGATGTGGAGACAAATCAACACTCAGTAACCTTGTGTCAACGTCACACTCGGAATCCCCATAGTATGTGTTTAGTCATCGACTGTGATATAAGTAAGCAAACATAGAACTTTCGTTGTTTAGCTTCTGGTTGTTTTACCAACTTCATTCGGAACAATGTCCCTCATGATCGTCAAAATATAAATCGCACAAAATTGTCTAACTGCCTAGCAGCCATTGCCCATTCATTTTTGGGTGTGCAGTGTCTAAGCGACGGCGCATGCCTGACCAACCGCAAATGTAGGCCTGCCTCATTCACTCAGATCTCAGGGACAGCGGAATACAAGGTAGAATATTGCGTGTCTACGCCCCCATTGTTAGGCCGCTGAAAAAGCCACCAACTGGTAGCCGATAGCGATCAATATGTATAGACCGCTTCATGTGCTGGTTAGTATATCCGTCTGCATTGGTTACAGCGTTAGCTTCAGATCATGTGGAATCTATATCTCATCCATAGACAGGCATAACAACGTGCCCATTGGACCGTTTCAGTTTGGAGACAAATCATCGAAGTTTATTTTATATGGGCATCAAGACATCACAGCACGTTATATTCGACCACATTCATTGGGTTTGCTGTCGCTTATGCTCGAGGCTTCCAACCGTTGTTTCAGTTGGCTAACGTCCTATGTTTAATGATAGTGTCAACCATGCCAAAACGGTTTTCTTATCCTCGCCAACTTGAAAGCACTGCATGCCATTTCGTAAATTTTTCTCGCCAATATCTTGGTGCAATGCGCTTGTTTGTCTGTTGTATTTTTTCATATGTGTGTTTTTCTTTTATTGTTAGTTGTGTTTTGTCGATTAACCTCTTGGCATAGCTTTTTTTTGGCACTTGAAGCGAATTATTCTCGCTGCTCTCATAATTCCGACGTGGCTTGATCGGAAATCTTTCCTCAGCTGATGTTTTTATTTGCTGTCTGTTCATGACTTTAAATGCTGTCGGGTCCTGCTTTTTGATTTATATTATATTTACGTCCACTTATGTTATATGCTGTCGTAGCAACCAGGCTGATATATGTAGAATTGAGGGTTTCATATGTCTCCTTTCAGCGCTGCCGTTTATTGCACTGTTCCGGCTTTAGGCAACTATATCACGCGAAAGATGAGAGATGTACGCGCTGGTTCCGGCAAATGCTTGATGCTTATGGAATCAAGTTTATAAATGCTATCAAGCTAAGTATGATAACGTGCCATGCTAACATATCGGCCAAACCCTTTCCAAAAGGTTGCTGCTTAGGATTACAGTTGCTATTTTTAAAAGGTATATCACGTTTGAACCGAATGAATGATATTTGTGTAAGACTTGCGAGATGACTTTTGTAATGCTGGTTTTATGAAATTTTGCGAAGGGTGTTTTTTGCTGTTTCTGAGTGGAGTTTGCAGATGTTTGTTACTTTGTGTCAGAAGCACGAGAATGGATGTCTTCCCAATAGTTTCAGCGATAGGCGGAGAATACTAGAAACATATTTGCTCAAATCCATTTATGGTCTATTACACTATATTGCCCTAAGAGTTTGCGACATTTACCGACGTTCTTGTCAAAGGATTCTTAAATCATCAAAGCCAATAATGATGTCATTACGTCTGCAGTCGTGCCGGAAGAATTTGTAATAACCATTGAAATGTTAGTACTAAAATGTCTTTTTGTTGTTGTACCGGGAACTGGAGCCCACGAATGCATTGCTATTATTTACGTTGCAACATGCTCCTGCCTGTACCCTTCAGTTGTGTGGATTTTACAGGGTTACTAAAGACTTGTTTTGGGAAATATTTTCGTATGTAAGTTTGTCACCGTATGCTTTTAGTTCGCTAACATTTTAATTTGGTTGTTTCTGGTGCACTTTGTTGGTGCTATATTGTCCGCGGTATGATACTGGTGGTATGGAAAGGATGCGAAAATTAGATTGACCGTTCAAAATCAGATTATTAATGCCCAAACGTAGTTAACGATCCAGTTCAATACAGTAGGAGCTATTCGTGAGTAGCATGTTATGGAGTTGCGCAAATAAAGAAAGAACTGCATTAATGTAACTGCAGTGGAGCATTAAACCCGTAACTTTTTCAGAATAATATAGACAATATTTGTAATGTAGGGATTTATGGTATGGCATATTGTCTAAATCTTATTTTATCTAATCCTGGAGTTGAACTAATCCAATTGTGTTTTGGGCTGCCAGATAATTTATATGCTTGGTGAGCTGTTTCGTTCCTCTCAGCTTTCCCTTAAAGGTAGATATTTTGGTGTTTGACTACGCAACGTAAATGTAATGATGAAAATGGAGGATTAAATATAAATTATACAAATCCATGAAGCTATTTTTATTGCAACCACGACTAATACATTGACTCCTAGTCTTTTAGAAGATGCCAAATACAGGGTGAGTAGGAAAGTGCACAATAGTTATCCGATTCTTGGTGTAGAGTAATATAGGAAATGCACCAAAACTAAGAGGGAGGCTATGGTCTAATGCATAAGTTAATTAGAAATCTCTGTAAGACATTGGACGGTAGAAATGAAATAACTAGGAACTAAAAGCATAACGAATACCATGCAGAATGAAGTTGGGTAAGAATACACAAGATAATTAATACTACCCTCAAGTAACCGTCTTCCGGGGACGTGTTTCCATGCGGGGTAGTCGCTCGAGAGATTCCACCCGCACCTCCACGACCCATCTGGTCATGTATCATTGTGGTTTGGAAGCACGCTTGCCACTACTGATTTTATTCATCATTTGTGATATTTTTTCTGGTGAGCAGATTGCTCAAATTAGCCAGCGCTTTGTCATTCACAGTTTATGCGTGCATGTTGATCGAGATCATCGGTTGGCGTCATATCTCATTAAGTGTGAATTCAGCAGTTCAGATTGGACAGATTGTTTTAATTTTAGCACATTTACTATTTTCACGAATGAGTCTTTTGGCGTGGGTATACATTTTACTTAGAAGCTTCAAAACATCACCTCAGATGATCGGCCCACTTGTGAAAAATGGCGTATAGCAGGAGAATAATATGAAATGGTTAAAAAAGAAGATAGAAATATCAACGAAATATGTAGTCAAATAGCATGTCTCGCGAGATTTTGGGATGCGATATGCTTGGGCGTGGTAAAATATTTCAGAAGTATTGAATAACAGGTAGCGTTCTTAATTAGTTGGCCTCTTATTTCAATACGCACTACATGATGCAAATTAGCTAGATGTCAAAAAACATCCACATAATTAAGACGTACATGGTTATCACCATGAGCAATATGCCACTGAGATCCGCGAGCAACGCTTGATACGACACTTGATACAGGTTAGTACTTCGTCACCGCAACTAGAATGATAAAATTAGGTTCATTATGCAGCATCATTAATGTTTTCAAGTATGGGTAAATTTTAGGAAGCATGCACTGAATATTGAGTAAGTTTGTCTTTGCTTGCACAAACATGCAACATGCTTTATATCTAAATTACAATGTCGCAGAAACGTTATGAAAAAAACAGAACCCGAGTTGCACAATTAGTGAAAATGACTTAAAAAGCTCACTCGTAAAAGTAAATAGCTTACAGTGCACTACAGCAGCGATTTGAATCACGGCATACTAATTGGTTGATCATTTTAGCTCCTCTGACTTAATCACTGTTCTCAACATATGTGCCATTTTGGGGACCCAGGAATAGAATAAAGATATAGGAAAAAGTATAGTACATTAAAGCGGAGACCGAATCTACTACCCATTATTAGTGGAGCACACATGCTGCATTTGAAGCTTGCTAAATTGCCTGACGGATGCAGGCAAAGTCAACGCCTAACAGTGAAATGTATACGTGTTCATTTACCAGAAAATATCAAGACTTATACACTGCTTTGTAGCATAATGATACTTATATCATTTGAACTAGCAACATTTAGATAAGTGATTGACAACAGATACAGATAGTTGCTTTCACTGTTTCCGTATTTGTAACCTTCTGGTGAATAACGGTTTGAGAAAAAGATGTTCCGCGTTGTCATCATCATTGCGTTCTCATTCATTACACTCAGGGTTGCACGGCTGCAAAATGAAAAAGATACATTTTCCGTAATTGATCCGATAGCTGGGCATGAGTATCTATTTATATGGGCGCCAAATCACGAATGAAAATAAACACATCGATTTGCCTTTCACTGGTAAATAAAAATTAAATTATTCACATGCTGACATGAAAATTTTTACACACGTATTGATGGCGATACCGACAATAGGGCTAAGATTCATGGAACTGGAAAGCATATTTAAATGTGGGGCGATAAAATGATAGATCGTAGTAAAGCCTATCTCTATCTTAATATCAATGTCTATTAACTTGGAATAATCCCTGCTTCTGCCAGACAAAGGTTTCTGCAGTAGAACACGTATTCGACATATCCCTTTTTGATTTTCCAAAGTAGTTCCTACTGGTATCTGTAAACCATTGAACCGGGAATACAAAGTAAAATCCATTGCACAATCGTAGAGTTAAGTTTCATAAGATTTTCGAAAGGCTGCGATTCACCCAAAGAACTTGATCAACTGAAATACGTATAAAACTTTTGCTTACTGCTCCTTCAATTTGTCACAATCAATAAACCTGACTCTCAATTTAGTGCGAAAATCTTGCCACTTTTGCAAAAAGCAGAAGAGCGACTAGTGCACATAGGTTGCTTATTTTCAATATTTACCTCGATATATGCAAATATGTAGCAGCATACAATTAGGATGTAATGTTCTACAGAAATACTGCAATGGGTTCTCCTAAGCCATAATCATACAGGTTTTGCGCGGTAGACATGCATGCAATTTGTTTATTTAAAGGCAGACGATTGTAAGATGAATGCCTATTACGTCCTGGAAATTTGCTGCCGGATCATTTGCTTGAGAGGGTTGAAGCAATTTCGACCAGCTGGAAACGCCATCAGCTATTTGATCAGAATATTAACTGAGAGGCTAATAACCAGTTCCTAACAAACGAAAAGAGACCGTATAACTGGTTGGCGATTTAATTGCAGTCAAGGTGTAGCCGAATGAATGTCATTTGCCATCAAGCTGTAGTAGTTATGCTGTTCAACATGAATGCATATCCGTCGCACAAAACACAACTTTAAGTTTAACGGAAATCATTTTAACTAATAATAAAACATTGAAAAAGACGTAAAGTAACCTAAATATATATTTAAATGGAGTGGCAAAAGTTCCTATATTTTAGCAATAATCATTATTAATTCCGCGGCTAAATTTTAAATCCTGCAAACAATCCACGGCGGAAACATTACATCCAGCGATTTTTGCTGTGAAAAATAATCTTAATTCAAGACCCATTTGTTCACTATACGTATGTCCGCAATGACACAAAATAATGAATTAATATAAAGCCTAACGGGATTATGGTTGTAACATTATGTAAGGTTCTATTGTTAGTTATGCAACATCTAAGCAAGCTAACGTTCTTTTTATCCTCTAACGAATACACAGAAAAAACATATAAAACTTCAGGCAGTGCCTACCTGTTGTGGAGTGCTTTGCTGCATCACTTCACAATTTATCCCTAATATTCTACACCACATTTGGCAAAGGATAATGTATGGTAGCCGGAGCTTAGTAGAAATTAAATCCTAGAACATAAAAATGACTGCTTGCTTCACTGGTCTAGGTGATGAGTTTACTGGGAAAAGCACTCTAAAGGACTTCATAAACAGTCAGCTTGTCTTTGAGGCTAGCAACTAGTGTGCGTTTATTGCCGTTTGAGACACGTGGAGGATCCAGGCTGTACGGATTTTGCTGGACACAACATCGCGCATCTCTCTCTGCAAGTAACGCAAGCAGTTTTATCAACGACAGTTTCCAGCGTCTTGGATATTTCGGAAATCTAATTATAATGCATGCGATTTACTGGTTACTAGGGTCCGTCAGTTTTAAGATAATGGATGACGTTTTGCTAAAGATCGTTATTTAACTCAGTTGTCCTCTCAAATACTTCTGTGTAGTACGTTGGCTAAAATATTCACCAGTTTGAAATCACCAAATAATACTCCAAGCTCATATTGTAAAGTTTGTAACGTGGCTGGTTTTTGTCGTAAATACTAGAAGTGATGTGCCAAGGCTTCTATCTGGAAGTTCCAGCAAGTGACGAACAGTTCAAGTGGGCCAGCTAGGTATTCCAAGCCATCCTGTTTTAGCTACTCTGCGCAAGCGCGCCAATTTCATTTCATAATAAAGAAAGAACCTTCCATTTTAGAAAATATTATTCGACTACCGTGCATAATTTTTTATTAGCTACTCCAAACAAAATGATACAGCGTGCAAGAAAACGAATGTGCATTGAATTCTTAAAAACTGACTTAATGATATCTCGTTTACGAAGGCCAGCACACGATAAAACAGTAAAGCTAGCATTGTCAATTTGCGCAGAATGGCTGTTGCCACTGTGGCCGAATTGGCTTTCCATAGTTTGACCAAGTTCAATGAGGCATGCTCGCACGCTGTCCGTTTTCGTATCCTATGGTGTGCAAAACTGGACCTGTAGATTCATCTTCTTATTTTTCGTTTATTCTACCATTTGAACGCAGACAAAGTAGCAGTAATGTGTACATTTAACTGTTAATTTTCCCCCTAAACAGGGGAGTTGGAAGACATTTCACTTTTGTATGTCAGTGGTTTCATTATACCCTAGTTGTATATGAATAAATTTTCCTGACAAAGCGCTGTTAACTAAATATGGATAATTATATCCAGAAACCTTAGAAAGTGGTTTGTCCGGTAGCATAGCGCAGTTTGATGCTTTTATATCATCCGAAATGGCGTTAATACTACGACTTTGGCCTGTACATTTTTCTATTTTTGATTCGCGCTTGACAGAAAGCCAACTGCTTGCTCCTTCAGGTCAACCACGGGTTATATATGAAATTAATGAACGGCCTATTCACACCGTGAAAAAACATTAGTTCATATCTTGTTATCGACATAGTATTCTCCAGGAAACTCCATTCTGTTTAGGATAGCGTTCACCCAATATGCTCATTTATTTTCTTAAATTAGTCTGCTACAAAGAAAACGTGATGTTTATCAAAGGCGACGGGTTGTTTGGTTGTTTGGTACCGCGCATAAATATAAAATAAAAGAAAAACCAAGTCAGTACCATGCAAAGGAAGCTGGTACAATAATAATGACAAAAGCAAAGTTACCCGCGTATCACTGAAACGGAGGAATCTACCCGATGATCTCGGGGAATGTACAAATCGTAAATGCCGACGGTTTCAGTATGTAAGCTCATTATAATGGCTGCTTAAATTGCATCAGCGGTAAGTATTGAAATATGTAGCTGCCGTTGAACGCCTATTAAGTACGTGTGCATCAAACTCGCGGATACTTTGTATTGGATGTGAAGTGTGCCAGGTATTTGTACGCAAAACGCATGCTATTACATGTTGAGTATTTCAATGTATTTGTGATCAAATGGTTTTTGTAATGTACAAAGAAAGAAAATATATAGTTTTAGTAGACAAAAGCGACAAGGTTGCTTAATGCATAGATGCATGGCTATCACCAAGATCTAGTGACAAGTGGAATTGAATAGAGGTGAAAACAGATGGAGGTGATGATACAACAAAGGAATTTTCAGTACCCATTTGACAGCTTCGGAAATGTTACCTAATATAACTATATCGACAAGAAACACCAAACAGTAATAACTGCCTTTATTAATTCAACTATTAATATCAACTATTATCATACCAGTTAGAAAATTAAGCAACAAACCTACATTTCTACCAATTCGAAACTTAAGTTCTTTTAGCATGAGTAAATACCCCAGACACGTACATCAGTCATTCTTGACTGCGGACCGCATCCCGCTTCTATGTAGGTTACATCAGACCTCAGGTAAAAAGCTCAGTTATAATCTTGCCATAAAATAATTAAGATCACTTTCAACTGACGAGTATTTTAATTCTGCACAGTTAGTTAGGCAAGAGTAGCAATATGTTGTGATGTTTGTGAAGCGGATCAACAAAATATTTTACATATATTGTTGCAAAAGGATTTGCTTTTCGCTGTTCATAGTCTACAGTGCAGTTCTGAATACTTATATTTTAGTTGTATGTGGTGAAGAATAAGATCCCGGAAGATGTTATAACATTGCGCATCGTCCATTCATCCTACGCAATTGTAAAAATGTTTTCACGGAAACTGTAAGGGGAAAGCAAAATTTACGATAGGTAGTTCAATCCCGTCATTTGATACATCGAGCATAACCGCATCAATAACATTAGTTGAATACATCTGCTACCTTGGCAAGAAAGATGGTTAGATCAGGTCGTAAGTGAGCAATCAAATTAGGACTAATTACGCATGATTGCATTTAGGGGACCAACATAATTTTGTATACATTTGCCCACAACTTCCTCGACATTAATCTCTGAACTGTATTATGTACACCGAGTTTAATAAATGACAAAAATATCTAAAGCCAATATTCATCAGGTATTTGCCTTAAAGCCAGTATCTAAATTCTCTCAAGTTGTTTGAACCTAAAAAGGAGGTTTGACCCAAGAAAAGAGAGCAAAGACTAAGTTTTGTTTAAATAATTTACCCTTATTAACTTCATATGTTGATTTTGTAATTTACTGATCACGCAAAATTGTACAGGATGGAAAATATAAAGACACAGGAGTTATAGTCGAATAAACATCCATAAAATGGTTGTGCTCTCTAAAGGAATGATGCGCGCGACACAGTCTTGTTTGAATACTTTGGTCATACAAAACGATATCCCAGAATTTTGGCTTGGAAATGTGTAAAATGGACTCGTCCAATAAGCTCCATACCAGACAATGTGTTATTAGGTTTCATTAAAAATAGACTATGCTAGTGGAAACCACAAGGTTTACCCAAAAGTTTAATAAATAAGAGGCGTAGATTATGAGTGCAACATATCAGGCGGCGAAATGGAAATGACAAGCCAGTACATTTGAAAACAAATGTTAAGATACTTAGATTATTAGTGACTGAAAATTTCATCTACACCAAATTGAGGCGCATGTAATTGGAGGTAAGAAAGTTTACATCCGAAAACTACTTCTTCATCATAAGTATACCCAATACATTTTAAACGCATTTGAATTTATTTTGACACATATGCGAATAAAATGGATAACATTGTTGCACCCTGCAAAATGACACGAACTGCGTGGAGAAAAAGGTAGCCTTTGCCATTTATGTTATAAATTGCCTACAGGCATGTAAAAGCAACGAACCGAGTTACGAACATACATACATATACATAGTTTAATCTCCGTTCATTTTATCCTTCATTATTCCATTGTTAGCCACTACAACTGTGTTATGCTAACATGCGGAATTGCAGCTTCTACTCTCTCTCTCTCTCCCTCTATATATATATATATGAGCAACACGCCTTGACACCAACTGAATTCAGTATAGGTATTTGCCATATACGAATGACCTGCAAGAAGGTACGGGCTGAAGACTCTCTGAACATAATGTATATATAAAATCAGACATCCATTGCAAAAACTTTGCTAAACAGGCGAAGGATTACGTTATATTTTGCTACACTGGCACGCGGCCGGACATGCAGGGAAGTGCAGTTGAAGTGCGTCGAATAAATACCCTGCATGAAAGCAGGTCCCAATAAGTGTTCGACTCCACTTGAAAATCAAATTAATCTAAATTTTTTGCTATCACTACATACACATTTTTTCTAACAAATTAAGTTGTACTTACTTAGACCTCCTTTTAGGTGCAATTGTATCAAAAGTGAAGCGGTAACGATTTTTGTGATTTTGTTATATACATTTCTTAGATCACCTAAATGTGCTTCGCTTTGTGCTGCCGAGAATGTTGGCAATCAAATAAAACTTATTTGTTTTATCCGATTACTAATTAAACATATATATTAGGTAACATGGAAAACAAGTTAAAGGGAGTGCTGAAGAGTATTCTTTTCCAACTTAGGAAACACTATGGATTCGTTTTTGATAATAATTGTTTAGGGTTTTTTAAATTCAAAACAGTATATCGTAAGCTATTAAAGGATGTAATAAGTTATCTTTCTCCCAGCGATAAGCTGTAATCACTTATTTATTATTTCTGTTAGTATTGTGTACGAAAATGTTAGGCAGGTTTTATCAACCGTTAGTAATATATGTTCGTTTTGTCTTAAGACAACTATTGACCCCCGCTTGTGCGTGAAAAATTGCACATCGTTATAGGCCATTTCTTAGCTTAGAGACTTTAGTTCCTTTCAGTAGGCGGAATGCAGAACATTTTGTGTCGAGAGCGAGAGGCTACCCCAATGAAACCTGCAAAACATTATTTACATTCATAACCTAAAACAATTGATTACCTCGAAATTTAATATTTAAGTAAGCGTTATTCATAAATGGTTTAATTTCTGGTCGTAACGTTGCAAAACCTGTTTTTGAAGCTTACATCCAAATAGAATGTCTGCAAAGGCATAATTATAAAAGCTGAGTTTTAGCTAGACCGGCCTTGGCTGTTTCTATTTGTGTTAGATAGTTTGACACCTAAAGTACTTTTCTGGTTACGATATGGCCAATTAAATTTACTCCAAATTTACTTATAGAAAACCATATTTCTATTATTGGCCATCGAAATCAAAAATGGTGTTATCCACCAGTTCTGTTTATCAAGTCATAATTTTGCTTTAATTTTCACTTTGCCTCAGTGACCAAACAAATATCTTACACATGCCTCCATAGCAACTGGTGAAATAACAATTGCGTGCATCTTCCCTTTGTCTATATTCGTGTGTATATGATTACTCCATTGTCAAACATTTTCTCCTTGGTGATGGTGTAAATACTGAAAATTATACCAATATGAATTATGAGGCTTTCATTTTAATGAATCGATTTGAAAGCAAAATATTTACGAGGAAACGATAATGTCCTATATAACTATCAAAGTATGTGAGAATTACGTCGAACTGGGCATGGTAGTTTCTCGTGATTATCAAAGCAAAGTAGCCACGCAAGCATATAAGTAAACGTTTCTCTATGCAAATTTGATTTTGCGCATAACATTTTGCAAGCACCGTACAGTTGTTAAGGATCAATATTTTGTATCGCTTTGTTGCATAGACAAGCCCTACAGAAATTAGTGCAGAGCTTAAAGCATTATTCTAATAAAACTTACGTGAAAGTAACATTATTCCAAATGTCAATTAAATTTTAATAGCAGATAATCCTATTTCCTTTAGAGGATTATGCGATTTAACAAACGTTCAAGCAGTTTACAGCATATGTTAAATCTTATGTATAAGAACTGCAGAAAGTGTATGTACGAAGTTTCTAAATGCACCGCTTAACATTTCCACATATTTTCACGGGCTTATGACAGTTAATTGTTAGATCAAATGCAGCGAAACAAAGGTCGCAAGTGGCACACTGTGTAAGAAAAACGCAGCAAGGTTTTGCGTCCTGCGGCGACAATACCAGCTATACTCAAAAACATACACTGATTCAAACAACTAGTTGGCCACAACCGACATTACCCTTCCCATTGTTCCTACTAACGTGGTTGCTTATGCAAGGAAACGCATAATTGGTGAAACGTAGTTGATATCACAACTCGCTTAAAATGGTGTAAATTCCATCTAACCATTTGTTGTTTTCGATGAGAGACGGATCCAAGTTCATTGTTTACTATACCAAAACAAGGAGTAACTGTAATCAGCATGTAAATTTTGGAGATGCTCAAAGTTTTCAACGTGAAAGCGCGACGCCGTCCAATTAAATACTGGCTGGTGTTGTAAGCTGGAACTTAAAGTGCTACCTTGATAAACTGCGCTACAAACATTAAAAGTAATATTCTCATTATACTTCCCAGCGTAAAGTTTTTATCAAGTGGGACAACTATTTGATAGAAAGAATATTTCACAATGGGCCCTAAACTTTGGGAATTATTGTAACTTAACTTTTAGAGAGTAAAATCCTGTCTACCTGAAACTTTTCACTGATTTGCTTATGCATTTCGCATAATGTATATATCGCCGTTAATAAGTTGTCAGACACTACACACGTCTTGAAGGTATTCCAATGTATTTAAGTCTCAATTGATAGTGCGGGCATTAGTGTATGGGTTAAAATTCATCATGCCTAGCCTCCGCCAGACAGCCACCAGTCCCCGGAAAAGCATTGCAGACTCGTCTCTTCCTTTCGGGAATCGTCAAAAATTTCCATTACACCTAAACCTAATAGGTCCAATACACGCTGCTCGAATATTGCTAGTCCAAGCTTAGGAACACTGCCCTAAGAAGGCCGGCTAAGACCAGTGTGAATGAGCTAAATGGTCTGAGATAACATCGTTCGATATCCGCTGACTTGCTTATTACCGACGTGCAGAGGACAGGGCAGCTCAATTAGTCAGCGATTAGCTTATTAAAATTTAGCCTCCAATTAACCCATGACATTAGAAAAGGGTACGTCTGCGTGTTGATTAATGAGGAGTATAAGTGCGATCAGAACGCTATAAGCTATAAGGAAGTTACAGCTAGACACAACACATAGTCAACAGAAACCCAGTAAACACCGTAGGGCTGTTTATTACTTTGGGAAATTGTCATCACAGCGCATTTCATTTCACCATGTTAAGTCACGCACCTGCACTTGACTGCTACCAGTCCGTGGTTAAGACTATCTTAAACAAGAAGATCCGCCCATCTTAAAAAGTATAATGTAAACGCCCGGAGAAATCGTCATTGAAAAACGCCTGATTCCAAAGATATGCAGATAAAACAATGCACTTCATTTCACATCAAGTTTTTTTCCGTGTCTTTGCTACATTGTCAGAGAAATTTACCTTAATTATTTGGATAAGCGATATCATACGCAATATTTCATAACAGAATGGCTATCGTTCATATTTTATTAAAGCAACGGCATATATATGCAAAACATTTAGGCTGTTACTACATTTACAACATTACTATATGCCTTACATTCCAGTTAGCTAAGTCATTCTTTGCGGCACGCTGGATAAATGGTCTTTTGGTACAATACCAACAATTAAATTTAAGCAATAAAATTATCCAAATTAATACTTATGTATATATAAGCAAGCTAAATATTAGCTTACATTCATTACCTACATTAAACATTTAGTTTCTTTAAAAGCAGGAACAAATGCGAAAGCAAGGTATGGCTAGCTACCTAGTAATTAAAATGTTTCATGTTTGTTGTGCATGGAAAAATTTTCTTCTAAATGCTCATTTTTATATGAGTATTTTTAACTGCTGATTGCCAAGCAAATTTTATAAATATGTGCATAATGTTATAAAACCAATAATGTATGTGCAAGTGACTTAGAGGGATGTCATAAAGCTAGGGCTCATCAGATTTTAAAGAATATTACATCTACGAATAAGTAACACTGAGAGCCATTAATACATATTACATGATCTTCTTGGATCGCAACTTTGCTACGCATTTGCAGTCAGCAGTACACCACAAAGCAGTGTGAGAGCAAAGAGAGCATAGAATTACTGGCATAAAAATCTAGTTTAGAATCTTACAACGAGGAATTAACTACTAAAGAAATATAACAGATTTCTGTTGAATAATTTAATTAAGCACGATAATCCTTATGTCAGATATACAAACTTAGGGTAGACATTATGTGGCCTGTGTAAAAGTATTTATATACTTAATGGTTAAATGCAACAAACCAAATAAAACTTAATTGAGTCCATTCTAAACCCATATGACAAACTTTGCAAGTACCTTTATATTATTGGCTGCAAAATGTGTGACTCGTGATATGAATTCCGCTTATTTAATGATAAAATTGACATGCTAAACAGTTTATATTAACCCACAGGAAATAGGGCTAAATGTCTACACTGTGGGTTAAGAAAGATATTATACTATGTCAAACGATTCAATTTTTATTATGTTCATACAGTTTGATATTCTAATATTTCCACAAATTCCATCAAATCTCGGCAAGCCTAGTGGTGTTACATCAGTATACAATTAAGTCATGTTCAAATATATGCCAACTACTTTGGCCATCGATTACAAATTTAAATAAATGATGCCGTGCAATAATAATACCAAAAGTTCGGCAATCGAAATTACGAAATGGTTACTCATAATAAAGATATTTTGGGTAGTTGCATTATAGATATAAAGGCCATATCTGAATTTGCAAATGTTTGTATTTCTCAATGAATTAAAATATATAGTAAATTCTTTAGTCGCTACTAGTCAACATTTGCGAAACCAATTGCCTTACATTTTGGACTTAAATGTTGCACTAATTTCTCAGGTTCATCTCATAACAAAAATGACTAAACTTATCGGGTCATACTACATGCTATTTAGATGCCGAGGATTGTATCCTACTTAACTTACGATGAAAACTATCACGCGTTGAACAAATAAGGTTGACCAACATGAGGAAAATTATAAGAACAGAGCTAAAGGAATTTCTCTTCAACAGAGGAATATTCCTAATTGCTTTATATATCCTGGAATATCATTCCATCTTTTTACTTTTGTATTAACTCTTGGGCATTATCTGCAAAAGAATTTTAAATATGTAATGGAATAAGAATAATACTATTCTATATATTGCCTTGCAAGTAGAACTGCAATATTTCGCACATGCATCCTATTCTTTCAGCGGTGCATATGCGCATTCCTATGAAGAAAGCAAGTAAGCGCAGTCGTTACATCATTTGTTAATCTTCCCTAATGAAATCCGGTTTAAACACGTGCTGAAAGGAAAGGCGCTAGCTCAGTATTTCAAGCAACCAGAATTCTCTAAAAGTATATATCAAATATTACTAATAACTACGATTTCTCTGCCGATGCAAATCTTCAAAACTGTAATCGCTTCACGCACATTTAACATATGCCATGTGTGAGCAATTAAAATTCGGATGATAGGTTTTTAACAAATTTTGACATCTTATTTAAAAAGTACTTTACTTCAAAAAATTTATTGATAGAATCTTAATATCTTATTATGATTATCATATTATTATTATTAGTTAGCAAAATGTTTTAATTCCTAAATTTTAGATGAAATTATTTTTTTAAGTTTTAGCTCCGATTGAAAATTTTCAATCTACAAGTTGTTTGCTCCAATAAATATGTACCTTATGCTGAAGGCATATTGAGAGTAATAATGAGTATTTTGCGCAATAAGTACGCCCAATCATCGCTTTCTAAATGGGGCCTTGTTTAGTCTGCTAGATGTAGGGTGGAGAAATGCTGGAGTCCGCGTGATTCGCCTTGTGCTATAATCGAGAATTTAAAAGATTTGGCACGCAGCTGACACCAGTGGCGCGTCTGCTTTCGTCTCTTAGTCGGAATGTATGTTTGCAGTGGTTTGGTGCTGAGTTATCTTCCGGGTAATGGCTGATTATGAACTGGGACATTGAAAGCCGAAAGAAAGCTGTCGCGTCGATGCTGCTTTATTGTTGCACGGAAGACAGCTCTCTCCCATCTCACGCTCATATGGTTAATCGATGCGTAACCCGTTATTTTTTATGTCAATGAAAATGCATTTTAAATGTATGACATACTAATGATGACGAGGGTGGTATATATAGCGTAAATAAATGGAACTGTATAGTAAGGTACATACAACTTTAAAAATGGTCACGCGTGCTTAAATTAGGACAAACTTTTAATTTGTTAAAGCGGTTACTACCGGTTTGTAACCCTTAATTTATTGAAATATTGATAATTGATATGTTTCGCTTCTGAAAGCGAACGTAGAACGCGACATACTACTATTTTGGGGAAGGTGTCTACATCTTGTTCTGTTTGTACATATGCAATGAAGTCAAGGCCTCTGAAAACGAAATTGCTTGTAGCATTCATTAAAAATTTGTATGTAATATCATAAGACATGCAACATAGATAAACATTTGAACCTACTCTAGCTAAACAGTATTCAGTAGGGAAAGGATGAAATTATTAAAATTGCTGGTCATTCTTCCTGGTGTGAGATGCACTGAATCTTGTTACTTGTTAATACCAGCGACATTTATATGTATGATAAACTCTACGCAACAAATCGAATGCAAGGACAAAGACTTTCATCTTTATTGTCAGAATTTGGTTTCAAATGTTTTAGTACTAAGCAGACGATAGTGTGCACGACGTGCATAATTTTTAATAAAAACCATTGGAGCTGGAATTAGAGCAACAGATATAGGATTGTATGTCATTACGAAGACAACCCAAATAAATTCATGAAGTGCAGATAGCAGCTTCCGGTGGTTGTCGCAGACACTGGATTGCTGCATGCGCCAAGTTGCATAGATCCATATATCGCTTATAATGCTATCAGGCACTTGTGCGCTTTCGTCTAATATGACAGGATACTTTTGTTACATCCTAAAAAGGAGTGGAATATAAGTAACTGGAGTTTTAGTAAATTGTTGCGAATTGATCACACATTAATGTGCCAGATACTGAGTACAGTCAAAATGCGCGGAATATAGTACGGTAGCTCGAACTAAGTACTCATACAAAGCAGGAAATTAGAAAATGTGGTGCATCATAAACGTGTCACTAAAACTGGAATGCCAGTAATTCTCAGTCGTTTCCATCTCCTGTATGTTATATTCGAAAATAGTGACAGGCGCATAAATAAAACTTTACTTATATATATGTATATTTCAAGTGACGTCCTCTGACCTATTATATTGGCTACGTTGTCGGCCGGAAAATATTGCAAGTGCTTGAGATTTTAAGATATTTATTATAATATGATCATACTACAACTTCTCTGATGCACTAGTTAAATGAACTCGCTCTAATTTGAGCAAACATAAAAAATTAGTTATTTCTAACCGTCAATAATGCTGTCTATTGTGCCCGTACACTTTGATAAGGGCTGTATGTAGGAACTGCCTAGGCGTCAAGGCCATGCAAAGTTAGTTTCCGTCTAATTTAAGGAGGCAGTTAGATACAAGCCCAAAACCAAAATGGATTTTAACCTGGTCGTTCACGCATACATTTGGCTTCAACACTAAGCGTTTTCATTAAAATCACAAGAGAAAATAACAACCAGTAAACCTGGTTCCACTGCACTTTTTATCGATGCTATCGGTGGCTGCTGCCCAACATGTATACTAACACCAAAGACTGGAATCGTGTATTGTCATAGTCGCTTTCTAAATGTTTATTAGTAAATAAATACTTACAGACATCTTTGTTATAATATGCGCTTGTCCCGTAAAGCTGTATGAAAGGGATTTTAATTTCCTGGGTTTTCTCCGCAATTATTTTAAAAGAAATCAGTAGATGTTCATTTCCCTTGAAGTGGAAAATTAGTTTATAAATTTTATTAGCAAGCCAAGTTAATCTATGTATTTCTTCTTGCTGTTCAACTAGTCATATATTAACATCTTCAGTATTTGCACGCTCTCAGCCCTTGTATGATTTCAGAAACTTGACGATATTGGACTAAATCACTGAAGGGTATTTGGTGCTGAAGTGCAGCCGGTGTGTCTGAGATGCCGTATGGTGCATAATAACAGAATATTGGTTTCAAATGTTAAGAAGTACATGGAACCGAACCATTAGTATGTGATTTGCGGTGAAAGTGGTAATTAAATTCTTAATTGACTCAACAGTGGCATTGTTAGTCCCTGCGCCGTGAAATCTGGGACAACTCTCACTAAACTCTCCTTGCCTGAATGCTTTACAGCTTTGTAGTAAATTGTGAAGTTATTTACATTCTATCAGCAAGTCGATGAATGAGGTCGCTTGACAAAGCTTACTGTGGGCAGCATCAATAAGGATAGCGAAGTAGCTACGGTACTTTTGACTAGTACATGAATTATATGAAATGTTTCTGGCTATTTTACATTAGCTAGACATGTTTCCAGATAAAGTTATGTAGCCGGTGAGAAGTGTAACTTGATGGCTACGGCAACAACAATCATTTTTCCGACGTTAGTGCTAATCAGGAGTAGAAATCCCTATCACGGTTGCATAAATACTTGTATGTACATACCTGGTACAAATTTTGCTGAACTTGTAACCATTTGGTTATATTAGGTTTTGGAAACCTGGAGAAATACAACTTGGCGGTAATGTCGTCGCGGCTGAGTGCAAAATGGCAACATTTATAATTTAATCTCTTATAATATTTGTGTTATTGAGAGTGAACTTTTTCCCATAACTGTTAAATCAAGCCAAGGAAGCAGCTCGAATTAGTAAAACTTAATACGATACTTGAAGGGCAGTGAGAAACGGTTAACTACAAGATATTTATTTGAAACAGAGAATTAGCTATTCGCAATTTTACTATCTGTAAGATATAACTTGTACAGTCCTCTGTTGGAACTAATCTTTTAGGCACAATAATCCTCTGGTGCTTGATTTTCCAGCTTTCATATACAAGATTTTTGACTGTTCTTTTGGTAGCTTTTGCAATTATTAAAATTAAGCAGTGATCACAGAAGCATTCCCCACTTAAATAGTTTACGCATATCAAACAAACAGGACAATATTGATGGATTATTTGAACGTAAGGATTAGAGCCCATAACAATAGCTGGACCTACCGTGTGTGTTGCATTCGTGAGCTCCTCGACATATGCTGTCATAAACGCACTTAAATGACTACCTTTAGTGTGCCCACCGTACTTCGATTTCGACTGTAAATGTTTGCCCCGCATATTATACACAGTCATTGCTCGACAACAGAAAGAAATTCTCTGAAAAGAGCCCTAATTACTACAGCAATGAATTCCATTACGTAAACTGTTAGTTGCTTTTACTTGATCTAATCTTTTAAATGATAAGTCATCATTTCCCCTATTTAGTTGCCCTCGTTATTCTCCAAAATCCTTATTCTCCGTGTCATTTAGGGAACAAAGCTATCGATCTATATATCTGCTCAATAGCGATATTGGAGAAGTGACCCTAAAAATGTGTGCTGAAAACATCATTCTATGTAATAATCATCCAACCACTGATTAATAATTGAGGTTTTGTTACCATATAATCAACTAAAATATTTGGTCCGAATGCAGTACCACGTCTCCTAAGGCACCGAACTGCCTTTTGCTCTTTTGTTTTGCGCACAGTGGACTCAAGCAGGATCGGCTTTTAGCGCAATACCGAAAGTCTCGCAATCCCAGCTTTTATCTACTGGATGCGAATTCGTGCAGTCTAGTTGGAAGCAGTATGCTAAGCTACAGGGTATTTATGAGTTGCATCGAAGTTAGATTCAGGCAAGTAACCAACATGGATCCAAGAAGGCGCATTTTGTCACACACCACTTGATCAATATGTATTCGTCTTGGTTTTAATAAAATGAAATCTTGATATCATTCTCTTGAGAAGGATAAAAGTGCATCCAACATTTAGCATTTATTTTAAATTTCAGATAAATTCTCGCAGATATCCATAGGCCCAAAGCTGCTTATATCAAACTGTCGGATGTAGGGTTTGATCTCACTAGACAGGCATTTCGATCAAGCTTTTAACTGCCCAAGTCAAAGATTCCACGGATAAGTTACACGACCATCCATATTTCACCGCAACCAGCCCTGTCATTCTCTCTACAAGTTCAATTTGGAGCTATACTTCGGTCCTGCCACACAAATGCTCTAAATGCTCTCGTGTTATCTGCCTCAACGAACAATACGCTGTTAACCGGAAGGGCGGACGACCAAGTAAAGACAGCGCGGTCACTTAAAAGCAAAATGATTCGTACCTTGCCTGCAACACGATGTAAACTGCAGATCATCAAAAAGTTGAGTCAGTCAAATTGTTTTAGATCTATCGCAGATAGACTAAATAAACAGCATCTACACATCCGGAAATGGGCTATTTTGAGTTGTTGTTGTTGCTGGCTGACTGACAGTGTAAGCTGAAATGAAGCTTCAAAGGAGTACAATAAATCCATCTTATACCCATTAACAGTGGAATAATCAATTACATTCGCAGGTTAAACGAGTTTCTTGATGCGGTTCAAGCTAAAGATGGTTGCGAATATTGCGCCAGCATTTTAAGAGCAGTTACATTGTGTTCCAACTGTCTCATAGATGCCAAGCGAAACGCATCTGAGTTTAAATCTATCCAGGACAAATTTTTTAAACAAACCAGATTCCCTCTGTTCCTGTGTAGAAATCTCGTCTAGCTCACTGATAAAATTTGTGCTCCTAATATCTCTGAAGCATGATCACCAGATTTACAAGTTTGACGCACTGTGACCAATAAAATCATCACAGTTGTTGCAAACATTGTGGATTATTCAACGCAGCCACCTTAGTAATTGCTGATGCAATCCGTAGGAGAATGGTTGGTAACACCGTAAGGAAAACCACCACAATTGTTCAGAAAATAAAATGCTGGGCCAATACAGAAAGCGGCTTGCATTCTGGTAATGCCGCTCTCCATTTCACCAGGTAAACAACGCAATGGTCTAATGCAAGCTGCCGACTGTGTACACAGCAGAGTGCACACCGGTACTATTAGAAATTGGTTTCCTGTTGCTTCCAAGAGGGTCCTGTATGTTACATTTAGAGGCACTCCTCATCGGTTCGGAAAGTGTGGAGTAAAACTAAATTTTATTGATGCAACCGTCACCGTTTTACTGCTGTGCATCATCATTATGGTAAACAATAAACTTAATATGTCGACATATGCTAAAATGCAATGGCATGTAATAAGAATACTGCGCTGCAATGTCACGGTATAAAAATAGACGTCCGTTAGAGTTATGCAGTTAGACAAAAGCCAAAAATGGAATATATTTATTGCCCTACTCAATACTGTGTTTAAATCAGTACATTTACTGCGGATCCCATTGCCCGCTCTGTAACAATTCGCTCTACTCCTACGCCGTTTAGTTCTGTTTTTGTGTTAAGTATCGTAATATTTTGTCCAAATGTATACTTTACTATTCTATATGGTCCTGGAAAATCCATAATAAATTTTAGTCTGTTTTCCGCATTATTCTCTCTTTTGATAATGCTTGCTCTCTTGTGGCTTCCTTAGGCATTATTTCTTTGTTATTTACATTATTATATTCAAGTTTATCCATCTATTTTTGTAAAATTGAATAACGGTTGCGAATTCGATTCTATTTGTCATTAATAGATGACCTAGCATTGTCTATCTACCGTGATTGTATATGTTTCATACTCTGTCTTATCGATTGCAGATAAATTTAAAAGTTTTATAGTAGTCCGGCTGCATAATTAGCTTTAAAAGCGCTGGGCACTGCGCCCACGCTGTTGCATGATGCGTTTGCCAAGTGAAGTTTAACATTTTGTGTATTGAAGTTTCGGTGGACCAGTTTTGCGGCATCCGCGAGTTTCAACACCATTTAGTCAAGATTATATGTAAGGAGTGCATTGAAATCTGAACCTAAATCCCTGTGGAAACATATCAACAGACTGGTAATGCTAGGCTTTCAAAGTTCCGAATCTCTGTAAGTTCTGCGCAACAGGCACAGACACAAGCAACTTTTACGCATACTACCAGCTCTAAAGAGCAATTCCTTACCAATTTTAGTAGCCTCTCTGTACCACGGACAATACAAATCGAATATATGAAAAAACAGGTAGTGAGTATCATTGGCAAGAGCAAAGACACATGAAACACAATGCTACTTAGGGAGACCAGATAAATCTCTACTTGATGGTATTCCACGCAATTGAACGGTGGGATTCTAACCCTCAGGTTCGCTAAGGACACGTCGCCTACTTATGTTATAGGCTAGTTACAAGACTGCTTGAGTTCGTTGAAGAAGGGTGGAAAGTGAAGCTTTAGACATCTGGGAAAGAAAACGTAGGAAAATGTGTTAAATATATGAGTTAATTTTGCTGACGGAGCTGATCCTCTGTTGATACTACCGCGCCACGGTAATCTTAATGTTTGCAAGATCCATTTGCGCGCAGATGTGGATCCAGCAGTCCGAGGAAAACTCAACTGTGCTGTGTTAGAACTAAATCGGAGTACTGAAGGCGGGGAAGGGCATCACCTCATTGTATGCTTTCGAATAGTTACCCCCGTTCCTCATCGAATCCCGATGTACCGGTCGTTAATACTTCACGCACGCAGGACGGCTTTTAATACTGCATGCTTGTATCCTTTAGAAATATTTGTAGTCTAAGGAACAAGGACAACAACATTTGCCGCCTTATTGCGTCTCGATAATCAGAAGTATTGGGCCTTGTGAAACTTGGTTACCTTCAGAGCTAACCACTCAAGGTTTACAAATCAGTGGATATTCTTGCTTCTGCTATGATAGACTATCAAATGACCGCGGTGAAGCGCTGCCATATATACATTAGCCGTTATGCGTGAGACTTACGAGCATCTACAGCAGAGGATATAGACTGCGTGAGCAGCAATGGAGTTCGCTTCACCTAAAGTGGCGAAGTTTCCGTGGGTGCTGTGTAACGAATTTTCCTGAGGTTGGACGGGTTGCATTAAGTATGCAATTACAAGAGTCGCTAGCAATTTCTGCCTTACGGACGATTTCAACCTTCCTCGAGACGACGTCTGCAATGATGATATCTAAAACGCGGACCATATAGCACAGCAAACAGCTGACCCGCATTATCGCATTTACGGCTTCATCGGGTCTGAACCTGTTGCTGTGAACAACGTGTGCGCGACATTCAGGTCTTTATGTAAACGGGGAGCGAGTGCCCCCATCGATAGTCAGAGCGAGATTCGAGCTGCCACTGCCGTTGACTTCTCCAGTTGAGCTAGGATTTAACTATTAAAATGCAGAGTTTACTGACCTTACTCGAGCCGTCTGAATGACGCAAGGGTCCCCATCATAGGATTCAAACATTTTAGCCTGTCATGTTATCATAAAATGGGAAGTACAATCATTTGATTATGATTTGTGACCCTCAAATTAAGGAAACGGGACCAGTCAAGCCAAATTGGTTTGACATGAATTATGGCAAACTGGCTCGAGGGCGACGCCAGCTAGGGAATAAATTCGTGCTATTGGGTTCTGCGAAAATTTGCAAGACCTACAAGAGGCAACTAAATGCTTGGAACAGCTCGAAAATGAGCAAAAACCGATGTCTTAAAGAGCAACTTACAACTGCAGCAAAAGCAGCTCCCATGAGGTTTTCGCACACGTGAAGCGACTCCTAAAGTCAGCAGTTGATATTCCAGTTTTGGAAAGTTTGGACGGACTGTCATTAGCTTACAGTGCTGTGCCTGCTTTTTATTAGCGGCGCAATTCCTTTCCGCTTTTGCATACAGACATGCATCCGTTCGGAGTTTGACGCATTGCACCCTTACCAAACTTGACAGTCTAGACTGCAGTGTCGAGGATGTGCGGAAATTGCTCGCAAGTCTTGATGGCACCAAGCGCGCAGTACCTAATAGGCTCCATCAGCTGATCCTTAAATCGCTATCGGCTATCACCTCGCCTTTGGTGACTGAGCTGTTCAGCAGGTTGCTAGCAATGCTCAATGGTGAAACCTATGCCGATAGGCGGCGATCCGAGTATGGTGGAAAAATACTGGCCGACAGCCTAACCTCTGTTTTGTCTAAGACTTTCGGGAGATTCTGAAGCGTAGTGTACTGCACCATCGCGAATCGAAAAGCATCTTGACGCCAACGCAGCAAGGTTTACTGAAATCTCGGTCATGCATCACAAACTTGCTGCTCTCGATACATGGCTGGATGTAAGCGCTATACCAAAGGCAGTCAGTTGAAGTCATTTCATCAATTACAGTAAAGCGTTTGATAAGTTGAAGCATTAAAACATTCTACGGAAGCTGAACATGTGCACTGTTGGTGCTTCACTGCACTATTGGTTTGCGCTTACTTAATTATCGGACATAGGTGTTGCAGGTGGATAACCAATTGGTCGAGTGTAATCCACCGAGAATTGGCGTCAGGCAGGGCATATATATTGGGCCCATTTTGTTCTAATCTACATCACCGATTTCCCTCAGCTTCGCAGTGCACCTTGCGCGTTTCTTGCAAATGATCCTAAGGTATGAAGGATTATTGAGGAGCCCGACGATTGAGATCTGCTTCAGCCTGGTGGGAATGGCTGAGTCTACAATCTGGCTGGCCTAAACCTACGCCCAACGCCATCAGTGAAATATCTCGGTGTGCTCTCACGTTGCGATTTGCAATCCATTGAATACACGAACAGACTTTATCAAAAATGAATGCGCATGCTCTGAGCCCTCAAATGCAGATTCGGCATTTGTTCCAAAGAGGTTGCCGCCAACCTCTTCACTTCTATTAGCAGACCACAGCTAGATTACAGCTAACCGTCTTACTGTCCGCTCACGCGAGGGAAGTTGCAAATGATTGGGCGGGTAGTGTAGGTGGTCACAAAGATTATCCCGTTTTATGAGGTGTGCCATATTAAGACCGGTGCAAGAGACTAGGATTGCGTGTTTACCTCATCTTGACGCACCAACTAATATATCTAGGTGATTACCCAATGTTTGGACGAATGCTTCATCTGCGCACACCAAGCGGCAAAGGAGGACACTGGTACACGCTTCCGTACCGGATTTGAAGTGGTTTGTTCAATAAAACTTATTGGAAAGCAAAATTTCTATACAGGCCCAAAGAGTCGTCAGTCAGCCGAATTGAATCGAATGCGCTATGAAAAACTGTTGATCATTTTTCAGTAGTAGTCTTACGCTCGCCTAGTGCCATTGCATTCCGTCCTGGCGAAGGTAGTCTCAAGGCTTGGGTGAACCTTTTCTACGCGCCATTCGGTTGTACGAACCAGCACTGTATATGCAGAAAATGTTCACTTACTCTTTGATTCTATCTTGGTAAGAACGAATGCAGTTAACTTGTGCGAAGGTGCGACTACAAATGGAACCTGACCGACGGTTTATCATAGCTCATTAGAAGCAATTTGGCTGACTGACGACCTACTGGGTCTGTATCCAAATTTGTATTCTCATGTAATTGTAAAGGTTTGATGAGGAATTACAGAATCATATATTCGTTTACAGAAACTTTTGAGCAATCAATGGGATTTTTAATTCAAATCTGCTTTGAAGTACCTGCCTGCAGATATGGTGGAAGCAAATTTGGTGTCGGAGTTAAAAAAACTCCTGGACCCGCAGTTTGCCGACAAGAGATTTCGAGGATAATTTTCATCTTAATAGCTTTATTAGATTAAAAGAGTAGAGGTTTGACCCCTGAAGACACGGCCTTCAGAAACAGTAGCTATGTACAGCAAACCATTTAGAAACTGTAACCTTCTTAACTTACATGGCAGTCGAGGATAAGACGCGCTATATTGTATTTTGCTTGTAAATTAGGATAGTCCGAATATGTCCCCCATGGCCCAATGGCATTAGCTGCTGAGTGGCGGTGTAAGCAGCGGGTGGCCATGGGTTGGAATACTAATGGATCCGATATGTGCGCATTACTAAAGTTGCACGGTAGGTTGAAACTGCAAGCTAGTGCACTTCTTGAAATGTGGATTACTATGCAGTTAAGATGATGGCTGCAAAGTACCTAAATCCATGTTGTAAAATTCATCTACTCAGGAATACATTAAATACATCTGCTCTAAGATTTTAAAATATAATTTTACAAGGCTACGGTTAGTAAATTGCATGACAGTTGATGATAAGACAAGCTAACTTATTTTTATAAAAATAATTTGCCGATTACCTACTTTTTAACCAATTATTGTTCTTCATGTGACCCGCTGATGAAGTTGGCATTTCATGTAAACATATTTAATGTCATGTAGTTGGAAGTAATTAAGTTATTTTGTCGGGAAAATCTAGTTTATGGAATATGTAGAACAAAGTATCCTACGAATGCATTTCGTAATGAGCATGTTTTGAATTATTCTCTAAAATGCGCATTGCACAAGACCATTTGCATCCTGAAATACCAAGAATGTAGTAGGTGCATGTATGGTATTCTCTCCGTTTAAACCAACTTACGCAGTTTTTGAATAGTGGATATTTCGGACGGTTTTATTTAACTGCACTTTCATCATGAGTCAGTATTTATTTGAAATATCATATTGTTGGAACACAAACTGCTTGCAGTATTGTGGTAAACGCTCTCAGCCATATACATGCGTTATGACCAAAAAACATTCCAATCCTCTACCACACCCTTACTAATGTTTAGCTCCCACCGAAAAGTTGCTGTTTGTTCGTGATCTAGCTATAAGATAGGCTGATAGATTTGTCCCTTAACAAAATAATTGACCTCTGACGTAAGAAATAATTCAGCTAAACTTGTTGTCACTAGTGATATTGAACTTGTGTTTCGAAATATTTGTTCAAATATCGTCAGTTCTTCTATCAAAGATTTGGTGGACATGTAGACTACTTTTTCATATAACGTTTCTCCTAGATCACACATTGTAACATCTAATAACGTGAAAAATAAGCATGAAACGCAGCTAGCAGTAGTTAATTGATTATTGGTTTACTTGCTGGCGAAGCCTGCTACTTTGGATGAGAACCTAGCACTATAAAGTTTGGTGGCATCCACACTGCCATATCGTGCTGTGGACAAAATTGCTAATTGTGTGCTGGTTATGGGATAAGTATGCAAGAAAAATCAAAATATATCCAAAGCCCTCTACACATACGCAATCCAATATCTAAGCTCTACCTTTATTGAAAATTGCTGTGTATCTTCACGTCGTAGGCAAGGGAATACCTGACCGTGACGGCCAAACACTGTCCACAGCATGGGCACTAACCTGCATGACAGTAAAGGATGAGTCGGGCTATATCGCAGTAAGGTTCCAAATAGTTTTTTTCGGTTGTCGTCCCACATGGCAGATTGGAATATGCTACAGGCTAGTAAGCGTTGGACTCCAGCGGTTACCGGATCCATCCCAAGTAGAGGACCGACATATGCCCAAATTTGATTAACCACAATAGGGCGAAAAGCGCGGTTGTAGCTGTTCCCGATTAGTAGCTTACCTATGCAAGTTAGAATCTTATTTCGATGAACCAACTCGAAACATACGCAACTACGCCTGCTTATTATTTATCGAAATTCTAAGCCGTACCAGTATTCAAATTTGCTGTGTGCATTCACGTTTCTGGCAGAGAAATACCTGACCATGACGGTCGAAAACAGTCTTCTGCACGGGCAATGACTCACTGCAGTGAAGGATGATCGGGCTATATCGCAGGTAGGTTTCAATTCGTAATGGTCGGATGTCGTCTCCCATGGCTGGGTGAATTTACTGCTGGCCAGTTGTCGTTAGACTATAGCGGTCATGTGTTGTATCCTCAGCAGTGTACCGATAGAATCGCACAATTAAAGAGACCCAATATGGCGAAATGCACGGCTAGTAGGGTTTCGGATTTGCAGTTTATCTATGCGGCTTGAAATCTAATTAAAATGGATTAAATCGTATTATACCCAAATCCGTCTACGCATTTATAATAAAAAATTTAAGCCCTACTGGTATTCAAAATTGCTGTGTGGATTCACCTCGCTGGAAAGAAAATACCTGTCCGTGACGGCCAAACACTGTCCATTGCACGGGCAATAACCTGCAAAGCGGTGGATGATGGGTCGGGATAAATCGCAGTTAGGTTTCTATTAGTAATGCTCCGATGTCGTCCCTTATACCTCAGTGGAATTTGCTGCTGGCTATTTGATGTTGGCCGCTAGCGGTCAATTGTTCCATCCCAAGTAGAGTTCCGACGGTTGCGCAATATTGAAGGCCCCAATAAAGCAAAACGCATGTGTGGCACTTTCCGGAGTGGCAGCTTACCAACGCGGCTTGGAATCGAAGTGCGATGAAATAAATGAAATAAAATAAAATAACATGAAATAAATGAATCCGTCCACTCGTTAGTAATAAAATCTTTATGTCGAACTTGGTTTTTGATCCTTGCTCAAGTCACCTGCGACCGGATCCGTCAGGCGTTTTGTTCCTCACCTATGTCGTCATGAGTTTCGTCTTCTGCTCTGCAAGTTACTTTCTTCTCTGAGTTACTGGTACATGTACTCGATGTTAATGAGAACGTTGATTGAATTACAAGTGGAGGATCGAGCAAGTACGTTTTTCGTATTTCTGCTTTAGGCATTTTATCTTCTACATATGGAAAGCGATAGCGCGGCATTGCATACCCCATTGTCTATACCATTTATCTCTAACAATGCAGGTGATTATGCTGTTTGTAGTGTAGTCATCAGAAAAAAAACTGGCAACTTATTAGGTGCTTGCGCAGCGAAAAGTGATTTGTAACGATGAGCTCGTTTGAATCGACAGTGCGAGCGGCCTCAATTATCGCAAAACCTTTAATGAATAGCAACAACCCAAAGCACCACCATGAGTTATATACAGCACAAATGTGCAATCGGAAGTCTCACACAATCTGGTGAGAAACTATCGTTATTAATCGATAACAGCAACCGGTACACGTAAAACGCTGACCATAACTCATAGTCCACTGTGGTATGACGGAGCACATTGATTGGCAGGTGATAGGTTAACTTTGTCTTGCTGCACTCCCAAATTTTAGTTTTGTTTGTGAGTAAAAAGCATGTGTGAAAGCACTGAGTAATCTCATAAATGCGTCTTCTGATTTTCTTGTTTTTAATTACATTGGAAATTCATTTTCAAACCTTATACATGAATTTAATGTTAAGGAGATATCATATACGCATACATGGATTGTGGTGAAAATAGGTGAGACGATTGTAGTATTATTTGGCACGCTTTGGTCATCCAGTTGTGACATAGTGTTGGAACAATAAGATGCGTTATATGTAGCAAGCTTGAATAAACAGGAACTCATAGCTGAGGTTATTAATGTACCATCGTTAAAATATTAGACATAAATTACTACTAAAGGATCAGTAATGTTACTTGAAGAATAAATGTTAGTGCATGTAGTTTGGTCTGAATTCGTCGATCTGAAGGAAGTATCATCAGAAGGTTAACTAGAAAAATCAATGGCCCGTTAGCAAATTCCATTCAAGATATGCATATAATAAAAGGTAATTGATCGCTGATAAATTAATTGATATAAGATTAATGAAACCGCATGTATGGTGTGTTCAAACAACACATGGTTGCAGCTTGACGAAACGGAGCTCTACTATTACACAGCTTTATCCTGATATTAAAAATTAAGGCAGAGAAATAAGAGTTTATGCGTCTAAACGATCCTAAAACGTATTTTAACAAACAGATAATAATATTAGAAGAGGACGTTTTGTATTTGGTACGGTGACGGCAATCTGACAGTGCCAGCATGGAACGCACCAACACGGATCCGATTTGTTTAATCATCTATTAATATTACTTAGCAGATGATTACAAACATGGTGAAAATATAGTCGCACGACGTTCCTATTCTGATATTGGTTAGAAAGCACTTTAACATGTTGATTTTAAACAAGTAATAAATCTTATAAAATTCTATCGTTTTTTCAATTTATACGGCTAAAATGTTGGAAATTGACTTTGAACGGATATATGATTTTGGAAAACGCGCGTTTCAACATCTGTTTTTTATTATTTTCTTTTCTTCACAATCTTGCAGTGAAAAAGCTTATCTTGAAAGCTCAAACATTACGTTGCTCATTTTCCTATCACGTGTGAACCGTGATAGACCAGGGAGTGATATGCGTGGATCTTAAGTCATCTCAGTAGCATATCATTATATACGGTGTTATTATGTCATTTCCGGGATAAATGATCGCCTTATTCTGTTGAGGTACTTTTAGTAAGTGTTCACATTTGCCTTAAATATGGATACTTTAAGTGGGCAAATATATTTCGCTCATAAACGGCCTCAATTTTGAGTCACTTTCCTCTGGTCTCCGAAGTTAATCAAAAGGAAGTCATCAGCAATGAATTTTCTGTAACCCATCAGGCCCGGCTTTCAAGTTCCTTAGGGTACTATTCACACCGCTGAGCACAACTCAAGTGGGTATGCAACAGTGTGGTTTTGATGCTGCTCAATTGGGATGCAAACAATCTACTTACCTCGGCTGCCTTTCAACAAAAGAGCACACTTGAAAGCAGAATGATCAGGGAGACCTCAATGCAATATTTAGTGAGGGGCAATCCATTCCCATTCGACGGATACGGTTAGTGGCCGATGAAATAAAACGATGTTACTAAATTTGGTTCATAAACAGCTGCAGTCATTTAAGTGATCTTGTACAATTCGAGATAATGAGTGACCCGTTTGCGAAAATATGGCTGTTCACGAAACGTTGACACGAATGAAGGAGCAAATTATTATTTCTCTTGTTTTGCGTAAACATGCGTGCATGGGAGACTGATCATGGTCGATATCCATATGTTGATTTGGATGTCCAAAATCCTGGGACAGATCTCGGTAATATACACTGTTGGTAACCGGCATGGCCGTGGAGAATGAGCCGGGCAATAACGTATCAACTGTCAGTCAATCAAATCCGTGGCCGTCACCATTAACTTAGTGACAATATGTGGTTGCATCCGAAAAGCAAGGGGTCGGGAGCTTGCAGGGGTTGGAAGAAGGTGCACCACTGGCGTGTACCAAAATTCCGGAAAATGTGTCTGGTGAATTTCCGGACTGCTGAAGCCCGCTGATTAAGAGGTGACTGGGATGAAGTACATCTGAACTTACAGCAAACTCCACACTAATATATATTGCTTAAGAAGTGACTAAAATTAAAATGCAGACTGTAATTTCGAATGTCCACAACTGTGCTCTTGTTTATTACCAGAACGATGCTTCTTATTTGGTTTTAAAATTGAGAAGCTTTGTGATAGATACATCCAATGCAAGAAGCACTGGCATTGGAGGAATAGACCGTTAAAAAATAAGGTAAGTTTAGACCATGTAAGCATTTTTATGTAGTACTACCATACTTCATTTAGCCGTGGGCTAGTAAGCCAAATCACTAAATAATTCCTTGTATATGCTACATGATTAAGAGTATATACGATTGCTTCATGTAAATATGGCCAAGTATTAGTCTGTTACAAATTTACAAACAAACCACCTAACTAAATCACGACATTATTACATCTATCCGCATTACATACGGAAGCAATAGAACGCTTTTAATAATTAACACTCCGTGTGCATAATAAAATCATGATTAAGGGGAAACGGGAAGCGCAATTAAGGTAGATGTTTCGTATAAAATAAATTGTAGAAACTGCGAGAAGCACTTTGTTGTACAAACATGAATAATCAGTAGCAATTCAACAAGAGAGTAGGGTGTCCGATAAACGAAAAACAGATTAAATTGTTTGAGCAAATGTGGAATGATTGAGACAAAATTTCGATTGAAATATTTTAGAGAACGAGTTCTAACGAGAAAGGCGGAATAGAAATGGTGTTTCTGAGAAGAAGGTTCTGAAAAAATATTTGTGCAGACAAAGTACAACTGCATAACACAATGGCTAAGCAGAACCGAGGTAAATTAATAGCACAACATGCATATTTATGAAATGAAAACTGAGGAAATCCATTTTTGTAATTGGGTTCCGCTAGTACATTTAGCAAAACTGCTATCAAGCCTTCAATGATGATGACATCAATGATGACGAGGAAGCGCCTACGATCAAGTCGCCTAATTCGGCAAATATCACAACGACTATCTTGTACACTATTTGCTCGTCACGCTGATGCAAATGTTTAGAGGAGTTGGTATCGATACGACTCTGTGCGGCGTTGATAAATATGCAAAGAACGAAATATGCAATCATCCTTAGATGCCGAAATGAATTTACCTATAAATATAAGATTCATCGTTGAATCTTCGTGTCCTATAAATAGCGACTAACGCTCGGGTAATATATCAAATAGGGCAATACTAGTTCCAAAAGTAAGTGCACTAATTTTCCTTCGTACTTCTAGCACCACATTCTTGGAAATCGGCGCATGTCTAGATTGATTTCAGTATGACCAGCTGTTTCATTCCCGTGCCTCAGCAGACTGGTTTAAAGTCATGTTTTAATACCTCGTTAATTTTGCGATGGAGCGAAAATTTCTACAAACATACGCTATCAACTTTAGTGCGAAACTCATCAAGTCTCTCAGGAAAATAAATGTAAATTTAAAAAATGTTTAATAATATGACACTCATACGAAAAACATGGTGTTTAGTTGTCATAAAACTCTCGAAAGTTTGAGCAAATTTTGTGGACCAGCCTCGTTCCGAAATGGCAATTTCGTCAACAAACGATCAAATGTGGTAGTTCTGCAAACTTGGATTGTAAAATACCACTGCTTGAGTGTTAATATGACTTCCGAAGTAACGTACTTGGATAAAAGTGCTGTTCATATAATTTGAACAAATGTCCTGCACATGCGAAAACGTTTTGCAAAACTACTGAACAACGAACAGGCCGTCGAGGGAAAAGGGAACCGTTTGGAAATTTGTCATGATTTCCTGGGAAGACAGTATTTCAACCACATTTCTAGGATAAAGTAATAACATGAAAATATACATGGAATTTCTAGTACTATCCCGAGACCATATAGCAAAGTAAGAAGTAGCATACGACAATTTTCCTCGTCCGAAAAATTCACGCCGTAGAAAATCCAGGGTAGAATTCATGATTGCCGACTTGTTCAATGGCCATGGTGTTGTGCACAAATAATGTATACCTAGAGAGAATTCAGATAATCAGAACTAGTACGAAGGTATCTATTAACTAATTCGAAACGCGCTCAGCGAATCACAACGTCTATTGCGGATGTTGACGTGCTGCACAATGACAACCCGCCTGCACACACAGCGCCTTCAGTTTGTGAGTTAATTTGCGAAGATGCAGACACCCAAAGTACGACAACATTCTAATTGCCCAGACCTAGATGTATGCGAATTTTCTCTCCTCCCTAAGTTGAGAAGTGAGGCAACATATCGTCCTCATGATAGCGTGGTAAAAATAAATAATCTTAATAACGACGGACCAAGAAATCTTACCGAAAATGCTTTGTAGATTTGCTGTGAGGGAAAAACAAAACGTTGCAAGCACTGTGTAATTTCCCAAGCGTCATAATTTGAAGATAGTACATGGTAGTACCTAGGTATATATATAAGCAGTAAACTTAATTCTTTGACAAAAGGTACATCAGTTTACGCAACACTCAATGGCAAAATTACAAATCGCTGTCGCTCCGTTTGTTCATATGAGAATTGTACTGTTCTCCGGGTCTGGCATTGCTGTTGTAGAAGTTTTGCTATCAAAGTAGGCAAAATTTACAGTGCGACTATTCAGTCCTAAGTCGTGAAGTCTCGCAACTCAATGCCTGATCTGAATGACACTTGACATTTACCTGCTTCAAATGCCAGACCGATTCTTTAATGTGAATCATTCGAGTGATCAGGTCTTTTCATTGTCCATCTGATGCCCATTACTGGATTACTCTGCGGAGTTTCATAGACACATTCCAGCTCCAGGTGTTTGTTGTTTGGATTCCGGCCAGAATGCCAAGCCTCGAGAAACTCACGCACTCTACGATTTCTTGCTGTTCCAAGTATGTCAACCTTCTTCAGATCGAACTGTTGGTATTCGGCATCCATGTTTATTGACATTAAGAATTGCTCATCGTGTTGGCGGATGGCAAGAGTTTGTTCTTGCGCTATTTGCCAAGTTACCTTCAATTCTGGCCTAAACAGTACTTGTTACATTTGTTGCAGGAAAGTTTTCGAACTAAACCTGATATATATTCCTTACTCAATTTGTCCTTTAGCATAAAAAGTATACGTCAAATAGTTTCCTTTTTCGTGTGGAGCATTTAACTGTTGAGGAATTAGTAGCCTCGCTGTCATTTCAGAAATCCAATGCATGCAACATAGGATTATCGTTCTTTTGCTATTGCACTTGTGGAAGCGAATTCTAACTATGTATTCGACATCAGACAGCATAAAGTAAAGCATCTGAGGTACGAAAGTGGATGAAATCTGCTAAATAACTAATCATCGTTCGTCTCCCTCAGTTACGGCGTGCTACAATGTGTCTGTTTGAAGTGCGTCCTCATGCAACATCACTTGTAAATGCTAGGCTGGTTTCTGCGATAGTTTACGATCTGATCTTTGTGCTTCAGTTTCCGATAAATGGTCGTTTTACTGACCCAGAAGCATATCTTCTCAAGAGGAGGCTCAATAATGGCAAATAATCATTTTTCTCTTCCTGTTTGGTGAAATGGATGCTGGAAAAACACTATTGATTACTTGTTGTGTTTCTTGTAGTCTGGAGCGTTTGAGGATGACAAAATTATCGTCTACGTAACGCACCCAAAGTTTGGGCTCCACTATTGGAAATTCGTACTGTTCCAACGCTTGCATCACTGTCTCTAATACTAGTGCAGAGATTTATGATCCCATCTGCGTACCGTTATCTGTTTGTACATTTGGCCAGTTAAACTGAATTGTGTGGTGAGACAAAAGTCGAGAAACTCCATCTTTCGTGTGGCTAAAATGCTGTGTTTGGTATTTATCGATCCGTGTTGTTCAAGCAGATTCCTCATTGCTTGACTCGCCAGGGTCATAACATTTGCTGTGAACAAAGCCATAAAGTCAAGGGAGAAAATTATCTTGCTTCTTTCTATTATAATGAAATAAGATCTAAACGAAGCATTCTGCCGATTGGATGGAACGTTCTGAGCACATAATTAGGTGATTTAACTGTTAATAAATTTTCTTAGCCAGCTGGCAATTCGGTGCCGCGGGTGTAGGGCCAATAATCCAACTATTTTTGACCTTCTCTCCTTTTTTCCTTTCAGATCGGCGGTTTGACAATCAATCAAGGAATTTGTACTGTTTATCAGATGACAATGACATTAAAGAACAATAATAATTATTATTGTTTTACTTCCTATTCCGGTTTGTGTACAGTTAACACTTGTTTGAATTACCTGAATTTTAGACTTTTGCCATTACACGCTGCCATGTGCAAGTTATGTTTTGGAGAGCACGGCTCTCCCACGTAGTGTCCCATCACCCTGGGCGAGGTAGAAAAGCTTGAACGGGTGCAGCATGTAGCGACCAGGCTGATTCCCCTCTTACGAGGTATGCCATACGAAGACCGATGTAAGAATCTAGGGCTGTACACCCTAGATTATCGTCGGCTGAGGGTTGACCTAATCATGACGCACCGGAGATTACATCTTAGTGATTACCCCATGTTGATACAGCTACTTCATCTGCGCACGAAAAACTGCACGCGAGGACATTGGTATAAACTTATCGTACCGAAGTTAAAGCGGGTCGCTCACCAACTCCGTTTTGAACGCAGAGTGGTGAATGTCTGCAACGACCTGCCGCAACACATAGTTGAGGCGAACTCAGTATGCGAATTTAAGACGCTCCTAGACAACCACTTTGCAGAGGCAAACTATTAACAGTGGAACGATAAATAAGGAGTATATGTCCAAGCGCGACGAATGATGCAGCTACACAGAGAAAGCTGTACTCGCTGTCTCGAACAAGTATTCAGTATTCAGTATTTAAAGCGCCCGTCATATCTTGACATCGTCATCGAAAAGAAGGAAATATGTGGAGACAAATATTGCAAGGTAAACAAGAGGAATTGGCGCGGTCCGAAAATTGATCATTGTAAGTCCTCGTATTCCCCATTAATCGAAATAGAGCGTGATGGCTTAACGCGCAATCGAAGTTTCTGTTGGTGAAGAAGGTTGTCATTCCAACCAAGAACAGGTTATCCGATTCCCTAGCTACGTAGTCTGGGAAGTATTATTCCTTCGTGCAGGCGGTCGGAAGCTTTGGAGTAGTAAAGGTCGATGACATCAACGCCGACCACATCCTCGGCCACTTCCGTCTAACTACCACGCGCAATCGGCAGGTTGACGCAGGACCAGGATTGACGAAATCCATGTTGCCCCAGTGGCAATATGTTGTATATTTTCAGGTAGTCCACCAGAGCCTTAGGGACAACCGCTTCCAACACCAAAGCAAGCACAGGGAAAATAGTCGTTGGATGATAATTTGCATACTCTGAACGGATACTGCCGTTGCAAAGGAGGTTTTAATGCCAAGCTTTCACATGGTAGCGACTAGCTATTCATCGAAGAAACTTTAGAAGAATTGTGACATCGATTCAGCTTGCTTCGTTGCCGCAAACTTCAGAGCATTCAGGTGGAGTTGTCTGCTCCGGAGAGCTATGATCGCTAAGTTAAAATAAAATCCTTAGCCCAATTGATGCCTTTAAAATTACATATGTAATGAGTGGAGTGGATAATTTGCATGAGGTTATGGGATAGGTAGAGGCGGCGAGTTGGAAAATTGTGGCGTATGTTAGCCGCAGGCAATTAGGTGCTACATCGGCCTTTAGTACCTTGCTGCCTGTTGAGAAAAGTGGAACAATGAGATGCTTAAATTTATGAAGCTTGTTGACATGCCTATGCAACAGTCTGTAGATTGGCAGGAATTATCTGGCTAGTCAATGTTGATAGGCTACACTTTCATCACTAACATATGCCGTGCACTGGTTGCGATTTGTCAGGAAATTGCCCCAAGTCCCAGAGTCAAGGTTAAACTTGTAGACACGCCCTACTGCTTCCCTTTCTGCCATGTATTTAGTTTTCAACTCCTTAGTATTAAAGGGGATTTTGCGGGACGAATGAGAACGGTCTCCGACGTTCTGGTGAACATGTCGCTGGTATTTTAAACGAAATCATTCCCAACGTTGTCAAAAGAACTGATGTTCGAGAATTCCCAAGCAGATGTCCCGACGAGTTCTTTCAACGCATGGTGGGATGTGATGGTATGAATCAGTTCCGAGTGTAATGACGGGTCCTCTACATATTACATAGTTAACACTTATTACTACATGGTCACTGCGACCTAATGGCATATCCATCAATAACGTCTCAAACATGTGCTTGTTATTCATGAGCACAAGGTGCAATATGGATGGTTCGTATGCTTTGCGGAATTTAGTGGGCTTTGTGGGCTTTGCAAATAACTGTGATAAGTTCTTGCAAGTCTGTTTGAACTGTGATTTCGGTGATGCCGATGTTCCCATACCGGAGATTGAAGTTTTCGGATATGAGAATGTGGCTGTGCATATTGCGTGTTACTCTGTTCAGCACATCTATCATGCTGGAATACTTTTCCGGGGTGGATGTTTCGGGACGCTAAACGACAACTACCAGAGAAGCCTCGTTGGGTCTTAGTCGGAGATGGCAAATGAGTGAGTCGGTAATGTGAGTTTTTAGACCTTCTAGCAATGCACAGTGCTGGTTTCTTTGTTTAGAGATGGACCCCACATCCTCTGGCGAGGCGGTGGGTCGGGTTGAATGACATTCTTGCTATCTCGACCTCAGCATCAATCACCTCTTGGTACAACCAACATTTAGTATTAGAAATTAAGTCCCAAACGTATGCAACCTAAAGCCGAATTTCGACGAGGTTATTAAACAGTCCTTGGGCGTTAGTGCACATACAAGCAAGTTTCTCAGATTTAAGAAATGCTTCGCAGATTGTGCAACGTATACGTGTATTTTGCCGAAGAGTGATTGACTGCAAATAAACCATTTTCTATGTACTTGGAGAAGGGTTCGAGTTCTTACGCACCTTCTGTGCAGTTAGTCCCTTTCATACTTTTTGCGCACGGTGCTATGTGGCAGATCTGTATCTTCTTCATCATATTTTAGGAGTTTTTTAGACCCACTACTAGTGCAATATACCTTTAGAGATCCCATTGCCTTTGGTTCGGTAAATGACGTATCATCTATTAGACGCACACGGCCGACTGTTTTCCATCACAGATCCGATGATAGCCTGCAAGGAAATATATACCAGCTTTTTAGCAGCTGCGCTACTATATGGTTTGACTATAAGACCACATACAACACTGTCGGGTCACTTCCTCTGTAGTTCGGAGAGGTATGCAGCCATGACAGGAATGTTGTTAACACATCATCCAAGCCGATTGTTGCACGAATATAACGCCATTTGTCTTTAGCAATAGTTATTATTCCATACCCATCACATGCTTCATTTTTAGGATCCGCCTTGTAGAAGAATGACTCTGGTAAATTTACTTTCCGGTAGTCATTTAAGGTGCGGTTAACTTGACGTCGCTCACCTCATGGTATTTCTGAAAATATCCAGATGGATCAGTGTACATATCTGAATCAACCTGTCGACAGCAGTACTTATTCTACACAGTGGTGAAGTTCAGCACAATGCGCAGAAGTCTTGGCTTTCCGTAATGCTTAGTTTTGGAGTGCCCCCTATTACTCACCATTTGTACAGGTTTAGGTAAAACTCCAAATAGGTTACTAATAATGTCCAACTGCTTGAGCTCATTCAACTGCCTACTGCTTATTGATGTCTAAATTTATTTTTTTATTTGAGCACAGTACACTCAGTGCAGATAGTTGCTTCTTGACATCTGTTGACATGTCGAGGTTAGTGATTGACATACTCAGGGATGTACCGCATGAAACCGGTGGTGCATGCACAAGAAAGACCCCGCTAGGCTCCTCAGTTTCCGATACAGTGGGGGTGAGGTCACCTTTAAAGTAAAGCTCTTCTTGGAAGTAAACTTGGCTCAACTTTCGCTAGTACCAGCTTGCAAATTTTCTACATAGTCCGTCGAAAGATTGAAAACATACATTTCTGTAGTTACTTTGATCGAAAAGAGAACCGCACTAGTCAAATTTGGGCCACGCGTTGGAACAACTGTTTATATCCTAGGCTATTGGTGTTATTTTGCTTACGGTGTTATTACCTGTTCTCCTCAGGATAGGAGCACAACGTATTGAAAGCCCCGAGTTGCACAGTTTGCTATGCTTGCCCCAAACAAAGGGATTTTTGTAGTCAACAATTCCTCAAATTTGGCTAGTAGCTGGTCGTAATTCGGAGACAATGGGAGCACACCTTTTAACAAAGAGATAAGTGTGCATTCCAAGCAGAAACATGGCAAATTGCATTTCTTTATTAACTAAGCCTGATTATATTTAACTCGGAGGCATCTCCCATGTAAAATAATTGTGAAATATTACGGCGCAGAATGCCCCCTTAACAGGCTTAGAACACGATACACATAAGATCATTATGATTTGGTGCATGGTTAATAGCTCTTGTTGAACAAATACTACGAACCGTTTGAACGACTGCTTACGGTAAAACGTTGTTCTGTTACTAACCTTGACGGCAAAGTCGCAGTGCTCAATTTGCAGTTGTGTGCTTGCAGATTTTCCTGTCTGGCGTGCCAGTCGAATGTATCAGCGTGAACATAATGCAGATTATCCGAGGCTGTGATTGAGGATTTTCGTGGTTAGGCCCAAGGATCATGCCAGGTGAATATGCCTTGAGACCTGTGGTTGCTCTAAGTCATGTTGGAAGTAAACGAGTGGTAGTCTGTTCGAAAGCCGTTGGAACCAGCTATCGAATAAAACCAAACAATGTCTCCGATGTTTGGAGTTACACAACGTTTGGCGCATGAATGACCGAGAAACAGTACTCGGAATTTAGAATTCAGGGCAAATGTAGAATTCACTGAATTGTGCTAGAGTAAATATTTACAACGTGGTGTTTTTAAAATTTTGACGAACAAGCATAGATGTGAAGGTGTGCAACAAAATGTCGCCCATCCACAGGAAAAAGCTGGGAGTGCATAAGTGAGAGATCGGAACGCACGCTTGCTCAAGATCATGGCTGAGACAGTGGTGGGCAACATATGAAAGTGATACGTCATGATTATGTAGCTGCGTGACAGCCGCCAATACCGTTCATGCATCACTAACCCACGGTTAGCAACATGTGGTTGAACGGGTTAAGGAGGAACTGGTGGAAATTGACGTAAAGTAATTAAAATTTGCAATCGATTTCATTTCCCCTGTATCCCCGTATCACAATTCACGGACTAGAGAGCTAAGAAATCTAAGAGCAGACTTCTGGCTGCTTTGGAAGCTTCAACTTGCGTTGCAGTATCAATTGCAAAACCGATTAAATGGTAATTTGTGCTTCCAAGTGTGTCAGTATTGATAGAGTGTCATTCCTAGCTTTCATAAACTGACATCCATGTGTTGACAAGCCGAGTTTGACGTTTCTCACTTATGAAGTCATGGTATATAAGGCGATTAAACACATTGTATACTTGTAATTTTTTATGTAACCGGGTTTGAGTCTAAAAAATTGACAATCTAAGTAATCCGATTAGATCTAGCTATTTTAGTGCGTTTTATATAAGTCGTCGGTCACCTAATGTACACCTACTGCTAGAATTCATCGTAATAGTTTGAGCCTAGGTGCTAATTTCCTATCATATCTCATGCTCTCAACAGGTTAAAAAATGTGATGAATATAAACTGGGCATGTTCAGCTTTTTAGCAGATCGTTGAGTCATAAACTATGTGAATAATTTAACAGATTACCTACACGTAACTTTGAGTCTTATCGCAAAATAGTAGAATCGTAACCAACTTTTCAAAGGAACTATTTTTGCTGCGCTAGGTGCAAATTAACTGAGACTTTTTAAGAATGTGAACTCTTCTATAACTGTGTAGTTTGGGTGTCTGTCAATAACTTCGAATGTAATGGGGTTACTTACAGCGCATTTGGAGAGACGCACAATGACTTAATAAAACTAAAGGGACCCTGAAATACAGGATTTATGCGCTGGGCATAAATAAGAAGCATGGAACCAGATGTAACGTTGGTCTGCTCAACTGAGTGGATTACGAAGAAAAGACATGAAAATTTTCAATATTTACCGCGTCCAAAATAGTATTGCTAATGTCCAGAATAATACATTGATGATGCTGTTAGAAAGCGATATCCAATGTTTTCCGCTGATTGCTGTTTATTAGCGGTTCTTAAGGGTTTTGAGGCTGTTACTCAAAAATCGAGTTTCCTCTATCCAAACCCATCCCAATGATTATTTTTCAAACCCTAATGCACGAATAAATATAACACTTTCCGGTTACAATATTTAGAAGTGATAGCCAAGTGGAATTACTCTCGATCAATAAATGTAAGAAAACGATAATTTTGACGCAAAATTGGATATAATAAAAAGCGATATACAACATTGCGATGGTTGATGTTGCTTAGTGCTGAGGAGTACTAATATGTTTGATGAAATTATGGCTAATTCAAGTGGTGTTGTGCTCCAAATTCATAAATTTTTTGCTTTTTTATTTGCTATATTTGTCAAAAATCTACCATCACATTTATAAATTAATGTAAATGGGATCAATATTCTCCAAACCCTCTTCCACAGCACTGGAAAATCATCAAATCTCTGTGCCCAAGATGCTAACAGTTGGGCGCTGTGAAAACTTTCATATTACTATCTTCGCGCATTCCAAGGAGTTTCGCTTTGACTTTGTTTTCAGCACCTGGAAACATTTCTTCATCAACTGAAAAGAGTCTTGACACTTAGATATTTACTTGGAGATATCCCAAGTCAAAAAATATTTGCGGATAGAATGCACAAATGGTGAAAATTGGCAAGATATATGACCCGGGCATGTGCTTTTTACATACCTTACCAATGAACACCACCTTTAGTTCTGGGAACATCGACAAGCCGTCAACCATATGTCTGTGTCTGGAAACTTGCATTTTCGTAGGCAGCTGGCAACCTTATCTTAAATGTCAACATATTAAAATATTTCCTTGCGAGCTGAGGTTCAGCGCTTTTATTTCTCCAAAAATTTCCACAGCATATGCTGCTGTCGTGCCGTGTAACGCGTTCCTCTAACTCTTGTAAAGATCCTTCATTTCATGTAACTGCAGTTACTTCTCAAAATCCTAGCACTCGGTGATAAGCAACGCACTTCCGTGTGCAATAACGGCACGACGAATTAGCCTCCAAATCCATTGCACAACTCGTGGCAAATCTTGTAAAGGTCGCACTACCACGGATGAAATTTACCTATTTAGCTTCCTTGGTTAACGATTCTAGTAAAGTAAGTGGTCGATTGTTCACTGCTAAAGCCTAAATATGTATGATGCAGGAGCTGAAAATAGCGTGATGAGCAACTTTTCTGACTAATGTTTGGAATCCTGCATCGGCGCTCAAAATGGTTGATGCTCCGTCTATACAAACATCTATCAAATTCGACAACTGTCGATCTTTTGCTTTAACGAAATACCTCACTGTTTGTGAGACATCATCGCCACGTGTAGTTGTGTGCCATGATTTTGCGAACAAGCACTATTCTATAAAGCTGTCGCCTACTAAGTACCGAACGTAGACGAGTTATTAGGAACAAGAGTTGAAGTCAGTCGACTTATCTAACTGTATTACGACGAAACGAGTTGCAATAATTTCCTTGAACACTGTGTTCATTATAAACGTTTTCGAACATTCGAATCTACTTTGCTGCTATTGTTAGAGGGATATCATGCTTGACTTCTCAGCATGTTACTCTTTAAGGAAAAGCTTCAAGACATCAATTGTGCAAGATTTGGTAAAATCTTCTCCTATATTATGCAGTTACATGGAAATGGCAATTCGAAGAGCGGGTGTATTGGTACAGGAAGATCTCGGGTGTCAAAACAAGCAGAGAAGGCGACGAGAACCGGAAATCAACACTTCGGCCTTCTTCGCAGAGCCTTCGGTCAGTTTGAACCCTCAATATTTCCCCAAATGCTTAACGCCTACGTTCGACCTCACGTGGAATATGCTATTCAGGCGTGGCAGCCGTGGCAGAAACAGGATCTCGTTGCTCTCGAGACTCCTCAACGAAGGGCAACCAAGAACGTCAGGGGCCTCTTTCATCTGCCTATCAGCTTAGACTGAAATCTCTAAGAATCTACAGCAGTCGATATCGGCTTTTGCGGGGGATCTCATAATGGTTTACCAGATTCTGAAGAACCCAAACCACATTTGCCGTCCGCTGCTGGAATTGAACCACAACACTAAACTAAGAGGTCACCCTCTGAAACTGACAATTCATTATAGCCGGCTTGAATGCCGTAGAAATTTCTTTTCTCTCCGCGTGTGCCAGCCTTGGAACGCCCTCCCTAATTATGTCGTCTCTGCTCCCAATCTGGCGATATTTAAAAAACGTGTTGACGATGCATTGTCTCACTTACATTTCATTTTATGACTTGTTAGCCAGGGGCTACAAAACGCAATCAAACGGTGTCTTGCCAAACGCCTAACCAATGGATTTATGGATTTATACGTTTAATACGCGAACATCTCCGCTATTCCACATAAGTCTATGGTGAGTCCACCACAACGCTTTTCACTTTATTATGCAATTGATTTTCGCAATAATTTCCATCTCCACGGGACTTGTTAAGCGATGCTTTTTTACCCGTAATAAACCATTGTTCCATTGTTCTAACTAGAGGAATTGTTACATATATATCATGCAAAATTTCCAATGATTTTTGCAGCGTCAACACACTAGTGCTGACAATATCTAACTACCATTACCTGTTTTAACATTTTACTGGAGTGGTGAAACAATAGATTATTTTCCTTTACCTTGTAAGTGTTCGATCATTCTATTATCTGATTCGCCATTTTAATATAAACGAAAAGTAGTAGGTCAACTTCAGCCAATTGATCAGGGCAGAAAGAAGACAGATTGCGATATGTCAACATTTCGATTGTTCTCCTTAATCGCATGCACAATACAATCAGAAACACATAAATAAATACATATATGGGAAAAAATTAGCACACCAATCAAAATGTCAAAGTCAAGACCAAGGTAATTTGTTTGATTGCCTTAAGAGTTTTCTGTGCGCATAGCACAGGTTGATAGGCCCTAATTTGCAACGTTTCACTGATTGCCAATCTTATCAGTTTCCCGTTGCGTAATAGCACTTTGAACACAGTCTTTCGGTCCACATTGTGACTAGTAGTCAAGAGGTGCTTGGTGAAGACGATGACGGAATCCGGTGCATTCTGGAGGTCGCTCCGGTTTGTTGCGTCATCCTTAGTTCCAGCCACTTTGGCAAGTGTTCAACCACCATCTGACCCAACCGACGGTTAGTCGTGCCTATGTAACGTCACTGCAACTGCAAGTGAAAAATTAAACCATGTGAGAGGGCGAACTAGCCGAAGAGTAGCTCTGATGGTCATGAAGAACAAGTTCCCGAGTAGTGTGCATGAGGCGGAACTGAGAAGTCGTGCACGTAGGCGTGAGGGCGGACCTGAGCTTGTGTCTGATATCATTTGCCACATGGTCTCCCTTGAAGGGCAGAAACAGATAAATTGCTTTGTTCCCTGACATTAGTACCGGCAGTTCCTTTTTGGGGAGTCTGATGTGTACTTTGATGTACTTTTCAGGATAACCATTTGAAACTTCTGTTCTGGTTCCAGTTTGGTAGGACTACGAATTCGTCCGGCCGTGAAGAACAGCATTTTCACGCGACCGCGTCTGTATGCAACAGGGGCGAAACTGGAAAAGTGAAGGTACTGCCCACTAAAGGTTGCCTTGCGTTAAACGATGCGCTGCAATATACCTCCGTCCGTCTCGTAATGTGGATTTCCAGAAATGTCCGGCAGCAGTACTTTTACATCACGTGGGATACCGACAAATTAAATTTAGAGTAGTTAACAGACGAGTAAAATGTTCACTGTTTTTGAACACCAGAATGTCATCCAGATACCCTTTGTATAAGCTTGCTTCTATACTACTGGCAGCGACTTGCATTTCGATCAAGCCGAGAATGATATCTACAAAGACGGGTCTCTGAGGGCTGCCCAGAGTGACTTCGTCAAACTGCTAGTATGCAGTCCTCACAAACTTAAAACGTACATTCTCTGTGCACAGTAGAATCATATCTCACAAATATTCCACATGGAGACCCTCATACATGTTTTGACTCAGGATGAAATGACACAAATAATCAACTGTTTCTTGAAGTGGGGCGTTCGTAAATAGAAACTCCATGTCGCGAGAGTACATTACTTCCCAACCCAGTGAAAATTTTTCTATCGTCTTTGCTAGTTCAAATGAATCTTGCTGGCATTGCGTAGTCAAGATTTTACACATGGGATTCAATAGTTTCGCCAGCCACCAGGCAACGTTGTGTGAGTTGTTCATGCACATAATCGGACGCAATGGCTTTCGTAAATTAGGCGCGCCCCTCAGTCTCGGCGTCTGCTTCCCAGTCGGTTTCAGCCGCCTGTACTGCGACTCATATACCTGAAGATTTCTGGCCACCTCTTTTTCCACTAAGACGTTATTCTCTGATGTCGCATCTATCAGGAACTTACGTCTATCCCCAAAAATAGACTCCACTTTTGCAACCTACTAATCCTTGTTCATTATTAATAATGCCTGATCCTTCATCTGGCTACAGAAAACTTACGCGCGCCATTTATTTTTACTCACTGATTGTGACATAGTGTTCAGACTTCAGGTAAATTCTCTGGTTTATTTGCGGATTAAGGTAAGGGTTCGCAATATCCACCAATTTTGCCCGAAACCAGCCCGCATATTATGTGGATATTGGCGAAAGGTCACTGAGCTGGTCATACAGATATTCAAACTTGGCCTGCGTCCTGAGCCTGTCTATCGTCCTGGGTGGTAACCGATAATTTATTCCAAAAATCTTCCAACTGCGGGCGAGTGAACTGAGCAGACGATAGATCATATACGTGCTTCAGGCAATCAGTAGAAAGGAAGCATCTTTATCCCTAGTATATATTTGTGTATGTGTTTCTGCTTGTATTGTGTATGCGACTGAGGAGAACAGTGGAAATGTGGACATATCGCAGTCTGTCTTCTCGCTGTTTTTATCCAATTTAATAAAATCGAATCAGGCATAGATGAATTTATTTTCCGATTTCAGCACTGCTTTCAGATTTGGCCGTGCACTATAATTTCTATCCAAAGGAGTTACTAACAAACACACCTTCTTCCGCAATCTATCAAGCACTTTTTTCTCAACCTTTCAACATGATTTTTTAAACCCGTGAGTGTTTCCCTTTTTTACGTGTGTACACACATGGAATTGTCAGCTTTCGTTCGTCGAGCCAGAGTAAATATATATCAATAATCCAAACGCTGTAAATGTATTCTACACAAAGTAGATGCAGAACGGCGAGTCGCACTTCGGCGGAAACATCTCGATAATATGGGCATACATATTTTATTCATTTCCACCGTTCGAACGTAACTTAGAAATTTTGGAGACTTCAAATATGTTTTAAAATATTTTGTTTATTCTTGCTTATGCACCATTAGGCTGCTGAAAACCTGGGTGCATGTTGAGGTTGATGATGCATGTGTTACACTGGACTTATTCAGCTATTTTCTTGCTGAATTAACGTACCTGAATTAAACGTGGTGGTAATGCTATTATCTACAATTATTATTCTGGGTGTACGTCGATTAAAAGCATTTGCCTATGCAGCTTGAAGCACTCTAATAATTTACTGTTTAAATGCATACCATGATTTCTGAATTGTAATCATTTGATTTTATTGGTTAATGTTTAAATGACCCCCAACTGTCCACCTGCGAAATCGAAGCATTTCGCGATTGAACTACTGTTACAATCCTCAAATTTCTGGAACTCGCCTTGTGCATCGTTACCTGAGCACCAAATCGCTTTGAGACCAGATTCATTGCGAGCATTGAGCTAAAGAATATAGTGCAATCCATAACCAGCTTAGATGCAGCATATTACATAACATTTGTCAATGACCCTATAGCGTTCCCAGTTTGTAATTTGCCACCGCCTAGGAGACCTGATCTTCCGTTATCTATGGCATGTCTGGTACATTTTGTTCTCTGTCACTGGATAATGAAAACAAACCCATCCGCGGCTCCTTCCTGGATTTTAGCAATGCTTTCCGATGTATGAATCATAAACTACCGATGCACAATTTTCAGGTTCTGGAGTTTGTACTCCTGTTGTTCTTCTGATGTATGTTCATTTTAACAGGCGTAATCAGTTGAACGGACTTTCGTGGAAACACTCTATCACTCACAACGAACAGTATTGCCCTGAAAGGAGACATTTTGTCCCTTCTAGTTTTTTCTACTTGCCTCATCGCATTTTACATCCCTTGCCAATGTAGGTGGGCTACCGAATTCTTGACGTCCATGGTGCAAGCATTGTTTCACTGGACAAGCTGGAAACCATGCTAGAAACAGCTTGGTTTAAATCCCGTGATACACTGTTAAACAGTTCAAAATGACAGACTGAGCTTTGCGCTATTAACTAGAAATCGCTACCAGCAAATCCTAACAGTGTAGGCAACCCTGCATTGACGATGAATGATTGACCTCTATTACCTCGGTAAAACATCTGGCAGTAACACTGCGTATTGGCTTACGTGGACTCATTCCACGTGGACAAAATGCTCACTAACTTTTGAAGTATCCGATTAGCTTTTACATGTAATTGTTCTCTTTTTGTTCCCGATTTGATCCATGGTTTTATCATCGCATGGTTGTTACCCTAATATATCTCTTGCTCTCCCGTATACTTCCCTGGTCTCTTGAAAAAGGACTTAAAAGTAAATGCCAGTTCAGTGAAACATCTATCCCGGTTTAGGGGCATTTTAATGCCGCGCTCACTAAAACCATTGCAGCCAGCCATGTCAAATCATGTGAAAACATGGCAGCTAAAATACTCTGATATTGTTCAACCCGTATACAGGGCATTGTCGGAATTCTTATGAAGGTCCACGACCAGATAGAGATAAAAATCTATTCACGCACGAACATTGGCCCAGCATACATTCGTAATTCCCTGACTGCCATGATTTCTGAAATAGTGTAATTCGGTCAAATAAATGATGAGACGTGCATTATTCCAGTGATATTTGCTCTGATATCTTTAAACTTGTGGAGTAATATCTTCATCATATGCTTTTCGCTGTCGATATTAAGTCGTGTATCCGTTAGACCATGTCCTTTTAATTTGGATAAAATTCGTCGCGCGTTAGTTTTTTTGTTTTTCCCACCTTATACACATTATATTATCTTTTACACGATGCTTACGATAACTGTCCTTAAATTGTTGTTTATATATTGTATAGGCTGGGGTATTATTCACATGCAACGAACAGGGATTCCGGTAATGTAATCTTGCAAGGAAGATATGATTTACCCAACGAGTAAGCCTCCTGCACTGAATAACCATCCTATGCTGATGGTCTTTAGGATATGTTTATATGCCTTTTTCCATAGGTGTTCACAAATATGATAATGATTTTTTTAGGATTTGACGCAACTTTCGCTGTCCACAAGTATACACTTCAGCTTGATTTTGAGTGAGTAGTACGAAAGTTTACGTGCTTCGTCTGTCTGCCTTGTGCGGTCTCGAGAGCAGTGGGGTGGTGTTTCTTTCAGAAATGCCAAAATTGTGTATCATATTTCACGAAATATCTGAGGTACACGCCAAACAATTTTAAAATGACAAAGGCTCAATCTCTTAAACGCCCTACACCGGAGGCCAAATTGTTGCTTTCTTTTATTTGCTTATCTTTCCTTCTGCTTCAAACACTGACGTTGCTGTAACGAGAAGCGCGCTGTAGAACTTGTGCCCCTACCTGAGATACGTCGGAGCCGTAATGGCGTATGGTCAAAATTTTCCATGTAGCAGCTTATCAATGTAGCATTTGTAGCTGTTGATCATTTGTATAGGAAATCCAGATTACTGCATAATTATATATGCTCGGTTTATTCTAGTTACTTATGCCGTAGGATTCTTCGGTAGTTTCTCTAAAATATGCTCCCTTTTGTTTCCTCATCGATCATGGGTCTCCCGTTAACAACGACGAGCGTCTTACTATTCATGCAGTGTTGTGCCATAATTCTTGTAAGCGAAATGACAGGGCTTCACAGCTGTGTAAAATCTATCAGATTCAGCATAGTGGCCTTAATTTTTTCACGGTGTCTGACCGGTATTTCTATGACGTGTAGGTTAATGTCTCCTATCAGGATATCGTAGCCGGTCGATTGTGCCATCACCCTCTTTATAGCGCGGGCTAGGACGTGGTCGGTAAACATTAGCAACTAATGTGTAAAGCACTGTCTGAGATGTAGGCAACACCCTAGAAATTATAAGGCACAACCCATGCGTTATTAACAGTGTCAAAATGTAGTTTCCAACAGTTGTACATGAATTCACTGCCATGGTATGTACGTCCATATTTGGGAATGAATATCATGCCATTTATTTAGACCCCAGCGTCATAATCAGGGAGACCATCAATGTCTCAATCACCATTATGTGCTTCGTAAATATTGAAGATATCTAGGTCCAGCGAATTGGCTAAGACGTCGTGCTATTACACACGCATTTGGAATAAATGCATGCCGGAAGCGCATTTGCAAACACAGATTATTGTGCGAATTTGCGCCTACCGTTTTACTACCGGCTGATAATGGTTTCATTGGGCCAATACCTGGCCTACCGCGCGGGTTTAGTTTTACTGGTGCATGGAGCACTTGTCGTCCAATGGCGTCAAGTTGCCGATGTCGTGCTTTTTCTTAGTATGGTTAGGGTGTGACACTGCATTACTGTCCAGAAATACAGAGAGATGGGTTGGTCAAAATATCTCACAGTTGTTGTGTTTTTTAGCAAAATGTGCGCTCACACCAACCGCCTTCAACATTGATCCTTATTTGCACTGGCGAATAACTTGTGCAAAATTCGAAGCACCATTTATACCGTATATTTGGAGTGTATTATACCATCAGCAATCTTGGACTACCTCCTTTAGAGTTAGGTAGTAAATGTATTCTTGACTTCAAGTGGACACTCAGTTTAATAGTGAAGAGCGCTTCACAGATGTAGCGATAATTCGCCCCAGTCATCAAAATGGATTTGTGACTAATCGTGCATATTCAGTTAACTGTTGCTTTTTCCTTGGTAGGTGCCCTAATTTAGTGGAAAACGCTTAATTGTCTGACGATCGTTCGATGATTGTGATAGGAATTATGCACAACACATAACAAGGAACGAATAAAATTAACCAACCTACGCTCAAATTCATTGATTTAGGAATACAATGATTACTCGCCTGTACTCAAGTTCTCAGATTTGGATTAACCTGCTTTTCGTTAGGGAACATACTATTGGTTTGACCATTGTGTTTTAACGCGGAGATTATGTAATAGATGCAGCATTTAAGGTCTCCAGTAACAGGGTCGGATGCAGTTGTATTACTATTTTGTAGGCAATATAGTTGCGGTCAAAATGTGTCCTTACCTATTGGAAGCTTCGAAATGGAAATTTTGAGCTTCAAAATTTGGAATTTGTTGACAAGCGCTGCAAGTACTAGTGGTGGAATTGTCGCTGAACCCTATGCTGTAGGTCATGTTTTTATTAAATCTAAATGGCGATTCCGTTATGCTTAGGTCATAGGTCATAGGACGTTAGCCAATGGAAAACCGGTTAGAAGCCTCGAGCGTAAGCGACAGAAAAATCCAATAAATGTGGTCGAATAACACGTGCTGTGCAGTCTTGATATCCATCTAAATTAAAACTTTATGATTGGTCACCTAAATGAAACCGTCCAATGGGTAAATTGTGATGCCTGTGTTAGGAGAAGATCCTAGCTACCACATGATCCGAACCTTACGCTGTAACCAGTGTAGACAGATAGATTATCAGCACATGAATCGGTCTATACTTAGTGATCGCTATTGGCTACCTGTTGGTGGCTTTTTCAGCGGCCTTACCATGGTGGCTTAGACACGCAGTCTTCTAAATATTATTCCGCAGACGCTGAGATCTGAGTGAATGAGGCAGGCCTACATTTGCGGTTGGTCAGGCATGCGCCGTCGCTTGGATAATGCATTCCAAACCTGGATCAGCAATGGCTGCTAGGCGGTTAGACAATTTTGTGCGATTGTTATTTGGACGATCATGAGGGACAATGTTCCCACTGAAGTTGGTAAAACAACCTAAAGATAAACAACGAAAGATCTATGTTTGCTTACTTCTATCACCGTCGATGACTAAACACACACTAAGAGGATTCCCAGTGTGACGTTGACACGACGTTAATGAGTGTTTGTTTGTCTCCACATTCATGGGCGTCTTTGTTAATCAGTTTGCGCTTCAGTGTCTCCATGTAGAGCGTTAACTATAGACCATGGTAACCTATGTATTCATGGGATAATTAGGCTTTACTTCCATATGGTCGCCCTTGCGTGTTGAGAAACTTTGGCATGTAGCTCTTCGAATGGCACCATTATAAGCACAGTCAATGCATATGGAACATCCCCATAAAGTCGAAGGACTGGAATGCTATCCTCATGAAATAGGCATCACTCAACAAAGCAACACCTAAATGGGCTACAATTACTACTGTAATTTTACATTGCTAATCATCCTGCTATAAAGGACGCAAGGCTGCTAATTACAGGCGACATACGCATTTTAATCTGGTATTTGAGATGAGTACTTGATATAGAAAAACACTGCTGTCTTACCCACGGGGGGTTCCTGCAATGTTTTTGCAATCATTTACAAGGGCAATTGTGCATACTAATCCTGCTATTGACCACTGATTCAGCTACTCTTAGAAGCAGTCATGTGTGCACGCAGTGACACACATTGTTATCGATTTTGCAAAATAATCGGAAACATTTTGTCATTGGAAAATCTGTAATTTCGGAGGCGTTGTTAAATGAGGAAAATGCTCCAAACCCCATGCATACAATGCCTATTCAGTGCTATTTGGCAGGTCGTATCAGGGCCGTAGGTTCACTTGGTATTGCATGCTAATCATTCAAGTGGAAGTGACGAGTACATATCATGTTTTAACACCGGAAAGACATGCATCTACTGCCATTAAATATAACAGATCAAGGAATACTGAAGCGGTAACTGATTACTGAAGTGGTCCACAGGTGTGGAGAGAGAAAATAAAAATCGGTAGTGTTTTGTCAAAGATTAACTGGGAGTCCTGCTAGTTGGAACAATGCCTACAAATCCACTGATGTCCTTACCTACCCAGCGAAATTGACCTTAGTATAAAATCGGCAGACTACATCAGCAGTATGTATCTACACTATTCACATGAGCGTACGGCCACATGAAACAACAAACTACGAGAACCCTGTTATCTCTAAATGCACTACAATTTTTATCTGCGAACAAGTATTCGGTTTGCCTTCTTTATATGAAGTAATCTATTGTTATTGATTGGATCACATAGCCTCAACAATCTCATGCATTTATTCAAATAAATGACTGCTCTTCCATTCTCCATGTTGCTCTCAGTGGTGCGATTTCACTGCAAAGGCCATCACGTGTGGCCAGATATGCAATTATGCGGTTCACCCGTAAGCCTTCAACGGTTGCAGCCTCAAAAGCATCAACCAATGCGCTTCTTATTGCTACTCAATTAGATGTCATCTCGCTCGTCTAAGCCTTGAAAAGTATGCTTCCAGCAGCCTACAAGTTTTGTAGCCTTCACAAATGCAAATATTCCGCTTCTTAATATCACTCACTTAAATATCATCTCTCTCAGGTGTTAGTGAAACCTCCTGAAGCCAGATTGGCAGCATGACCAATGACGTATTATGTCTCCGATTGTCTGATCACACTCGACCCGACAACAAAACCGCTATTGAACCGGTACTATCGATCGCTTTCATTGGTAGTTTACCCTTTGGTCCTCACTCAATCCGGGTCAACTTCTCGTGTGTTTTGAACCATATTGGTCCGCTGCGTATAATGCGATACACTTTGGGTCCGATTCCTCGGCCACAACAAAAGTAAGACTAACAAGTAGGATGCCTTGCTTGCGTGCAGTGATATGAAAGCTTGAGGTCACGTCGATTAGATGGCCTGACTTCGGAGAGAACGCGTCGAATTTCCTTCAGGAGTGCATAGTTGCGGCACATAAATTGTTGGTAGTTTTGAACGAGAGCAAAGTTTAGAAAGATTTTCTTGTTTAAAACAGCCTGTAGGCTAGTAGTAGTTATGTGGGTTCGCTGTACTGGGGGCTTCGTTTGTCTGTCGTCTATATGTTGATCGCAATCGGTGTACCAGCGCACTTCTATGATGTCGAGGGTGATCAGCTAATTGGGTACATAATACGTGATTGGTCATGCTGCCAATCTGTCCTGACGAGATCTTACTAAAAACCAAGAGAGATGATATCGGACTGAGTAGTGATAAGAAACGGATTTGTTGTTTTCGCTGAGCCTGCAACACTTGCACGCTGTTAGAAGGGAACATTTTAAGGCTTACTGGGAGAGTGTACTGCCGGATTCCTTGATGGCTTGCTAATCTGTCCACATGTAATACGCGAACATTTGTTGGATTACCCGAGTTGATGTCATCTAATTGAGTAGTGATATGAAGCGCATTGGTACATATTTTTGAGGCTGCAACCGTTGAAGGCTTACAGGTGAACCGCATGGTTGCCTATCTGGCCACACGTGATGGCGTATGTAGTGTAATCGCGCCACTGCGAGCAACCTTGAGAATGGAAGAGTAGTCATTTATTTGAATAAATGCATGAGATTGTTGAGGCTGTGTGAACTTATCAGAAACAATACAGTACTTAATATGAAGGAAGCAAACGGAATACTTGTTCGCAGATAGAAATTGCAGAGCAGTTACAGCTAACAGGTTCTCGTACTTTGTTGTTTCATGTGGCCGTACACCCAAGTGAATAGTGTAGATACGTACTGCTGATGCAGTCTGCCAATTTTATACTAAGGTCATTTTCGCTGGGTAGGTAAAACCGTCAGTGTGTTTGTTGTGTGCGAATTGACAGGGATGTATTTTAAATTCCTTAAAACAGAATTTTTCATGCCGACGCTAAATTGCAACTTGTGGGGTGCCATCATTTCTACATTTTCCAATATTTGTTAGAAATTATGGAAAAGTAAAATACTCCTACATTTAGTGTCGATGCTACTTAAGCGCAGCCTGCCCCCGCGCTTGCCTTTCACTCTGCATGTCAAGATCGTCTATTTTTCGCACCGCTGTCCACTGACGTAAAATAGAAGTACAACGGCGCTCTTGCTGGAACCAGAATATAGTATAATGCGTGAACCATGCGTCTGCACTTCAGGGTCTTTAATATTTGAGCGCGGGCAGCTTTCTGTTAGGACGACGCTCTCTTAGTTGTGTAATGTTTGAGGTATTCGCTCTTCAACGAGCCGGTTTAGGGGACCCTGTGTTTCAGTTTACATACAGGAAATATTCTCTTAATCACTGATATTAAAATGCGGGTTATTTAAGTTTTAAATGATACATTAGGCCCCATGCAGTATACACTGTTCATTCTCAGCAGGTCTGGCGCAAGCACGACAGTATAGCACTTGAACTTCCGTAACAAAATAGACGAAATTCATACAAGTCCTGTTCCACCTCCCTTAATATCTGAGGTTGAAAAACTTGAAGTTTACATTAGATAATTTCGACGACGGTATATGGATTTGACAATAAATATTAGCTCGTTTTAAATTCAACTCCGGTGTGTAGCCAACATCTGAAAGTGAATCGCAATACTAATCTGATAGATCACCAAAAAAACCTGACTGAAGGTTATAGCCTATGGAATTGTCACGGGAATTTATTGCACTTCGAGTACACGATCGATTGAACGTTGTCTGATCTTACTCTCTGAATTCACCTACACTGAGGGCATTCAGGAAACATCGAGAGTATGCACTAGCGCATTAATAGTACGCCACAAAATTCGCTATTTTCCAGCCTCAAACTTTCAATACAAAACAACTTTCGTATTTTAACCTTAACTAAAATTTGTTAGTCGCAGCTTCTGGATTCACGTGTCCCCTCAACCAAGGGAACCTTTACATTAGTAAGTGTCATCATGTCTTTAGTTATTTTCTCACGTATTACGTGAACTGGACAAACTATACATATTTTTGTGTGTGTACGATTTCCATTGTCATTTCCAATGAACTTTATAAAATGTGGCAGTTAAATATCTTTTCGTTTAAACCGACAACCCACTTATTCCTAAATCTCGTAAGTCGCATTACAACTGCACTAGTGTACTTGTCTAGTATTTGGTTATTTACCGGTGCTAAAACATGTTTGTTTTCAGTGATATTAATTTTTTTGATCGGATAAAGGATGAAGAGGAATAACTGAATGCCTAAGTTCCATGTTGACTACGTAAGCAAACATGTTTTAACCACTACTAGTGTTGATGTCCTTCCACAAATTGGAACCAACTTTGATTCTTAAAATAACAGTAACGATTCGAACGCCGTAAGATATATGCAATATTTATTGTTTCCACTTACAATTGCATTAACTTGTATGCAACTATGTAATTAACTAGCTTGCTATCAAGTAAGGATTAGGTAAAATTGAATGTCAATTTTTCACCACTCTAACCATGGCAGCTTCAAGCTGATTAACGAATTCTTTTGAACACACAGGGCTGTGTTCAGCCGAGGCTGTCGAGATGAAAAAGCAAATATTATTCTACCTACGGCTGCCATGGATATCATAGTGGAATTCCATTATTCCTTTTGCACTTAACGCTTATTTGGTAACACCCATATTTAAGTATTTAGTTTCATATTGGTTTTGTAAAAGCAAGTGAATAAACAATATGAAATGCATGCAACAACCAGCTTTCGACATTCTACCGCACTTTTTATATTTACGAAGCGAACCAGCCTAGCTAATTCTGGATGGTGTATGAACCATTATAATGGCTTAAGGAAATTGAAACTGCTTTTGTGTGGTTCAGGCGTATTAAGGCCATTAGTAACAGTTAATTTAAAAGCCGCAGGATTAGCAAATTTAACACGTTACCCTGTGGAACCAAAGGTGAACTGCTGGGGATTTCTGTCTTTTAGATAATTTACGTTTGACTCTCACATGTGCTTAAACGTCGTCGTCATAAATGTATGTCGGTTGACAGTTCATGTCCGATTTTACCTTCAGGTTGATCATACCTACAGCAGATAATTATAGTGCATCTGGTCTGTCATGTTGTTATTTCAGCTTATTTATTGTGACCTTAACAAATTACGTATGAAACTGTTCCCGGGCTATTTTTACTCTGGATTCCATATCATGTAATATTCTGAGAGGAAGAGGTATTTACTACTACTGTCACTTATGTATCGTTGGTTTCGACTTCTTTATATTAGGCTTTACAATCAAATGTAATGCGTGGCTGTCAGTCCTTGTATCTAGTTCGAAGGCTTAGCGCTCGACAGAGATGGTTCCGATGGACGTGGTTGTTTGCCAATCTCTTGAAAATGGAATCGATTGTTAACATCCTCAGAATGTTCGTCGCTTGTAGTGGTCATCACTTTAACTGAAGCCGTTCGGTCAGTCATAATGCAGACTGGTGTAAATTAGAACGATCTGAAAATACACTCAAAATGAATGACGCTATTTTTGTTCAAAAGGCCAAAGGTGTGGTACCTTTTCCAGCATATATACCTCGGGTTTTGGCTGCGTTTAAAACCAAAATTGCGCCTTAGTTTTCAAGATTCGGAAAAATGAGCAATTGCTTTTATCGGGAGAAACGAAAATTTGCATTGCGTAGATAAATGATGCTCTCTTCATTCTGGAGCAAAAGAGAAAAAAGAAACGAAGTGCAACTGGTTAAGATACCGATTAGTTCTGAGCACAATTTTGCTTGATAAGCGTTGCAACGATCCATCCGATCTGGCTACCAATCTTTAAAACGCGTGTACACATGTTATTTATTGAAATCTTGTTTAATAGATTTTCAGCAATTTTATTTTTTATGTTTTGTTGATAATGAAACTATAGCATCTCATCAATTTTCGTTTAACTAATGTAAACATTTGCCAGAACGAAAAGTTATTTCAAAAGATAAGCCCTTGTAATATAAGTCACTTGGCTCAATACGAATATTGTTTGTCCAACAAATGACCTGCTGATATCCAATGGTAAAATTATGCGAAACCATAACGCTGTGTAAATTTCGCAATAAATTCACAATCGTGCGTAGTTGGAACCAAAATTTATGTACTCCAGGCTCCTTCACGGTACTAAAATTAGCATATAAATTGTGTGGTCCCATATTATATTCTTTTCTGAGTGGCGTTGTTTAAGTAGCCCCTATCTGCCGAGTAGTTCTACTTTAAAATGTGTATAACCGTTTACGCAAGCCTGCTTTAAAATGTTTGAGAAATGTATGTCTATGGATATATGCTTTCATAAAAAGTACAAAAGAAAAGATAATGCTATGTTTCCCAGGCTAAATTAACTAAATTTGAACGGACTGCTGGAGAGAGATATTTAATTCAGTAAGGTTTATGCCACGGCATTTTTCGCCTTATATTTCTAAGAGTGGCAGTACGATTACCAGTGAACAAATTACAAGTGTGTCCTTAACAAAACCGCTTCGATATTGATTTGAGAAACTTGGACAAAATTGAGGTAGATAATTTCTGTTGGTTTTGACCTTTTTATATAATGTTAACTTTGAGGGGGATCACAGATTATATTACACAAGCATGACATAAATTTCCTGCAAAACTGGGTAAGGGAATCTTTGAATTGCACGAAAATTATTTAGTTCCATTTTGTAGAAGAATATGCTGGGAAAAATTGTTATCGTCTTGTATTTACTACGGAAATGGTTGGTTGCGGACGCTTTCATGAAATTCTGAAAAGCAACTATTTGAGGAAGTCCACCCGCAATTTGCATACTGAGTTGATTTTTCGCCAAATAGCTTCGTATCGCCGAAAATATGGCGCAACCTATGATCAGTTAATAAAATGCGTCATCCCATAGACTCACACAAGCAGCATTAACGCGATAAGCGATGCGTTTGGCTTTTACATGTCCAGCTTAACAGCGCATCCCTTGCTTCAATGTGCAAAATGAGGCATATAATGAAATTGTTAAACTTTATTTGCAAGCAAAAGCAAAATATAATCTTCTAATTAACAATATGGTCAAGTATACTACGTACATTTGCAAGCTTTATGATGAGTCAACTTTTACTAGAAGCAGGTTTGACCAGTAATTGTTGAGTTGCTTAATAAATCCATAAGCACGTATTGTCACCGTTGTCTAATCTGATGCTTGTTTCGGAAAAAAGGATTGCAACAGTGCGATAACTAAGGTTCATTTTGTTATGCGACAGATATCTTTCCAAATTTGACCACCATTTCATCATTGGATTAGCATTCTACAATCAATCCCAGTAGACTGCTATTATGCATGCATTATTGTCTGACCGATGGATGGGGAATAAACGTTTGCAAAATATTAGTAAGCACGGCGGACAAATCAACATCCATAGAGTTTTTCAGAAAGTTATTCAGATGCAAATCTTTTAGATTATTTTCTCCTAGAATTCCAAATTGATACATACGAAATAAGCTTCGCGCTATTTGGCATTGCGTCAATGTAACTGACTGTTCCTAATGGATGCGAAGTTGATAATAAACTAGCAGCAGCCTATTTTAAGGTACCGTTGAAAATATTAATCCGCCTTGAACCATTTTATACGCATTTGCTTCCCATTTGTAGGATTCCAAAGATAGAAACCGTCGAGTGCAAATTTCGCATATGTATTTTTCGGCTACTTTTTGACATTTGTAAATTATATTTATACTCTAAGTTCTTCTTTAGTAGCAACCAAGCACCCAGTATCTTTTCCATGGTTATATGTCAGCTAAGTTTGCAAAAGGTATTAAGCACTTGAGGGAATGCCACAATCCTTTGCTACAGCCCCTGGTTGGACAATATATTTTGCTAATTAAGTTTGAATTTAACTAAGTAGCTCTTTTGGCTCTTTTTGGCACTCACTTCGGAGCTCGCAAGGCCCTCACTTCTGAGCTGGCCTCAGTTGGAGCTTCACGGCACCCTGGTTGGGGTCCAAAAGACGGTGAACACGTTTGGCTGGATACATTTGCTGTTATGGCAAGGAGCCGACCTCAGTGGCGTTTCTGCTGTGAGTTTCTTTGTCCCTCCCCATCCATTTAGCCTCCCACTCCATCTACGATCTTATTTCGTAGGATAAAACGTAATTAAGTTTTTGTTTTTTGCCTAGTAGCCGGCTAGTAGCTTACCGGAACGATGCGTATCCGTTGCTGGTAGCTCAGCCGGCATTCAACTGTCGTATTTATTTTTCCTTTATGTATTGTATGTATGTATGTATTTCCTTTATGTATTGCGGTAAAATAGCGGAGGTGTTTTACCATCTCTAGCTGACATGTATAATGATGATGATGACGATGATTTGGCTATATAGTTGTTTCATGTGAAGGAATGGATATTGGTACAAACGGATTTATTAGCAATATCCATACAAAACTGTCCAGGTTTTCTATAAGTTTCTTTCCAATTGGACTATGTTAATTAGACAACATTTTTTACCATTCACCTCACGAATAGATGTTTTATACTTACAAGGCATGATATATTATGCAGCCGAGTGTAATATTGAGATGAGTAATTCTCTGGAATAACCACCAAATAAGATTTAGGCCATGTATATTTGTCAATGGTTTGTTTGTGTTACGTAAAAGCAAAAGAGGAAACAAATGTATCATATTTTCTCTTTAGGACAATTAGCAAAATATATATAATATAGCACATTACTAAAAGCTAAAATCTGTGAGAAACTTTCAGACTGACTTGAAGTATATCAAAGCATGTGAAGCATTATTTCAACGACAGCATATAGCTATAGATTTACAGAGTGATAACTTAAAATTCGTTAGGGTGTAAAACATTAGTGATAAGTTAATATCCATGAATAATTCAAAAGAAGACAAGTGAAAGCTATTAGTGTCATTCCTCTGTAGATATCCCTGGTTAAATATTAAAGCAGGGATATAGGATTGCGTTGTTGATTACGCCATGTCTTTCAGCAAAGCGATGTGTTGCGTTTTAGTGGAAAACTACTACAATCGAACATACTGAGCGCAACCAAGCAAGCACCTATTATATCTCATCACTATGCCAGGGACTGTTTAGTACTTACTCATTTATCATAAATAGAATTATAGAATTTCTCAGGCAAAACAACGATATGTTTCTACTTGTTTTTCCATGTACTCTAGTAGGTCTTATAGCTGATTTGGCAAAGAAACTCCTTGTAAGTCAAAATGCTGCTGCACTTTAATATCCTATGATCGTCATACTGAAATTCAGCAGAAATCGCCGACATAATTATCATCTATCAATCTTGAATGCATCCGTCATTAAGACTATGTCATTTAATAATTCTGAACAACAATATACCGTCATGGAATTTTAATTCGTAGATTGACGGTTACCATTTGGGAATAACAAACAGCTCAAACAATTGGACAATACACAATTTTTGCAACTGCTTTCCCTACGCTATATAAATGAATTTACAATGTTTCTCTGAATGGACTTGGTAAGATGCAAACTAATTACTACCGAATTTAACGTTATACAAAAGGACAATTGTTAATAATACAGGGTACCGGCAGGATTTTAATATTGCCAAGCTTATAAAAGGTTTGACCGTTCTTACTGAATCTTGGTTGTGCAAGATGACGTTTGCAGTTCTTTTTTATACCGATTGCTTCCTTGTAATTTGGGATGTTTCGAAAACAAACTATGAACCAAATTGAGCTGTAAGAACACGTCGATTTATGTGTTTTCATTCAAAATATGTATACTTCGATAATATTCCGCCTTAGCGTAAATGCTTGCAGAAAAAACAAGCAGTTGAATCTGCTAAAGTGCATCAAATGGCTACGATAGTTCTAGGAACAAAGCATTGATTTATCACAATCAGATTTGAAGTGTGCTTAATTATTTATAACTAATTTGACTCGTGATCTTATACCAACTATTTTTAACAAAGTAAATTCGGTGATTTTGGTATCATTTTTCTTTTCCGTTCGCCATTTTTTATCTGCATGAATCACGTGTCCTTATGTTATTCAAGTAAACTGTCAACCGTAAAATGCTTCTTTCACGTGATATTTTTAGGACAAACATTTCTCATGACTAATTTAATAAGACGAGAATGTAGCTCGTGCGGACTTCAGTGCACATAGCTGACATTAGAAAAGAGTTTTATACTTACACTTTTGCTAAGACACGAATAGCACGCATCCTAGATATTGTCTTTAACATTATGCAAGTCTAAAAGGGAACTAGCAAAGCGTCAGAGCCTAACGCGTTTTACGAGAAGTAAGATTAAACTTCTGTTTTTTACTTAAATAAAACCTTGTGTGTATTCGCGGAACGGTTTAAATTATCTCATAATCCTCAGTTTTCAACAATAGGTTATTATACATGTTAATTCTTATCCGGACAATCAATGTCTAACCAAGATATCGTGATCAGCTCACGAAGCTAAATTGCCTTGTCACTGTCGCGATAGCCGCCAAAGATTGCGTGCTGATTGCGCTTTTTATATCAGGCCTTATCTGCTTGATGGGTCTAAACTGGGACGAAACCATTGGTCGTTCAGTGCATTGAAGTGAGAGAAGAACACAAAATCGCTCTGCATTGGATAATATCCAATGACCGAACTGACGGCAGCAGACTACAAAGTCAACCTTCTGCAATCACGGGAGTCGCGGACATTTGTTTCACCATGCTGGAGGCCACTTTTGCTTCACGATTAATGTGTAATAGGTGTTTTCCTTGTGAATTTTGTACCAATAGCTTTCTGATGGTGTATTTAGCATATGTGCAACATCGGTGGATATTCTCTTCATAAGTTCAAAGATTTCATTTATTGGGCCAAGCGCCGCCTGTTTACGCCATCTTAGATTCATTATATAGCAATCTAACCTGCGACAATCCAAATACTAGCTTGGCAAACAGCGTTTGGATTCCGACAATTAGTGTTAAGTTTGAAACGAACGAAATCTGCCGAACGGATAGTCGCTATCGCAAGTACTGATTTCTCATGGGAAGCTGAAGCTAAAGCTTGCGCAGTAAACGTTAATTGTAGCACAGACAAGTGTGTTAAACATGTGCGCTTTGGGACAGATTGCATAAATATTTGAAAATATTTTCATTCTCGATGTGGCAGCCAGATAAAAAAATGAATTACTACTGATTACCTCTGGATCTGCACAAAGTGTACGGGTATTCCACTAGTCCGATATATAACTGCGTTCGCACAGACCTGTGCTAAGCTGACAAAGCATGTATTGGAGGCGGCAGCGGTGATATCTGTCCCATAAAATCCGGACAAAGCAGTGTCTCAAACCCAATGCTTAACAGCAAGCTGTAATCCAGAACAACATAGCCTGTCCAGAAATAACAGTGGCGAGCCAGTAAGCAACTCAAACAAAAGCCGTTGCTCATTATCTATCGTTTGCCCCACTTTTTCACATGAGCCACTCGCCCCATCATAAACTGATCAAGGGCCAATAACAGCTGCGTCTGCTTTTGCTACCCATAGGAAAGAGGCACCTCGTACCGTAACGCTGACGGTTGCCAAACGAAATAATACTACTAAAATCAGCACGGGACCTATTAGCCCATCAGCTGACCAACAGAAAAAGAGCCATTGAGTAATCCAAAGTTTAGAACATGAAGAAATTTCATATTTCTCTGGTTGTTGTTGTATGCCCTAATGTGAATGAACCCGGGACCAACTCCGTAAAAGTTGGGCTACTGGAAGACAAGAAACACTAGGACTCCCTGTGTCAACTAATCGGTGTTTAACGTAAAGCAGTCAATATGACACGCCTCATCCCTCACACATACTCCATACACTACGGTGTACTGAGGTTACTCCAAGGAACAATTCCGTCAGATAATGATGCAGAGGCAGTTTTCTTGTCAGCTACTCGCCGCCGTACCACCACATGCATTGTAACAAATTTCCATATGTTTCCTAGTGTGTCTGGCAGAAACGGAAACAAAATCCGGTTGACCTCCGTAAATTATGTCAAAAATCTATCCGTATTTACGGTATCTCCGCGCTCCAACGATTAAACGAGCTAAAATTACGGTGATGAATATAGTTTAATCTTGCTCACTCGAATCGTTATCGATAATGCGACAAAAATATTGCCACTATGAATTAAATAAAAACGGTTTGGTCCCAGATCAATGTAAGTTTGATAGCACGCGCGATAGATGGCAGAACATGTGATCAAACTGTAGCACACCAAAGTAACGTGCTGTCTTCTGATATAACTATGAAAGCGATACGCACGACTCACATACTGATAACGAAACACTGTGCATACAAGTTACTAAAACGTTTTCGTCACCATGTATCTCGGAGCGCAGACAATACTAAAATACAACGGTACCTGAAGGAGTATATAATGGTCACCTACTTAAGGACGCTAAGAAATCTATAGGAAAATCTGAAATTGCCCTAGCTCCTGCGTCACCGTTCATCCAAAATTTACCAGCAGCCGACTCCACGAGGAATGTCATAGACAATCACCTAAAATCGGTATCCATAAAAGCGCTTCTGACCACAGATTCCCACACCTGCTCGTATAGCAAAGAACAAGATATTCTCAACTAGCTAACCGTAATTCATATTCGACAAGTCTCCATGACCTCGGACCAAGTAGTTATCACGGAAGGATGGTTGAACACGATCACGGATTTTGGGGTTGCTCTAACTGACATGACATCCATACGAAATGACCAACCTAAGAGATGTGTCAGGTTGCCCTTGTATGAAAAATCGGACATGCTTGTTAATATCACTGTGGACCTATAAACTAACATTGTAAATGCATTTTGTTGTCGTATACACTGGTAAAAGTTTACCACCCTCCAATGTCTAAATTGAAAATGGATCAGTGCCTAGCTTTTGCAATGAAGCAATTCCTCAAATGACCGTACAGTCAGGTCCTGCCAGTGGGGGAATTCAATCTGCATGCAATCAATTTCATAGCATTGCCACCGAACAATGCAAGACCGACTTAAAAGCGGTGGTTGCCGATGTACCTCCTAACAACTATGTTACCTCTCCCACTCTATTCGAATCGGAGGACACATCCTCTGTTTTGGACCTTGCGATACCAATCTTGTACTAATTATCGACACCGTGATCATAATGGTTATGTAATCCCGCGTAACAGTATCTCCTTTCCTGCTTAGACACCATCTAGTGTATTTAAACTTCAGCAATTGGTGTTTAGTTTTGCTTCTGGCCTGACTACAATTAGTTCACGCCAAAAATGAAGAAGTCCAAGCCGACGAAACAACATGGTGGGGACAGAATACAAATTAAAACAGCGTAAAATTAAAACCTCCGTCAGGATTTACGTGCAAAAAATAAAAGCGCACCTATCTTATATCTTATATACCACGATCTACCGAGTTGCTATTACATTTACGTTCACACAAATTGCATACACATATTTAATGTTAGCTGAGACGAGCAAGCAAGGTTTGTTTTGTTTTCTTGGCACCCAATTTACCGGAGCATTTCCATGTAATGTAAAATATGTAATAAATCTACCGGTTGAATATAATAGATAAGTTAGCTACAGAAACGATTTCAATCTCTAAAGCTTCCAAAGACTGACAAATTCGGAGGGACACATTTTGGTTGAGAGTTCAGCCAGCTATATTGGGTACAGAATGTTCGGTGGTTACAAGTCTGTTTTATCTTGTCGCTGCTTATCAAATAGTTGCAAGATGTATAATACTTTTGCGAAACCAGATAGGTAAAATAGGGAGCCGCAACTAAATTTTTCGTTAAAGCAGAAGCAAGGAAGTTTGGAAACATCAATAATTCAGGCGCAAATAAAATGCAATCAAAACATATAATTTGTCATACACTATGAAATGGGCTACACCGATCAATATTCACAGTTAAGCCCAAAAAGCGGGACTGACCGGCAGAAGCGCTGCTTTAAATATAGAGCCGATTTATTGACTTCGCTTAGCAACGTGGCACTGATTGCTGTAACTATCAGACTTTTGTTGCAACTAAGGCGGTCTCGGAATAAATATAATGAAAAGATTCCAGGAGATGCTTAATGATAGCGCGGTTCCGTTGCTCCTCATTTCGGATCCGTTTTGCTGCTTTAGCACTATTCACGACCACTGGTTACTAGTATACCACTGGCTGAGCTAAAATAAGATCAGTTTTTCGTACCTAACCACCAGTGGAACAAAAAGCGAAATATTAAACAAAGTGAATGCAGAACTGTCTTGCGGTATGCTCTAACGGTACTGAAAAGCAGGCCGTGTTGTTCGGCTTAATGCGGATCGAAATTGCATCAGTATCATAAGTCAAATGTGCGCCCATGAGCAGCAAGGACAAAAAATCATTACTTAATTGAACTTCAACACCTGTGTTTTCATCCTTGGAATCCTGTCGTGGATAAAGAGAAATTGCTTACTAACTAAAGAAGGAAATGAATATTTTCGTAGAGTTTGTTGTTACGTTAGCAAATTTAAAGGGCACCCATTCCTCTACTAGAGCGGAGCATGTTGAAAGATGCTACATTAGAATGTTTCTCAAACATTTACAATTAAAATTACTGCTTAATCGAGGTGCAGTGCTGTGAATTGTATTCTATGTTGATTCTTATGCCAGCCATTTAATAGATATATATACAAAAATAGCTGGCAAACGCGTTGTTTCGCATCACTTACTCGCGGGGTATCTAGGAGGATATATTCCAGATCCATTAGCATCCGTTTATGATGTTCAATGTATGTGGAGGTTATGTCATGAATTACTATCTGTAGAATTCTGCCTCAAATTCCTGTAGAAAATAATCTTCCCGCCACCCCGAAATAATGTATGCTAAAGCCGTCACACTGGGATGCCAATTACGCAACTGTCGGGCGTATGTAAGCCGTTCAATAAAATGGTCTGCACGGTATAATCCTATCCCATAATTCTTCTACGGGCATTCATACTTATATATTCCGTTGCAGGATTGATTTAAATTTAATACCGACTGTCACATTAAATATATGCTTGCGAATATTAGTCCATTGCTGTTTAGCGCATGTTCTCTAACAGCAGCGATCATTTTACCAAGGTCTCGTTCAGTATAATAACGACATTAAACAGTATCTACCTAGAGATAATCACGTCTGATTCAGCGGTGTTAATAACATTCGTTCACATTTTATAAAATAACAATTATTCATATTTTATCAAGCATAACCTCCGGCCTGTCCGGTAAAATTTATGAGCATCTATATTTCTGATATCCGCTCCCTCGTCATATGTAAATGCCTGCATTGCAACCGTTTGTTACGAACTTTTAACGTTACTTACTAAAATTGTTACACCATCAATAATCCTTACAAAACACTGCCGTCCAGCTCAGTGGAACAACAGAGCCCAGAAAGCGCTAAGAATTTACTTGTTCATTCTATCCAAACGCTGGGTTCCCAGCTCTATATATTTCAAATTTTGGTGGCATTATATTTCTAGCTAGGTTGCGTTATTTCCGGTCCCACCATACACATACTGTTCTGTCATGTTTGCAAGCACCATGTCCTAGCCCGAATCTGTGATAAGCGGAAGAATATGCATTGCACCCTTCTGGATAACCATTGATTTTGTGCTATATTATCTTCCCTTTGAACATACAAATGAACATAGCCGCCAAGATAAGCTCAAGGAGAGATATCCATCCAAAAATCCTCTAACCGTCAACATAATGTGATCAAATTAATTCTTGGTTGTGCATGCAAAAATGCAGGTATGGTCTTCAGGTATGTGCTTTATGTTTCTCTAAGCAAAATGCTTCCGATAGTCATTAATCTCGTAGAGACTACTTAACAAGTTTAGCTTTTCCGAAAACCAGCCTTAATGAAATTCCTTCAGGTCATTTCGGTGCAACATCTAGATTGGCATATTTTGCATTACTGGCATATATCAAATATGTTCAGTAAATTTGTGATCTATTATGCACAAAAAGTTGAATCGATCGTTGTTTTAGGTGTACGTGAAATTAATAGAATTATATTGTGATATTATGTTCAAGTCCACTAAAAAATTAAAATAAAGGCGTGAAAATAGACTATCTGTCAAATGAATTACAGGCATTATGTAATACGCCAGATTGTAATAGAACAGCACAATACATTTACTTAGCATTTTATCTTGAGCTCACTTGCCAGCAGCGGACATTCACTAAGATCACAGATAATCGGTCCCTTTGTCTGCAACATAACTCAACATAATTGTGTAATCTTTGAATACATCATGAGAAGCAAGTTCACGCATTTTGTAAAAGACTAATATAAACCGATATGCACTAACTTTGTCACATGGATAATCAATTGTTTTTCTCGATAAAATTTGGTGAAATGCATTATTACGACTAGTGAGCAGTTTATTTTGGCTAGTTCAATGTGTTTTATCGAATCAATTTAGCTAACTTTATGACCTAAACTACATCTGGATGTACCTCTTTAAATTGTTTTCGCGTAATTGGTTAGACATTTAGTTGTTACGTGGTTGGATAATACACATATATCCCGTTGGATTCGTAGTACAGGCCATGCTTTTTGCTTCCGTAAGTACTTAAATTCCGGAAGCCCACAAGCCTGTGGGCCGTTGGTATTCAGACTGCGCAGCCGGATGCGCAGCGAAAGTTTACAATAGTCTTTCGGTGCCATCAGTTAGAATCCACTAGAGAAAAATGCCTGTGAGAATCCGTGAAACCTACTCGGCTTGATTATGATGTGGCGAGCAAAAACAACCAACAACGTGGGGTGGACGTACTTAGTTGACTGTAACCGTCAACTTAATGTTAGGTAAACTTTTCACACAAGAGCATTTGACGTCGCTCACAGCGCAACAGCGAAGCCATTGGTATCAGTCACCAGATCCCAGAATTTTCTGCGGGAACATGACTTGCCAAGTCTGATAAAATAATTTGGCTACAAAGCACGATGGCTCCTGTAGAGGTCCAAGTGATTGCTTTGTCCTAGACCGCTACGGCGTCAATCACCTAGCGATTTGAATTTTGCCATCGTCTTTTATTGGTTACATCCCGTTATTGATAACATTTTAGCGTCCGTATCAAATAAGATGGGCTAAAATCAATTCCATTAATCTAATATGGCAAAATAAGAAAAACTCGCCATATGTTAGCATTTTCAACGGATTTCTGCTTGCCTAAAACATGGAGTCAACTTGTAATCTGCGTGTAATTTTGCTAACTAGATCATTAGACCAGTAAAATCTAGGGATGCTTGATGGCAATGCCCAAATTTATCTGTATGACAAATGTATAGGAAGCCTGTGGTACCATTGAAATAATGCAGAAAGCATAGTGTAATTAAAGCACATGTTCCATGCCATGCCAATGAAGCTTTTGAAGTAAATATAAATATAAAGCAAGCAGTATGTGAATGGTTCCGCCAATTTCCATAAATATAGGGATATGTTAACCCATCATAGTTGCATAGTTGCTACTCAAAAAATAATAAGGGTTAATATGTAGTCATGTTAAATAAATATTGTTATATGTTGTTAATTTTGCATATTGGTTTAAGGTTGGATAACATTTGGGTGAGAAAGAAATAATCATGAACCACAACTAGCACTGGTTATTTGAATATCCGTTTATTTGATTGCGAAGCCTGCTATGTTGGATGTAAACGTTGAAATATAACGTCAGGTCTCATCCTCATTGCGGCGAAGTGCGGTGGACAAAATAGCTGAGTGTGTGAGACTTATGTGAGCAGTATGCAAGAACAATAAAAACATATCCAAAACCCTCCACATATTCGAAATCAAAAAGCTAAGCGCTACCATTATTTAAAATTGTTGTGTAGATTCACGTCGTAGGCAAGGAAATACAAAACCGTGACGGCCAAAGACTCTCCTCTGCATGGGGAATAACCTGTACGGCATTAAAGGATGGGTCTTGCTATTTCGCAGTTAGGCTTCAACTTGTAGTGGTAGATTCTCGTCCCAAATGGCACAGTCGAAAATACTACTGCCTAACAAACGTTGATCTCTAGCGGTCACAGGATCCATCCTCAATAGAGGACCGAAGGATGCCAAAGTATGACGAGCCACAATAGGGCGAAACGCGCGGCTGGTGCTGTTCCGGATTAGTAGCTTATCTATGCGGCTTCAAATTTTATTTTGATACAACAACTCGAAACATACGCAACTACCTCTGCTTATTATTTAGCAAAAATCAAAGCCCCAACAGTATTTGAAATTTCTGTATGGATTCACTTTGCTGACAATGAAATACCTGACTATGACGGCCAAATACTGTCTTCTGCACGGGCCATAACGTACTGCAGTGGAGGATGCTTCGGGCTTTATCGCAGTTAGATTTTACTTCGTAATATTTGGATGTCATCCCCCATGGCTCGGTGAATTAGCTGCTGGCCAATTGTGGTTAGGCTATAGCGGTCATGTGTTGGATCCTCAACAGTTTACCAATAGCATCGCACCACTGACGAGCCCCAATATAGCGAAACGCGCGTCTGTTGGGGTTCCGGATTTGTAGTTTATCCATGCGGCTTGGAAAATAATTGCAATGAACAGAATCGTGTCATACCGAACGCCATCTACTCAGTTGTAAGGAAATTTTAAGCCATACCAGTATTAA